>JAOUQT010000134.1:0-23319 GCA_025769995.1 Xyliphius kryptos
AAAATACATAAATAAGGAGATTGTTAAAACTAAAGTAACGAGTCTGTTTTGAAAATGTAGTGAGTAAAAAGTACAGACTTTTCTTTTAAAATGTAGTGAGTAAAAGTAAAAAGTATTAAGTGACAGAAATACTTAAGTAAAGTACAGATACAAAAAAAAGTACTTAAGTACAGTAACAAAGTACTTGTACCTCGTTACTTACCACCTCTGCTGAGCTACTATACCCAAGCACAGTAACAGAGTTAGACAATGAGAGCAGTTATCTTAAAATAGTATGCATACTTGGAAAAAAAACTTTTCTTTTGGGAATGTCAGTCAGGGAGAACAACACTACCCAGAAATCCAGAGCTTAACAGTTCATTCATTCATTATCCTTCAAATCGGTACCTTTTAGATCAGGTGTGTCCACACTTTTCTGGCCTGAGATCTACTCTTTCTAGTAGATAGCTCATTGTAATCTACCAGATTTTTTTTAAGCTTTAATGTTAAAACATTTTTACACACATCATGTTGATATTATTAGCAATACCAGGCCCTCCACTAAATAAAAAAAAACACGATTATTCGGACAGTTTTCACTAAATGGTGTCAGCCAGGTGTGAGTAATCTGGTCAGTAGCTGTTGATGCCAATTTACAAGCAGGCTTCCAAATTAATTATAAGTCACTAGTGAGGGTGGTCCAATATCTGGACTTAATTATTTTCATGTGAGGGAAAAAGCTGATTCACATAAGTGAGCCCCAAAAAATGCTGTCAAATATGTTGGACATTTTCTTATGTTTGGATACTTTTTCTTCAGCCAGCAAATTCCAAAACTGCCCAACAGAGGCCCTTGACCTTATTTAAATGTCAGTTTGTAGGACTAAAATTTTGTTTTCCATACAATCTGTTACATACTCAATGTCATGGAGTATGTAGCAGGAGATCTGGATCCTCTCCTTTAGCTTCTTGCATGTAGGCACAAAATAGCCATCTCTGCAGAGGTCTTGCCCCAATCGAACAAGGAATTTTTGTTCACGCAGCCATCATATTTTTAACATTTTAAAAGCACAGTATTTTTTCCCAAAAATGGAATTCATCATGGATGGCGATTTTTGTACATGCGGCCAGTTCAGCGATCTTAATGCCGCTCTCATAATGATTTCCTTCTTAAACTTGATTGGGTTTCTGCTCTTTTTCTTTGATCGCTGCTGGATTTGGAAACTTTTTTGGTCCCAGGATGGAGCTAAACGTAAATCATTAACTTTACTTTCACTTCTGAACGGAAACTTAAAAAGTTACAATGAGTCGACGTCATGTGATCATGTCAATTAAATTCGAAGCAACTGGTGAATAACAGATGTAATTTCGGAAAATTGACAAACACCGTATCTGGTGAAATCCGAAGTCAATGAAAACAGAAGATCCACAGTGTTTATTTTTTAAAAGCTGTCCACAACTCATCCAGAACATGTCCGTGGCCCACGACCCACCATTTGAAAAACAAAGTAATATTCCCCACCTACACTAAAGACCAGTAGTTGTAGCATCCCAGTGGGGTTGCCTTTTCTTTTTTTGCAGGAGTTGGGCATTGGTTCCCGATCAATAGAAAATGAGTTGTTTCCCCAGTACATCCAAATTTAAAGTGCACTAAAATTATTAGCACTTAAAAGAACTTCAGAGATTGAATAACAATACGTATCTGCAACACTGGGTATGGAGAAAGAAGCGCAAAGAATTGATCAAAAATGTAAGAATTGAAATAAAAAGGGTATTGACAATATTAAGGTGACCATTAAGATTGTTATAAATTAATGTTGTTTTTTGTATTGGAGTTTGGTATGTGCACAGCTCATTGGCCATCTTTAAGATTATGTGGGAAACGTGTTTTCAAGAAAGATCTACACAGCCATGTGAAGGACATGCGGAGTCCTTCCTGTCAGGTGAGAACTGTAATCGCTGCACTTACGTGTTATCCACTATACATGACCGTATAGTACATCTTATTCCACATCTCTTTGGGTTTTAGATATTAATGGTTTAACTTAACTGGTTGACCCTTCTTTGGCAGCAATAACCTCAACCAAACATTTCCTGTAGTTGCAGATCAGAACTGCTCAATGGTCAGAAAGAATTTAGAACCATTCCTATTCACAAAACTGTTTCAGTTCAGCAATATTCTTGAGATATCTGGTGTGAATTGCTCTCTTGAGGTCACGCCACAGCATCTCAATTGGGTTGGGGTCAGGACTCTGACTGGGCCACTCCCTTTCGTATTTTCTTCTATTGAAGCCATTTGGTTGTTGATCTACTTATAGATTTTGGGTCATTGTCCTGTTGCATTATCCATCCTCTGTTAAGCTTTAGTTGGCGGACAGATGGTCTTAGGTTTTCCTGCAAAATATCTTGGTAAACTTGGGAATTTATTTTTTCTATTGATGATGGCAATCTGTCCAGGCCCTGAGGTAGCAAAGCCCCCAAAACCATGATGACCCTGCCACCATATTTACCAGTTGGGATGAGATTTTGATGACGGGGTGTGTTTTTTTTCTCCACACATAGCATTGTGGGTTCCTTACAAACAACTCAACACAGTTATTTGGCTCCATCTGGATATTTTGCCAGTTGTGCTGTGGAACATCCAAGTGCACTTTTGCAAACTTTATACATGCAGCAATGTTTTTTTTTTTTTTTTTTGGACAGCAGTGCCTCACTCCGTTGTGTCCTTCCATAAACTCCATTCTTGTTTTATGTTTAACATATTAAAATTGTCAACAAAAATGTCAGCATGTGTAGAGATTTCTTTAAGTTTTAAGATGACTAGAATTCTTTCTTACCTCACTGCTCTTGCAGTCATCTTTAAAGGATGACCACGCTTAGGGAGATTAACAACAATGCTGAACTTTCTTATTCGTAGACTGTCTGTCTTACCATGGACACATGAACATCATGGCTTTCAGAGATACTTTTGTAACCATTTCCAACTCCATGAAAGTGAACAATTCTTCAACGTAGGTCGTCTTAGATCTCTTTTGTGCGAGGCATGATTCACATCAATCAATGCTTCTTATGAACGGCAAACTCGGTGTGTGTGTGTGTGTGTGTGTGTTTTATAGGAAGGGCAGCTTTAAACAACACATCCAATATCATCATATTGATTTGAATCCAGGTTGGCTGACTCCTGGCTCCAATTAGCTCTTTTAAGTAATTAGCCCAGGGGTTCACATACTTTTTCCACCCTACACTGTGAATGTTTACATATTGTGTTCAGTAAACATGCAAACAATGTGTGATGTTCGTTTAAGCAGACTGTGTTTTTTATTGTAGTGACTTAGATAAAGATCAGAACACATTTAATGCAGAAATCCACATAATCCCAAAGGGTTCACATACTTTTTCTTGAAACTGTATATTTTATGTGGTTTGCTGGGGTAGACATGCAGACAGCAATAGACTTGAAATACTTATTAAGAAGGCTAGCCTTGTTCTGGTGGTACTTTAGAGCCAGTGCAATTTGTGAGAGACAGGGGGATGCTAATTAGGTAAGAAAAGAAGGAATTCAACCCAATTTATTTATTACTAGGCAGCTCCTTTAATAGCAGACTGTCATCCGTAGTGTGCAAAGGAAAATCCTTTTTTGAAATGGTGTTTATATTGCTTTGTACAGCTAATAATACACATTTCAATTGCAGTGCTCTGAAAAGAGCTTTTTTGTAATTGGTTGTCATATTTTGGTTATTAGTACCCCAAAATAAAGCAGCCGTACAATAGAGTTAACCGTTAATGAGGTTATATTTTGCACCACACTTTAAAATGTCTGGTTTGGTGGGTGTGGTTCCTCAATGGTTAGAGTGGGGTTATTAATCAGAAGGCTGTGGGTCCACTAAAGTCCACTGTGGGTCTTTAGGCAAAGCCATTGACCCTCATTATTTCAGTAGTGCTGTATGTCCATCCTGTGTTCTGGACAGATGCTGAGGTGCTTTTACACTAACACAAGTCGCCTGCATTTACATATTGTTATAGTTGGTCTGTCTTAAATTTGACTATTACATAAACTAAAGTTAAAATTTATGTTTTAATACTTCCATTCATTTTCAATAATCATGTATGATAAATATATGTTAATGATATGGTTTAGACATCATTTGACATTTCTCTGCTGAGCATTTGTGTAGATAAGTTACACATAGACCTGATTTATTTGTTTAAAAAAGGTTCTATAATAAAAAAAAAGGCTGTAGAGAATTTTGTTGATTGGAAGATATATATATGTTTGCACTATATGTTTCGTAAAAAAAAAAAAGGACAATTTTTTCCCCAATTTTTAGAAATGACATTTATTTTTAGATATAGTTTTTTTTTTTTACTTTGCTACCTGGATAGGTGCTTATAGTGAGATACATTATAATAAAGTCATGTTAATTGGGATGCTTTTCTGCCATTTTGAAATACCCATGAAACAAAATCTAGACTTCCTGAACAGCCCAGTGTGTTTTTACTATTTTGTTCCTCCTCCATCAAAACGTTCATTTGCAATTCATATTGAAGGTAAGGTGTAGTACTGCTTCAGTGTCTCCTACTTTCACTGCGCATTTCAGCTCCAATGTCTAACCACCATAAGAGAGCTGACTAGGCCACCATGATCAGAAAAAGGTATATTCTCACTGAACCTGAAATTAAGGATTATTTGGTAAAAGGAGAGAGATTTACAAAATGGAAGGAGGTAAGTTTAAAACTAACTTTTATTTGTTAGTGCTTTGTTTTAGGTAAACAGCTCTTTATTTTGTTTTGATTGTTGGATTTATTCGAGAGTCATACAAGTGAACATTAAAAAACAAGAAGGTTTATACTACAAAACATTTTATACTACAACTCAAAAAAATTATAGTATTGGAATTACTCTCGTTATTCATTAATATCCTAATAGAATTGACAGTTTATTTAAAATAAGTTGATTTTTTTTTATCAGGACTCGTCCAAAACAACACCTGTCACCATGAAAATGGATTCAAAGGGATTTTTTCTTTATTGGCTCAACAACAGCAAGGTAGGCCATAAAACTATTCCATTGTATGGGACTAAACTTCACCACAAGTTAACAAATAATAAAAATAATAATAATAATAAGTGTATGTGCTTTGTATGTATTTGGTGCAATAATAATTTGTATATAACAACAAATGCACACTTTTGAGATGTGGATTGTTTCCTTAATTATAACAATTATGTATGCGAAATTACCAAAATGTAATTGCTATTGCGCCCTGTAAAAAAAAAAAGAATATTCAGAAGCAACTTCTAATTACTTTAGAGGTATGATTTATTGTGCGTCACAGCCATTGTGCTTCCCGAATCATCTCCTCTTCCACTTTGTTTTGCATTTCTATATTCGCAAATTTTTATTGCTTCATAAATGCTTCAATCTAACGCTGGCGTGATTTCTTTTGTATATTAAAATAAAAGGATATATTCTTATACATGTTTACATCCATATTTGTGGTTTACGTAAATGGTTACAGTAAAGCCTTTGAACTTCTAGCCAGTGTAGGATTGCTGTTTCTGCAAATGATTCTGATTTCTTACATTATATATTATGTGGATGGTAAAATTACTTTGTTAACCTACGCCCTGCCTTGACGTCTTTTTATTTACTGTTTAGACTTAGTTGTCTTCATTTTGTTGTGTAGTGCTTCTCAAATTTGGAGATTCACCGCTGTACTCAATTATTTGAATCTGTACTCTGTTTTTACAAAAAAACAAAAAAAAAAACTGTTTTGCTCTGTAACTTGATTTTATTTAGCTTATTGTATATATCAAGTGTGTTTAGAACAACTGAGAACAGAACTTTACATTCTTTGGCTTTTATTTACATTTTTCTGTTATCTTAGCATTTTCATTGTGCTGTTTTCTTAGTATGGCTTCTTTGTTTGATACGTGCTTTTTTTTTATTATAGGAGGTTGAAATCGTGGATGTTGCTACAATACGGGACACAAGGACAGGAAAATATGGAAAACTCCCTAAAGTAAACGTCTTTTGATTTTTCAATTGATTATTGATGTTTTTATTCTTGCACTATGCTTAATGTGTAAATGTCTGGGGCACTGGCTCGAAATATTTGTATAAATTTGCACAGACGTAAAGAGAGAGAGCGTGAGAGACAGAATGAAAGTAAGAGAAAGAGATGGGGAATTTTAAAGGCATTTAGAATATACCTCACGATGGATGTCAAAACTTTAGTTATAAAACTGCTTTATGAGATCGGTGTATATAGAAGTTAAAAACAATACAAATGCCAATACATATAAAAAATATCATAGTTAAGATGTATGTATATAGCAACTTCTATTGTTGCAATACTCTTACTATAAATATTATAAATAATAAAGATATGAATAATGTAAGACAAAAAGTGTTCTTTAAATTGTCTTCTCTTTAAATGTCTTACATTTCTCCTAGTGCTGCAGTTCATGTGTTTTTTAAATTTGCATTAAGCCAGATTTGTTTGCTTGGCTTGGCTTAGCTTGTATGCACAAATGTCCTTTGTATGGAAAGCAGATGCAAGGGTATTTAGAGTTTAAATGCTATTTGCCAGTGTCATGGTGATTTCCAAAAATCAAAATTTGAAAATATTTTTTTATGTATTTTCACAGAAAAAAAAAAAATCAGGAAAAAAATACTTATAAAAACATTAGCTTAGTAACTGCTTCCAATGACTTCATATGACTAAAACATGAACAATGTAGTCACTCTGAGCAGTACATAATCAGCCTTAAAATACTGACATCACAACAATGTTCAAAATAGTTTTATTAAAAAAGGATATAATAATAAATCTGATGTCCTAAACAAGTCACCCAGAAAACACCTGGCTTTTATGGAACAAAACAATTTATATAGGTCCTCTTACTTAAATATAGCAGAATGCATGTTCAAACTGTGTTTGTATCTGTAAATATATGTATATATTTTGTATATATGTATTACCCACTGATTACACACTGATCCATACATTTTGAATGGAAATCCAGATAAAAGTTACTGTCCCATAAATATTTGAAAATAATTCGCAGTTCCTGTCCCCTTTTGTCAACAGCATCAGAAAGTCCGCAATGTGTTTGACATCGATGCCCCCAACAGCAATTACCTATCCAAGAATTTAACAGTCGTGACTGGAACTGACATGGTCAACCTTACATACTACAACTTTTTCGCTGCCAAAGATAAAGTCGCACAGGTAAGCAATTTTTTTTACTCCTGCCCAAGTTAGTACAACCATATGGCAATGAGAACATTATATATGAATGTATATATATATATATATATATATATATATATATAAACCTAACAGCTTTTGGACATGGAAAACCTGTTCCTGAAATTTTAAACTTGATTTTGATATTTTTTTTCCCATATACAGATAGAGCATATTAATTATACTTCCTGAACATATAAAACAGTGAGTGTGTCGCTTTACGATGTTTTGATTTGGGCAGGTTTTAACATTATGTGGCCTTGTAATAAAATCAGCTGCGTATTTGGATGTACTGAAAGCTAAAAAATTTTTTCGGGGCAAAGTAAATGTATGAAACAAAGCTAAAGATCAACCGCATGATATTACTGTGCCACTTTTTTATATATATGTAGTTAGTTGCTTATACATTAATTTTTAAGTACATTTATTGTCTAATCCAGTGTTCTTTAAGTGAAAGGTTGGGAAACACCCTGATAAAATGACCAGTCCATCAAAGGGCAGCCACACAAACTCACATTAATAGCTAAAATGCAATTTTCTATGCTTTATTTACTTCTACGTTTGGACATATTTAATTTGTAAAAATAAAACCTTTTATAACCTTTTATATTTTGTCGACATAATTCACAAATTCTTTCAACTCAAAACTCATCATCTCAATTTATCAGCACTCAGCGATAACAGCCAAACTATAGTAATGTCTCTTTAGCTATATTTTTGCAGTGAAAATACAAAATAATCACTGCAATTTTAATACTCTGATGTCTTATGTTTAGTAATGTTGTACTGAAGGATGGTTGAAAATGAATTCTAAAGTTCTGTATAAAGCAGCTCTGGGGTTTAGGCAGATCTTTTCCCCCAAATATCCTGTTTACTTGTGTCGATCCTTTAAACTCTTTCTAATTTCATGCCTAATTTTTAAGATGACTGGGTTAATTTGCTTAAATATACTGTAACAAATGGGTTACCAGAGGCAGGAAACTTGCTCATAAACACAGTTGAATTTTAAGTACTCTTTTATAAGAATTGTGATTCATCATAGAATAAAGCTTAACCCAATAATAGTCACAATATTAAAAGTTTTAGTAAACAGACACTTCACAAACACTCCTTAAACAGTTTCCATTAGGTTCCCACAGTCCACACACACCCTCGTCACCACAACACATTTATTATTATAATCAAAGGAGGCTTAGAATATTTTGGTCCATCAAATATACGCCAAGCTAAGTCCAATTGCTTCCGTAAATTTAATACTTTTTAATTCTTTTTTGATCTGTTTTATTTAGAACTGGGCTGATGACATCCTGGCTATTGCATACAACCCTCACAGGATCAACAGCTGCCGACAGGTCTTTCTGGACAAACTGTGAGCATTATTTTTCTCGGCAATGTTTGTGGACTTACATGCAGTTTAAAAATCTGCTTTTATAATATTTCTGCCAGATCTGAAGTGGTTTTATAATTTTAGCAATTTTAGTCATACCATAATTCCATTGTAACATTGTAAATACATTCCAGGGTTCTGGTAACACAATTATATAAAGTAACTTCTTGTTTGTGCTTATAGGTATGTCCGACTGTCACTGCAAACTAACAAAGATGGCAAGATTCCTGTTAAATAGTAAGTAATTAAAATACTATTTTAAAATACTATAAGTAATAAAATTTCTAGTTTTAGTTGGACATCTATCTATCTATTTATCTATTTATCTATCTATCTATCTATCTATCTATCTATCTATCTATCTATCTATCTATCTATCTATCTATATCTTATATCTTATATAAAACTGAAACTGCACCAATGTTCTAAAGCATCTACAAGATGTTTCCAGCTGACAAGAAAAGGGTTGAAAGTGCACTGGTAGCAGCAAAGCTCCCAAAAGGAAAGGTACGTACGCACACACCACACGTAGATATAAATAATAATAATAAATATAAATAATATAGATAAATAATTTGTATATATAGTATAGATATATTGATAGTATATATAGATAGATAGATAGATAGATAGGTGTATACACCTTTATGTATGTATGTATATAAATATACACATCATACAAACATTTGTGTTCTAGTTTGACTCCATAAAGCCAGAAGTTTTTACTGAGGCAGCATTTAAGACCTTCCTTACAAATCTGTGCCCCAGACCAGAAATTGATGAAATCTTCAGCAGCTTGTGAGTTTTATCTGATTGCACACAAATTATTAAAAACATTAATAAAACTATGTTTTGTTATTTTAAACTACAAGTTATTTTAATATTCTCATAAAAATTTTAACAATTACAATTCAAAGAAAATGTTATTATTTATAGCCTTGAAATTTTGGAATAGCATCTTTATTTGGAATAATGGTGTGGCCTAATGACATATAATAATTTAATAAAATTAAATTTGAATTTTCTAAGGTAAAATATACTACAGGTTTGTTTTTGTTTTTCTTTGCTAGCATTTGACCTTTATTTCTTTTATATTTAGCTGTAACAAGCCCTTCATGACAAAGGAGCTCTTCAGCAAGTTCCTGTATGAGAAGCAACGAGATTCTCGGCTCAATGAAGAACTCTATCCACCTTTCAGGCCTGACCAAGTGAAAGCCCTCATCGACAAATACGAGCCCTCCACAGCCAATTCAAGCAAAGGTAAAATAGTGAATAAATAAAAGAATTGCAACACATTAGTGAGAAAGTTGGTGGTTTGATAGTTTTTAAATGTCTTGATTGATGCTTTTTTTAGGTCAGATAAGTGCAGAAGGTCTACTCTTCTTTTTAATGGGTCCTGAGACAACTCCTGTAATGTTGGACAAACTGGCTCAGTGTCACGACATGACCCAACCACTTCCTCACTACTACATCAAATCATCCCACAACACCTATCTCACTGGTACGCCTGTCTGCCTATCTATCTATCTGTTTAAGGGCCTGTCCTTACAATCAGCATCTAGGAGTTTGGTTAGAAACTATGTAACTATAATAAAATATCAGCATATCTTGTAATATATTCCGATTTGTTGTATTACTTAAACCAGATTATCAGAAAAACAGATTTTATTATTACAATTATTAAATTGATGGTAGTTAAAGTAGTTTATATTATAGTTGTATTTAATAATTGTAATATTACTGTGTCCACAGCCGGTCAGTTCTCTGGGGTTTCCTCTCCGGAAATGTATCGTCAGTGCCTGCTCTCTGGATGTCGCTGTCTGGAGCTGGATTGCTGGAAGGGCAAACCTCCAGATGAAGAGCCAATTATTACCCATGGCTTCACCATGACAACTGAGATCCTTTACAAGGTCTGTATTGCTTCAGATTTCAGTTGGGAACAGATTGGATTAATAGGATCAAACAGTATCTTCTCTTTTAAAATATTACGACAATAGGCTTCACAGCAGATACATAAAACTTCTAATTGATAAAAGTTACCCAACAGTTTTAATCATATATTTAAAAAAATCTACCCTTACCTTAGTATCTTAATAAACTGGTAGAAGATAAATATCAAATCATGGTTTTATTTAAAGTAAAGTCAATTTTAACTTTCATTCATTCATCCATTAGCTTTCGCTTAATCCTCTATGAGGGTCGCGGGGGGCTTACCCATGTCCTTCCAGAGGAGAACGTCTCAGGCGCTGGGCAGATACACCCAGAACACAGGGCGCCAACTCATCACTGGGCACGCTCACTCACACATCCACACCCACAAACACACACTTTATGGGGCAACTTAGAGCATTCAATTAATCTCAAATAAATTTTTTTGGAAACCGGAGGAAACCCATGGAGACACAGAGAGAACATGGAAACTCCACCCAGATTAGGATTCGAACCAGGAATTCCCAGCACTAAGTGGCAAACTGTAATACCAATTAATGACTTTTTTGTTTCAATTTGGTTCTCTGCTGTAGGATGTGATTGAAGCCATTGCGGAGAGTGCATTTAAAACATCAAAATATCCTATTGTCCTCTCGTTTGAGAACCACGTGGACTCGTAAGATTTTTGATACACAACAGTGGATTGTAATCATTTAAATAACACAGTTTTAATCCTGGTTAAGCATGAAACTGACATTCTTGTGTATTTAGAATGAAGCAGCAGGAGAAGATGGCTAACTACTGCAGGACAATCTTTGGAGATGCTCTTCTAACAGAACCCCTGGAGAAGTATCCCGTAAGTAACTATTTTCTGTGGGAGAATGATTGAACACATCCACTTCAGAAAACTTGCGAAAGTTATTGCAAAATGATTGTGTGATCAGTACAATTATATTTTACTTTTAAGTTTTATTTTTTTCCAATAAGTAAAATTACATATAAAAAAAAAGTAAGATGTAAAAATGTCATTATCTTTCTTAAAAATGAACATGTGAACCTAATGACGTTATATAATTAACTAAACCTGTAATTAGATCTGACCTCATTGTTTGTATTGCATATGTCTTAAAGTTAAAGCCAGGTAGTCCAATGCCCAGCCCTTCTGAGCTGATGGGAAAAATCCTGATCAAAAATAAAAAGAACAGTACACCGGAGGAAAAGCCAGCAGCAAAGAAACCAGATCAAAATCCAGAAAACCCAGTTGAAGCCAATCCTGAGGGTCAGGAGGAGAATGCAGCACCAGGTAGAAATGACTGCAAACTACCATTCCATACTCCGTTCTTAGAAAAGTGTTTAGGACATTGATTAATGTGATTGTTTTGGTTTGTAGGAGAACAAACTGAGCAGGTAGAAAACAACCAGGAACCAGCTCAAGATGAACATGAGGACCACGACGAGGAGCAAGATGAGGAGAAGATGAAAAACTCAGATGAAGTATGGAAGTATACCCTTTTATTATAGAACATATGCTGCACCTAATATTGTGTGACTGTATTAAATAATGTATATGTTAGAGATTCATAGGTAATGCTCTTTAATCATTAAATGTCTAGTCTTATCACTAATATGCCATTATGTTATAATCCTAAGAATCTGAGAATGGAAACCTATATTTATAGGCATTTATCTTTAATTCTAGATAAATTCTTATTATGCTGCTCTAAAAAATTGTATAGGTCACCATGTAAAACTAATCTTAAGTAATAAAACTACTCAACAATAATCTTATTTATTCAAATGCATGCATTGGATAAACACTACAAAATAATTCATTTAGATGAGGAACACTGGTAAGACTTTTTTGAATCAGGTATTTAAAGCTTCATGTACAGTATTCATGTACATAGATGTTTATAATCATAGTCATAGATTGTTATAACCATTCGACATAAGGCTTTATAACACAAAGTGACATAATGCATTATAGTATCAACTTATTTAAACTTTTAATTTTTCGGATGTTTAGGCCTCTTACTTAAAACATGATCACACTTTACTTAAAGTCGGGTTTATAAGCCTTTATGAACTATTACGTATGCAGTCTCTTTCAAGAGGTAATGGTAACACTTTTTTATGAATCCAGCATTTATAATGCATAATAAGTGCATTCATAAAGCTTTATAAAGT
The DNA here is from genome assembly GCA_025769995.1 of Xyliphius kryptos. Classification (NCBI taxonomy): domain Eukaryota; kingdom Metazoa; phylum Chordata; class Actinopteri; order Siluriformes; family Aspredinidae; genus Xyliphius; species Xyliphius kryptos. The sequence continues at coordinate 12,735 of JAOUQT010000134.1, forward strand.
ATCCATAATGCTTTATAACATTTGTCATAAGCCTTTGTGAATGTAGATAGATGTTCATAATCATAGTCATAAATTATGTTTGACATAAAGCTTTATAACACAAAGTGACATAATGCATTATAACATGAATATAAGCTTTTAATTCTGTTTATAAGTTTATGAAGAGTTAAAATATATAATTTATAATTCATTAGGCCTGGGTGGAGTTTGCATGTTCTCCCCATGTCTGCGTGGGTTTTCTCCGGGTTCTCCGGTTTCCTCCCACATCCCAAAAACATGAAGGTAAATTGAATGCTCTAAATTGCCCTGTATAGTGTGTGTGTGACTGTGTGAGTGTGTACCCAGCGATGGATAGGCGCCCTGTCCTGGGTGTATCTGACCAGCGCCAGAGACGTTCTCCCCTGGATGGGCATGGGGGAACCCCACTGCAACCCTCATGAAGGAATTAGCGGAAGATAATAAATGAATGATAGGAAATGAAAGCGCCAAGTTTCAGACTTGTAGATACTGAGGGCGACCCCAATGTGACATTGGAGGGGTCTTGCGTTCGATGGCGATATCGAACAAACCATTGAATTTAGGAAAATAAAGAGTACTTACATTTTCCAAGAACATGACGGGGAATGAAGGAGCCAATTTATAGAAATCTAGGTATTTCAGAACATGACTCTTGCGGGGTCTTGGGTTCAATGGCGATATCAAACGAACCATTAACGTATGAAGATTAAATGTACTTTGTTTTGGTTGAGGGCTTTGGCGTTTATAGGTATAGATATTTAGAGTTTTGAAAAGAAACCTTGGTAACCTTTTCTATGATTCCGGAATTCATAATGCATTATAAGCACATTCATAAAGCTTTGAAGAATTATTCATAACTCTTTATAACATTAACATAGTTAATGAACATAGTTATAAATTGTCATAGCTTAACACAAAGTGACATAATGCTTTATAATATGAACCTTATAAACTTTTGATTCTTTGGATGTTTGTAGGGTAATGAACAGTTAAAATATATCATTTATAATGCATTGTGCCTCTTTGTGTTATAAGGCCTTATGGCTTGTTCTTATAAGACTTTATGAGTGTGGTTGTGTACATCTGTGGACATTAACAATGGCTTCTGACAAGACAAACTCAAACTCAAGACAAAATAGACCTTGTCCTCACTGCACTGAAATCAAACCCAGAAACCCGGCGAGCGATTATTTAAAATACTGACTTTATGAATCTGATTTGTTCATAAGCCTCAGTAGTATTCTTCAAAGCAAAGAGTTTTAAAAGTGAAACTCGCATACGGCTGTTACCCTTTTAAATTCATCAGCCGTGTAGAAAAGCGTCTTAGTGTGAGGGATTTCAAAAATGGTCTAGCTTCGAAGGATGCCATGTTTAAATGATTAGTTCCTCGCGCTTTCCAGCTATTTTATATCGTGTGAAGTCGCTCAGTCTTGTAATTATCAAGGCAATTTTCAGCCAACACGTTTCTTGTGGTCAAAGGAGTAGAGTATAAGCAAATGGAATGAGTAAGTACCTTCTGTGGTTTCAGCACATCAGGTGTTTGGAATAATGTGGTTGATGTGTGTAAAATGTATTTTTAAAAGCAATGCACCATTGCATAACAGTCATGAAGAAAATCCACGCAGGTACAAGGAGGACATGCAGACTGTTCTCAGAAGGGCTCTGTCTTTGCCCCAGCAGGAATCAAAACTGGATGCCGTGTTGCACATTCCCTGCTTGTTTGAATTTAAGGCAGTTGTAGGCTTGTGGTTAAGGAACCAGCTTTGCGACCTGAATTTCCCTGGTTCAATTCTTGGCCCGACTGAGTACTATGGGTGAAGTGCCCTTGATGGGCCATATATAAGACCACTCCAGGCACGTGTGCTCACTTCATCAGTGTGTGTGTTTCAATGCGCAGATAGGTTATATGTGTACATTTACATTTAGTTATTTAGCAGACGCTTTTATCCAAAGCGACTTGGGGTCAGAACACAGGGCTGATACAGAACTGCCTGGCTGCTTGAAGAGGTCCCCCACTGAGCCTTGGTCCTCCCAAGGTTTTTTTCTAAAATAACATCATTACAGGGAGTTTTGTCTTGCCACTGTCGCTTCGGTTTTCTCTTTGGGGGTTTAGGCTTTGGACTCTCTTAAGCTGCTTTGTGACAACACGCTGTTGTAAAAAGCGCTATATAAATAAATTACTTGAACTTGAACTTAAACCCTGGAGCAATGAGGGTTAAGGGTCTTGCTCAAAGACCCACATTGGTAACTTCAGTGGACCTGGGATTTGAATTCCCAACCTTCTGATTGATAGTCCAAGACCCACAACCACTGAGCTACCACTCCCACATGTGTAAGCACGGTTGGCAAATAGATCACTTTAAAAAAAGCTTAACGTAGTTGGAAACCGGCACATAATCACTTTCACGCGAATGCTTATTGGAATGCAATTTGATGATCGGCTTTGTTTTCGGTTCAGATTGTCATTTTACAGGAAGCTCCTTTCCTTGTGAAAGCTGTGAACAGTCTAGTCCAGTCATCTTTCCTTTTTCTGCCTGAGGGCTTCAGGTCCATGAAAGGTTGGAGTGTTGGACCGTGAATTAGTCGATCCAATACAGCCTGCAGGTAGCAGACCGATCACTGGAGTCAGAGAGCTGGGACGCTTCAGAATCATACAATAATAATATCCATCAAAACGAAGTGTGTCAGGAAATATGATGTTTGACGAGGACATGTAGGTCCCAAACCCTTCTGACAAATGGCAGAACAAACGATGCTGAATTTTGGAAAAATCCTAAATAAATCAGCGTGGACAGTCAGAAGCGCTTGTGTCACAAGATCATAGATTCGAAAATGAGTTATGTGTGGGTGCATCAACTATGAACTACTAAAACCTTCCATAATCCCTTGTTCTCTTTACCCTCAGTTGTTTACACTGTCTTGTGTTATGTTCGTGGTCTCACACTTTAGCCTTAGGTCCTTTATGTGTTGTTTGCATGTTCTCCTTAAGGGTTTGTACTGGTGTAATTTTACCTATTGATTATATTAATTTCGCTCCTTGATGCACCGATATGTTTGATGCACTGTCTATGTTGTCTGGCAACCTTTCGAATTGTGTGCACCCACTGTGACCCTAATTAGGATTACAGTATGTTTCAGTGAGTAAATATCACATGCTGTTTAAATGGGTTTCAATCTTTAGTTTACATTCACTCTATGTGGTTTAATGTTCGGGTTTTCAAGTAATAACATTTTACTCCATTTAAATAGATAACCACTGGATTCGAAAGACAAGGTGTGTCCCACGTACCCAGGAAAACGTGTTTTGTTTTGTTTTTGTTTCCCTGTACTTGCTAGTAGAACCAGCATTAAACATGAATAAGCACAGGCTAAATAGTGATAAGACTGTATTTCAGGAATGAATGGCTTCCAAAGTAAACACTGCTTATGGAACAAAGGTATCACCATGGGCTGGTTTGGGTGGTAATCTTCACAGTGAGCTCAGAATGAGATTAAGTGTGGGATGATTGCAGGTTTAGACAAATCTTGATGGCCCCCAAACGTAAAAACAAGACAATTAAATAGCAAACTTTTCCGTGGCTAATTTTGGATATGTACTTTTATTGCCATTAGATATATAATATGTATATTCGTGTATACATATATATGATAGGAAATAATTATTTGATCCCTTAATTTTTAAGTTTGCTCACTGACTAACATATGAACTGTCCATAATTTTAAGGGTGGGTTTATTTTCACAGTAAGACATAGAATAAAAAAAAGTTGTGTAATGTAATGACAGTCACATTATATAAATCATGTATATACATATTTATTCATTAGACGCTCCTAATCAACTTCTACCTGCATTAAAGATAGCTAAATTTTCAGCTGTATAAAAGACACCTGTCCACAGGCTCAATTCCTGATCTGGGTGGAGTTTCCATGTCCTCCCCGTGTCCGTGTGGGTTTCCTCCAGGTTCTCTGGTTTTCTCCAACACTCCAAAAACAGGGATTCCAGGTAAATTGAATGCTATAAATTGCCCCGTACAGTGTGTGGGGATGTGTGAGTGTGTGTTCATCGATGGGTTGGCTCCCTGTCCTGGGTGTATCTGCCCTGCGCCCAAGATGTTCTCCCCTGGATGGGCATGGGGAACACCACTGTGACCCTAGTAGAGGAAAAAGCAGAAGATAATGAATGGAGATATATAGGGAGTGGTAGCTCAGTGGTTAGGGCGATGGACTATCAATCAGAAGGTTGTGAGTTCAAATCCCAGGTCCACTGAAGCTACCAATGTGGGTTCTTGAGCAAGGCCCTTGACCCTCATTGCACCAGGGTGCTGTATCAACCCTGTGTTCTGATCCCAAACAATTTGGGATACCTGTAAGTCGTTTTGGATAAAAAGTGTCAGCTAAATGTAAATATATATATATCCAGTATATTAACATTTACATTTAGTCATTTAGTAGACACCTTTATCCCAAGCGAATTACAAATGAGGTAACAACAAATCTACAATGTAGTATCATCAAAACCTGCGCATTGTTAGGCTTTATTTTTTTCTTATGGCAAGTGTTTGTGGAAGGGTTGTGTTTTGAGAAGTTTTTTTTGAAGATGCTGAGTGAATCAGCCTTACAAATGGTGTTGGGAAGATCGTTACACCATTTAGCAGTGGTGGATAGCTAGGCACACACTGACTCACATACACACTATATGGGGCAATTTAGAGCATTTAATTTACCTTGACTCCATGTCTTTGGACTGTGGGAAGAAAACTGGAGAACCCTTGGAAAACCCACGCAGACACGGGGAGAACATGGAAACTCCACCCAGATTGGCATTCGAACCAGGAATCCCCAGTCTGGAAGTAAATATGAAGAGTAGGGTTAATTTTAAAGATAACATAAATATTCATCTCGGTAATATTCATAGTTTGTGTTGAAGCATTTTTGTACACGCACAGTTTAATTGAAGCTTTTCAGTGAAGGTCCTACTGTACAACAGAAAGACTTTTCATTTCCTCTTAGTCATAAAAACCAGGTCTCCCTTTGTAAGCCACCATAATGATGAATGCATGCAAGCGATGCACTTTTGTTTCGTCACCGCAGGAAACTAACAAGAGCATGATTTAAATGCTCTTCACACTTCTACCCCACGACTGGTGCTACTGCTGCTTATGTTTGCCCTGCAGAATCCTGCATTCAGACTGACAGAGCAAAAATACACCCACTTTGGAGTGTCAATGCTTACACATGAACTAGCTCACATTTGTTTCTTGAATCTTCTTCTTAAGGAAAAATTACTGTAATTCTTCTTAATGAAAGCCAACCAGCTCTACTTAACCAACCTACAAAAGATGTTTAGTATATGAATAGTGTAAACTATACAGCTAACATTTTTTGGACATTTCACCATTACCCCAATAAACTGCCAGATAACATATTCCAGTTTTCCCTGTATGATGCTGGAGCAACTGCAGTTGTTTGTACACTTAGTTAAAAGGAGCATTTGTGAGGACAGGACTGATGATGGGTGAGATGTGACTTTGTCCTAGAGTCTTCCAAAGTTTAATTAGGCATTTTGCACAAATCCCAAAAAAACACAAAATAAGAGGGGTGAGAGGGGGCAGATCCAGAGATTGTCTGTAGGCCAGAGTCAGTGCCTTGTACTGAATGCGAGCAGCTAATGGGAGCCAATGGAGCGAGAGGAGTAATGGATTGACATGAGTTCGCTTTGGCTGGTTAAGCACAAGTCAGAGCTTTGAACGAGTCGACAAGCAAAGCATTACAATAGTGGAGCCGGGATAGGAAGAGGGCTTGAATCAGCAGCTGAGTAGCCTGATCTGTTAGGAAAGGTCTGATCTTCCTGATGTTCTACAGAATGAATCTGCTGGAACGAGCCGTTTTCATGATCTGATTTGAAAGTTTAAGATAATTGTTAATTGAGGAACCAAGATTACAGACCGAGACAGTTGTAAAGATGGTGGAGCCATCTATTTGGAAGGAATCATAAAGAACTCATTTTTTGCCAAATTTAATTTGAGATGACAGGCCTTCATCCAAACAGACATGACGGTGAGGCAGGCGGATATCACATTCGAGATGATTGCGTCGTCACCATGTGTCGTCACCATGTGTCGTCACCTAATACGTGCATGGCTGTGAGGAGATTAGATCCTGGAAACTGAAATTTGAAATATTCTGTATGAACAAATGGGTAAATAGTCCCTGACTAATATGTGCAAAGGCTCGTAGCAACATCTACAAACTGAATAATGGCTGTAATTACAGCTGATGGTGGCTCTGCCAAGTTTTAAAACAGGAGACTAATCGTTTTTTTCTTACCTCTGTTATTCATTTTTTTAATGATTTTTTTTATTTATCGTTTAAATTTCCAGGCCTCGTTTTCGTTTTTTGCTTTTGTTGTTAGAGTGAACATTATTTGATTTTATTGTTTTATTATAAGTGATTGAATTAAAGCTAAATTGATTCCAATAGAGTCTGATTATATAACGTTTATTAATTAGTCCTGGGTTTTTGCATTTGCTAGCAAAAAATATCAACACCTAGTGCATGTCGGTGTGTTTTATTCAAAAATATGGTCGGTGTGATTAGTTTTATTTTGGGGATTGATGGCTAATGTCCATGAAAAAAAAATCAAAGTGGGGTTTTAGATGATTAAGATATAAACTAAGCCAATAAGTCTAATAGTCTTCACATTTCATGGTGTATTGGAGCAAAAAAAAACTGCTTTGTTCTACAGTGGAAAATAATTGAGATGTTGAAGCAAAAGTATTAATATAATGCTAATCTTTTAGGGGTGGCTTAGTGGTTAGCATGTTTGCTTCTCAGCACTGGGGAGTCCTGGTTGGAATCCCGGTCTGGGTGGAGTTTCCATGTTCTCCCTGTGTCTGTGTGGGTTACCTCCAGGTTGTGCGGTTTCATTCATTCATTCATTCATTATCTTCCGCTTATTCCTTTATGAGGGTCGCGGGTGGGTTCCCCATGCCCATCCAGGGGAGAACATCTCGGGCACTGGGCAGATACACCCAGGACAGGGCGCCAATCCACACACTCACTCACACAGTCACACACACATACACACACTATACAGGGCAATTTAGAGCACTCAATTTACCTTCATGCTTTTGGAATGTGGGAGGAAACCGGAGAACCCAGAAGAAACCTACGCAGACAGGAATTTGAACTGGGAATCCCCAGCGCCTAGAGGGGAATGTGCTAACCACTAAGCCACCATGCCACTTCTAGAATCATTGGAATAAAAAATAAAAAAACAACAAATAATACTTAAAATGCATTTGAGTAATCATAATTAAAGCAATACAAAAATACTTCAGGGTGTTTTAGTTACTGCTGTAGGGTTACAATACATTGGACAGCACATACTAACTATAGCCAAAACCATTTTGTGTTGCATGCCACTGCTATCATCATGCTGAAGCACTAACATACCTCAGAGAGTGTGCTCACCCTACAAAAAAAATATTATAAAGAATATTATATAATAAAAAAGAAGCGACACCTACCAATGTTTACATATTGACATTGTTAACATGTGAATGACTTTTTAGGTTTTTGTTGAAGTTCAAGTATTTTATTTATACAGCGCGTTTTACAACATAGTCACAAAGCAGCTTAACATTGTTTTGAGCCTAAACCCCTAAAGAGCAAGCTGAAGCAACAGTGGCAAAAAAACTCCCTGTTATGTTGATTTTTTTTTTCAGGAAAAAACTAAAAACCTTGAGAGGACCAAGGTTCACTGGGGAACTCATCCTCCTTGAGTAGTTGGGCAGCATCAACAGCCATGTACAGATTGTTTGGAGATCAAGTGTCCATATTTAACAATTGAAAAGATTATATAAACAATATGTATATATGTATACATGTCCTAATTAGAATTAGACAGCAAATAGAAAAAACAAAACATAGCAGTAGTCATTATATTGTTTGGGATTAGACTCATTGGTATCATCAAATAAATAAATATTTAAATGTGGTAATAGTTTCAATGACAGGATTCGCTTCATAGGAAAAACTGATAGACATCAATTCAAAACCATTCTATTTTTAATCATGTGCTTTAGTATTGCAATGTGCTTGGAGAGAAAAAACATTAAGCTTTTTCGGCTCCAGATAACAGCAACAGCTTAGGGCAGAAAGCAAAAACGACCTCTGCATTTTAAAACTGACAGTCTTGTTTGGAAGCCAAAAAAAAGGCAGTTTCTCCTCATAGGTGAAATAGAGCAAGGAAAAGTCATGTAATGGTAGAATAATGACAATAACCAGCATTAATATCTAGCTGCAGCCTTAATTCTGTTAATTTTGACATGCAATTATTTTTACATACATACACTGACTTTGCAATATTTTCTAAAAAGCTAACCTACTAGAAAAATATAAGCACTTACTCACACTACTCGACTGAAATATTTGTCAGCATGAACATTTTGATCAGAACAAGTTATTTAAAGTGGCAGATGGTGGAGCATATGCTTTTACATTTAACAAATTTGTCTTTGCAAAAGAAATGAGCCGGGGTAAGTGCGTTGCTCTTTCCCCTCCACTCTACCCGTGTGCCAATTGCTAGACAGCAAACACCTTGCATCCCTCCTTCCACTCTATCCAGGTAGTACCTATAAATTGCCCCTATATATTGCGTGCGTCTGTGTAAGTGAGTGTTTGTATTGGCCAGATATGAGGTCTATGTTAATTAAGGTTTTACTTGGTACTTGTGTACAATTAGTAATTGGTCAACATTTCCAGGACACTACAAATAGTGGGTAGTTTCTGCCTTTGCTTTCAAATGGGATTCCAGAAAAATTGGGACACTAAACAAATTGTGAATAAAAAGTGAATGCAATGATGTGGAGATGGCAAATGTCAATATTTTTTTCGTAATAGAACATAGATGACAGATCAAAAGTTTAATCTGAGTAAATGTAACATTTTAAAGGAGAAATATGTTCAAAATTTCACAGTGTCAACAAATCCCAAAAACAATAATTAGGTCAAATGACATCATGATTGATATGAACAGAACTACTACCATTGTTGCGCAGCAATACCAGAATGGTGTTACTCAGCGTGAAATAGCAAAGACTTTTAAGTTATCATCATCAACTGTGCATAACATCATCAAAAGATTCAGAGAATCTGGAACAATCACTGTGTGTAATTGTCAAGGCCTGTAAAACTCTACTGGATGCTCGTGATCTCCGGGCCCTTAAACATCATTGCACCTCAAACAGCAATGCCACTGTAAAGAAAATAACAGAATGTGCCCAGGAATACTTCCAGAAAGCAACCAGTGAACACAATCCACCGTGCCATCCACCGTTGCCAGCTGAAACTCTATGGTGCAAAATAGAAGACTGATCTGTGGTCAGATGAGTTGATTTGAAGTTCTTTATGGAACACTGGGACGCCATGTCATCCGTACCAGAGAGGACAAGGATAACCCAAGTTGTTATCAACGCTCCGTTCAGAAACCTGCATCACTGATGGTATGGGGTTGCTCCAGTGCTTGTGGCATGGGCAGCTTGCATGTCTGGAAAGGCACCATTAATGCAGAGAACTATGTTCAGGTTTTAGAACAACATATGCTCCCATTTAGACATCATCTCTTTTTCAACAGGATAATGCCAGACCACATTCTGCAGCAATCACAAAATCATGGCCATGGACATTGCATCCAGAAAGTATTCACAGCGCTTAACGTTGCCGCCTTATTCCAAATTAAATTAAATTAATCTCTTTCCTTAAAATACTACACAACATACCCCATTATGACCATGTGAAAAAAAAGTTTAAAAAAACTAAAAAATCATATTTACATAGTATTCACAGCCTTTGCTTAATACTTTGTAGAACCACCTTTGGCAGTAACTATAGCCTCAAGTCTTTTTAAATATGATGCCACAAGCTTGGCACGCCTATCTGTAGGCAGTTTTGCCCATTCTTCTTTGCAATACCTCTGAAGCTCAATCAGGTAGGATGGGAGACGTCTGTGCACAGCCATTTTCAGAGCTCTCCAGAGATGTTCAATCGAATTGAAGTCTGAAAAAAAATTAATTTAATACAATTTGGAATAAGGCTGTATTGTAACAAAAAAGTGAAGCGCTGTGAATACTTTCTGGATACACTGTAGGAGAAGGATCCGGGTACTGAAATGACCAGCCTTCAGTCTAGATCTTTCACCTATAGACATAGGTGCATCAAATTGGTGTGACAAAGAGGACCCAAGACGACTGAACAGTTAAGAGGCCTGTATTAGACATTAATGGGAGAGCATTCCTATTTCTAAACGTGAGAAACTGGTCTCCTCTGTCCCCAGATGTCTGTTGAGTGTTGTAAGAAGAAGCGGGGGGGGGGGGGGATGCCACCCAGTGGTAAAAATGCCTTGTCCCAACTTTTTTGGAATTTTTTGATGCCATGAAATTTGGAAACAACATATTTTTCCAATAAAATGAGACATTCTCTCAGTTTAAACTTTTACATTTAGTCATTTAGCAGACGCTTTTATCCAAAGCGACTTACAAATGAGAGAACAACACAAGTCAGTATT
>JAOUQT010000135.1:0-12664 GCA_025769995.1 Xyliphius kryptos
CCAGATAGGGATTCGAACCGGGAATCCCCAGCGCTGAGAGGCGAATGTGCTAACCACTAAGCCACCGTGCAGCCCGAATATTATTTTTAAATGATAAATATAAATAAAATACATTTAGCTTACTAACCGATTTTTAATATAATTGCATAAAAAGCATCTACTGTATATCATATCTGTATATGGGATGATCATTTAACTTTTACTATTATTAAAGTTTTTATAAAGGTTGTTAAAACTTTAATAAATACACCTCTTTCTTTACACTTTACACTGATTTTGTTATCTGTCTTTAGTTCATGTGTGTTTATTTTGAACTTTTATTTTGTAATATTTTCTGATCTTTTATGTATAGTATATTTCACCTCTGGTTAATGTATGTTTATTTTTTATGACAGGAGGTTTTATAAAGACATGAATGCCAGAGGTCTTGAAAAGAAGTCCAATTTTGAATTATTAGAGTAAGTGAATATTTTACAGCATTGTTAATCGTTTTATTATACAGAGCCTTTCAATCATTTTAAATTCTGTTAAATAAAACAAACTTATTTTTATTAGGAAAGATGTTGGTCTGGAGCTTTTTTTCCCACAGAAACTGATAGAAAGTATGAAGGTATGCATTTGTTGCAAGTTATTTACTGTACATGTAATTTTACATTCTAAATGTATAGCCCATCTAGAGAATTTGGGGGAAAAAATTACATTCATGCTTTCATGAATGTTATCATAAGATTAGAAACTAAAATGCGTTTGTATCTGTTATTAGTATCTTAAAGTACCAGTTTGGGTTTGTTGATTCATAGCCAAAGCAGCTGAGGAAGATGATCCAGCAGACCTTTCAGCAGTATGGCACACTGAAAGATGAAGAGTGCATGGTCAAGTTTTTTAAGACCTTTGGTGAATTCACTAACTTTAATGAGGAAATATTTCCTTGTGAACTTGTGGTGAGTCTTGTGATAACTAGAAAATTAAAGTAAACTTGATATTGATGATGATATAAGTTTATGCTTAATATTATTTTAACAGCAAGGTTGGAGTCTTGCAGTGGATTTGGTTATTGGAGCAAGAGGTATACGCCAGCGTACACAAACTGATTCAACTGTAAGAAACCTTAAAGCAAAAACAACACGAATATGAAATACAATCTTTGTATTAAATTAATCTTTAAAACCGTGTTGAATTACATGTGTTTAGTAAATAGATGATACCGAAGTATGGACAATGGCAGATTAGCATTTAATTCCTTTAATCTATAATCTAGGCAGCAGAATGGCAGGTGTTTTTAGGAAAGTGATATTAAATACAACTCCTGGTATTCTCCTGTACTTGCAAAGCCCATCCTGTTGGGTTTAGTTGTACAGTCCAAAATAAAATAAGATTAACAAACCCAAAATAATAATTTTTAGCATATAAATATCTAAATGCTTTGGTCCCAATGCCATGTGTTGGATAAAAGTTCTAAACTTGGTATGCTTAATTCAGATTGGCTACTAGAATAAGCATAACTCTTAAAGGTGTAACTCTGATAATGTGTTTTGCTGGTTTATTTTCCAGACAGTCTGTCTAGCAGAATTTAAACAGATCCGAAGTATAAAGTGCTCGGGACAAAGTGATGGAAAAGCATTATTAGACATCGAAATCAAAGGAGCTAAACAGGTAATTGGTCCAAAGCAGGCCACAATGCTTCAGAGCTATAAACCTTACCCATAAACCTCCACTACCTTCATAACAGCCTCACTCTGCCTATTTATACTCCTCAGCCTCTTTCCGTCAATGTACCTTCTTTGGCAATGGCAGAGAACATGGCAGACCTAATTGATGGCTACTGTCGGCTTGAGAACAACACAGATACATCATTGATCTGTAGGCCCAATAAAGGTAAGTTCCCTTTTTGTCTTTTATTAAATACTGCTCTGCTTTATTTTTGTCATGTTGTGTAGTATTGTTGCTCTATTACCAATTTCATCAGCAAAATCCTTCATGCCATGTACTTTATTTAAAAACTCCACTATTGACACTTTTAGGTGCTGAACGTAATTCTCTCCCTGCAATTCCCTCAGGGTAAGATGAGCGAAATTCTACCTTTTGTAAAGTTTTATAACAAGTTGTAGCCCAGGATGCAATTAACCATGATCTACCATATGTTTGCAAATTAGTAGTATTTGCAGAAAAGCCACCAATAATTATTAAAGATGTGCATTTTCAGAGATTTAGAATCTGTACTTGGTTTTAGTTTCTGGTAAATTTTTTTGTATTTTTTTGTATTTTTTATTAGTGGGATATTGTCTACACCTTCAAAAGATGTCGACGTTTCCAGTAGAAGTAAGTACAAGCAAAATATTTCTCTTGTTTTTATATCAACTGTCCACACCTTTATTTATTTTTGTTCTTTTTTAATCAGACTCTGATATATACTGTGAAATTTTGGATGAAAAGCCGCCACCTCCTGGTAAGGAAAAGGATTTATTTTACTCCCATTAATAAAATCGGTCTAGATTACTCCTCTTTTAAGATCTCTATTTGGTTTGTCTTTAGCAGTGAAATTTGGAATCTCTAGGAAGTCTATAGTGCTGGGACATATTTTGGGTGCAGGATTTTTTGGGGAGGTGTATGAAGGAGTTTACAAAAAGGTAAGTTCGCTCAGATCCTGATTGTGCTTGTACATGGTTTTGGATTTTGTAAACCGAACATATAATCGTAGTTATGTTATATTAATTGAAAATATAATCGTATAAATTGTTTTAAGGCACGTGATTATTTTTTATGCGTTGTGTATCTGGATTAGAACGGGGAGAAGATTAATGTGGCTGTGAAAACCTGTAAGGAGTGTTCACCTGATGTTATGGAGAAATTCATGAGTGAAGCAGGTAGTTGACTGAATATGTCCTAACTCATTAGTAAGACATACATTCAAACCATTTACAAAACGCAATGTTAATGTCTATAGATGTACATAATCACACTCATAAAGTGGTATAAGAACATGCCAGAAGGCTTTATAACACAGTGACATAATGCATCATAAATAATATATTTGAACTGTTTATTACCTTATTATAGAGACCAGCAAAATAAAGTATTATTACACTTGTGTTTAATGAGTGATTTTCCTAAAAATGACTTTATAACTGTTCATAACTCTTTATAAAACCTTGTAAGCCCTCTTCACAGTCATAAATTAAAGTGTTGTCATTAATGACCTCTAAGAAAGAAACTCCAAACATAGTAATACATGCCTATAGCTGCTTATAAATGTTCTTCACAGACTTTAAGCAAAGTGTAACTATCTTGTTTTAAGTTGGCTATTTGTCTAAATAGCCAAAGAATCAAAAGTTTAAATAAGTTCATATTATGATGCATTATGTTACTTTGCGTTATAAAGCTATGTCAAATTGATATAACAATTTATGACCATGATTATTAACATCTATGTACATTAACAAAGGCTTATGACAAATTACAAATACTTTATGCACTATGAATGCTCTAATGATGCATTATGAATACCGGATTGATAGAAAGTGTTACCAAAAAAGGCAGTCAGATCGGATAATGATCAGGTTTGATGATAATACAGCTGCTGGTTGTGTAGCTGGTTTGTCCTTAACTACTGATTTGTGTTGTTCTCTCATTTGTTAGTTTATTTAAATAAGTGTCTGCTATATGACTAAAGGAAATGTAAATTTGGTGTATGCTATTTATGTAACATAACAGGCATTTTCCCCCCGTTTACTTTTATTCAGTTATTATGAAAAACCTAGATCATCCCCATATAGTGCGTCTGATCGGAATCATAGAAGAAGACCCAGTGTGGATCGTCATGGAACTCTACCAGCATGGAGAGGTATTGTAGTTTCTTAAAATAACTAATAACTCAATTAAATTAAGTTGTTTCAGATAGACAAAGGACAATCAACTCATAGTTTTTTGTTGTTGTTTACAATTACCTATTAAAATTATAATTATTTAAACTTGAGAGTGTTTCCTTAGTTTCTGTATAAGAAGATATTTTAATGCAATAACCTCTAATTCATACTAAATACTTGTTCTTACAGCTTGGAAACTACTTAACGAAAAACCAGAAAACACTGACCAATGTTACTCTAGTCTTATTCAGCCTTCAGATATGCAAAGCGCTGGTCTACTTACAGGGAAGGAACATGGTGCACAGGTATGCTCATTGGGATAATACAAAACTTGCATTTTTTGCTTATCGTCATAATACAAAAGATTTGGAAACTATTTAACTTCCTGTAATTTCTCTTTTTGAATCACAGAGACATTGCTGTACGAAATGTGCTCGTCGCTTCATCGGATTGTGTAAAACTGGGTGACTTTGGTCTGTCCCGATACATAGAAAATGAGGAGTATTATAAAGGTAAGCTGTTTTGTTGGAACCATAAAGCTTAGGAGGGTTCAAAGCCTTGTGGCAACAATCTTTTAGTCAAGACCCCATCACTTGAATTTTAATGCTACAGTTATTAGACCAGGTCCTGCGGCATCAGAAGCTGCATGGAGTAAGAGAATCCCTCTGTTTTAATCAAAAGGTTCTATAGTGGGATTAAAATGAAGGGATAGAAATTTTAATTATTCATATGACTCTTTACTTTCATTCTTGGTTTGTCTGTTTAAATTGACCTCTTACAAAGTGTGAGCATTTTATTACAAATATGCAAGTAAAATGCACACGTTGAGTAGAATTCAAACTCACATAATCCTAAAATCAAACATCTTTGCAGACATTACAATTTTAGAGTGTTAAGAGACCAGTTCCACTACAATTATCAGTTTCTCTTGAACTCACTTGTTTGTGGTGAAAGGGCGGCGAGGAGACGGAGCAGGGACTGGAGGCAGATCAGTTAAATAAAAACACCTACTATTTATTAACATGTTTAATTCCATCCATCCATTATCTTCTGCTTATTCCTCTACTAGGGCCACAGTGGGGTTTCCCATGCCCATCCAGGGGAGAAAATCTTGGGCACTGGGCAGATAAACCCAGGACAGGGCGCCAATCCATCGCTGGCCGCACACACAATTGAATTTAGAGCATTCAATTAACTTTGAATTCATGTTTTTGGACTGTGGGAGGAACCAGGAGAAAACCCACGCGGACACGGGGAAAACATGGAAACTCCACCCAGATCCAGATTCCCAACGGGAATCCCCAGCGCCAAGAGGCGAACGTGCTAACCACTAAGGCACCGTGCTGCCCAGCGTGTGTGGTCCGGTGTTGCCAGTTACCTAATCTGCCTCCCATTCACGAGCTCGGTCTAATTGCACTCTAGCGCCACAGTTATTCATGTCTACAGGTAATATAGTAAAATAACATATTTATATGTTATTAAGTTATGTTAGTTTAAATAATAACAAATAAAGACATTTATAAGAAATAAATGTGCATATAGTGTAAAATCATTGAAATAAGCTTTCACTTTTTTTTTTTTTTCTTTCACGCCAGTGGCCCAAAAAAATCGTTCTTATTTTTGTGTAAATATTTGAGTTATTGTGTGCATTCACCTCAGTGAAACTCTATAACTTATATATAGTAAGGTAGCCAGTGTTTCATTTCCTGGAAGAGTGAACATTTTTTATTCGTTTCTCTATTTCCTTAGCCTCTGTAACACGATTACCTATCAAGTGGATGGCTCCGGAGTCCATTAACTTCCGGCGTTTCACCACAGCCAGTGACGTGTGGATGTTTGGTAAGCAATCACTTTTAGTGTTATTCATCCGACATGGACAATTCACTGTCATTATTTTAAAATGTGACCCACAACAACATTTCCAGATATTTCCAGAAAGCAGATCTGTCAGAGTACTGATGTTAATCCGAAAGAATTGTTCTAAAAGGACCTGAAGAGAACTATTAAAGATAAAAAATCTTTCTAAGCAGATGTGCAGAGCTAATCCACAATAACTGGAAATGTTTAGTTGCAGTTGTTGCTCAACAGTTATTAGAGGCTACTAAAGAGTAATATTTTGGCTCATTTGTTTGATTTGGTTCTTGTTATCTACTTTTAAGACTTTTGTTTAAGTTCGATTTGTACAAAATATAGAAGATTTTAAATTATTTACAAACTTTTAAGCATCATGCTGAAGATTTTAGTTGTGATCCTGGTTTATTATATTCACAATGAATTAAATGAATACAAATATTGCTTTTTCAATCGAAGCTATTTAGTTCTACCTGCTATTTAGAACCATACATGCTTATTCTTCTGTTGCTTTTTTCCAGCTGTCTGCATGTGGGAGATACTGAGCCGGGGTCAGCAGCCGTTTTTCTGGCTGGAGAACCGCGAAGTGATTAACCAGCTGGAGCAGGGTATCAGGCTGCCGAAGCCAGATCTGTGTCCTCCGGCCTTATATTCACTTATGACGCGCTGCTGGAGCTATGACCCAAGCGAGAGGCCCAGCTTCACGGAACTCGTCTGCAAAATCAAGTAGACTATTCCTTTTAATGCAGCAATTTACTTGCCCTCATTCGTCAAAGTGACAACAAGATGGGCCAACTAATCAAAGTCTGCTTAATAAACTGTCAAATTGTTCAGAAGTTAATGCTGACCTAGGCACAAATCATTACTCACCCAGCACCTAATGTATGCAGTATTTATGTGTCGTTTATAGATGCCACATTCCAATTTTCTCATCTTCATATTCTATGGTTACACAATTCAAAAATAAGATTACTATTTTTAAAATGGGTAAATGCCATGTTTTATTTTGCTGTGTTTAAATATGAGAAGATCGATTACAATTACAACTACAATAGTTTTAAAGAAAAAACATGTTGCATATGCAATGCTTGTATTTAGAGGCAATTGACAAAATCAAACAAATACATTTTTTTAAAGAAAGAAATCTTCATTTAATAATAATAATGCAGAATAGTGGTTAGCATGTTCACCTCTCAGAGCTGGGGATTCCCGGTTTGAATCTCATATAGTCTGTGGGTGTGAGTGAGTGTGTGCCCAGCCATAGATTTGGTGCGCTTTTCTGGGTGTATTTGCCTAGCACCCAAAATGTTCTCCCCTGGATGGGCATGGGGAACCCCACCCTGTGACCCTAGTAGAGGATTAAGTGAAAGATAATGAATGAATGCATTTCTATTCATAATAAATGAAAATATGATAAGAATTTTATCCTTAGCCTTTGCCTATATTTGTAAACGTTAATGTAATATTCAGTAAGTAGCTAAAGCTATTCAAAAATTATATCCCTGCTTCAGGCTATTTACAGTTAGTCTACCATGACCCTGAAAATAAGTTATTGTCACTCTTTAAAAATACATTATATAATAAATAATTTTAAAGTGTTCTCTGGTTGGCACAGTGATGTCCATAAAATGGAGAAAGAGCTCGAGGTAGAAATGGAGAGAGACAGAAATCGAACAACGAAGTTCCTGGAACCCAAGTTCATCATTAGTGAGCCACCTCCAAAGGTATTACAAGGACAAATCTTTTTTTTTTTTTTTTTTTTTTTTTTTTTTTACATCTATTCCCTGTTAATATAAAAATTCTTATGTGGATGAATAATAGGTTTACTCACTTTTAATTAACTATGACAGTATTTATAATTAGATAACAATATCAGTGGTAAAATACAGATAATAAAAAAGAATACCCTGAGTAGTTTAAAATTCTAAGCCGCATATAACTTAAAAGATTTCATTTTTATCGTTCATATTTATAGAATTTCATTCTTCTGGGGACTGCAGTTTACACAGACACCTAACCTTACCTTACCATATAATTGTGGTCCTTTAGTTTAATTACTTTTTAATTTTCCTATTCAATTTGCATTTTAATTGACAGATCGAAAAAGTAATTACAATTAAAACACTTCTTTTGCAATGTTTGGTCTGGTTAAATAGAATTTGTCTAGTACTTACCTTTACATTAGTGGTGTTACTAGATAGTTTAAAAATGATTACCCAGACTGTAATCAAATACTGTAAAGCTAGTAAACTAACATTTAAAAAAGTAAAAATTCTTATTGTTGCAGGTAACAATAGTTTTTTATTCAGTGTCTTATGTTTTAAATATTTTTCATTTGTTAGCATTTTTGTAAAATTATTACAATTTAACAATTTGGTAGCTTTACATGTGGCCACAGGATCTAGGTTGTAATTCTGTCTATCTTTACAGCCTTCAAGGCCGGGGCGCTTTGGAACCACCCTCGGCGTTGGTCTGCACATTCAAGTATTACACTTTTTTTTATATAGTAGTTACTTAATGTGTGTATTCTAAAAAGTAGGACTTGGCTTAACAATTGAAAATCCTTCCTCCACTGTTTTCTGCATTCTTTTCCACAGCTGAATGAGGCTTTGTGTGCAAGTTCTCCAGATCTGGCTAGCCCATGTGACTATCAGTCACCTGTAGACTCAACCAAACTCCTCACATTACCCAGCATGCCCGGCCGTCGCCTCAGTCTGGTAGTAAGTAAATCCTTTTTATTTAGTTTACGAGTGTACACTCGTCAAGAATCACATTTTGATTCATCCTTCAAAGTAATCATACAAACAGCGTCTTCACTCATATATTGATGAAATTTCTGTATATGTGGCTTAGGAAGGAGAGTTTAGTCCAGGGCCTTCCAGTGTGGAAGATGCTCAACGGCTTTGGCAGTTAGAAAAGGATCGGATGCAGGATACCATCAAGAAACAAAAGGAAGAGATGGTACAGGATAAACAGTGGCTGGAAAAAGAGGAAAAGCGTTTGGTGAGATGACAAACAGTTTTCATTTTTGTTTTAGATGTGCCCCAAAAAAGATTTTAATGAGTTTTATATATTTTAAGGACCCCAAAACTAATGAGAAAATAGACGTTGAGTTGGTAAGTAATCATATATTTGTTATTTAGACTAAGTTTCACACCTTTAAACTTTACTTTCCCTTCATCTTACCTGTTAGGCTCCAGAACCCCAGGCTGAAAATGGTATGGTCTGTTATTTGCTAAAGGATATTTGATATGCAAAATAAGTTTATTTTTTTGCAAAACTTCTTTTTTTTAATCTTTTATTATCACAGAACTTCAGAAGCCTCCTGCAAAGCCTCCTCGAGTTTCAGTACAGGTAATCCCATCCAGTGAAGAACTTCACAGGCAATTTGCAAGTTCGATAAAAATCCTTCAAGTGGATTCATACTGAGTTCAGGCAGAGTTCAAACGATCTTTGACTTTGATTGATTGCATCTTAAACCTGTGATTGTGAATTATTGCACATTTTCTTCATCAGCCTGCACCCACGGCAGAGCTGGACCGTTCAGAGGACAAAGTGTACCACTGTGTCATGGATCTGGTTAAAGTGGTAGTACAGCTGAAAAATGATGTTAACAGTCTGCCATCTGCCGAGTACATATCTATAGTCAAGGTAATGCTTTTAAACTGAACATTTACAGTACAATTAAAGTGACACGCCCTCAGACCTTTCCTCCTATATAGGTTTTTATCACCAAGGTGTGAAACACAATAGAATATTCATGTATATATTGAGGTTTTCTTGATTTAATGCTGCATAACAAGTAATGGGACATGTCTACCATAAACGTAATAATTGATGGCCCCAAACAAATGAGACAAAAACATGCACAGTTTGAAATATGGCGGCTGATGCAATTATCAGTTCAGCTTGTTTGTTTTGACTTAATAACCTTCTAACGGTCTCCTTTGGGGGTTAATTATCCACTGTTGAAATCAGAAAACCTTGTTTTTAAGTGCTAAGTTTCTTAATAATCTTTTAAATTATTTTAAATGGTTCTTTACACAAAGCTTTCAGATATTTATTATATATTTGTATTGTTTCAATATTGTTTTTCTTGCTCAGTCTGTTGGAATGACATTGCGTGACCTGATTTCAAGTGTCGATGATATTCTTCCATCTCTGCATGGAGCCATTAGAACAGAGGTACCGTCGCTGTACTTTTTCCTAACATAAATCATTCAGCGCATGTTTCCAGCTAGTTTTATAAACCAGGTGCTCCACACTTATCTCTATGTAAACTGTAATACTTCCCCCATGGATATGTCTCAAAGCTAAACGTTTTTAGATGGAGGAATGTAATGAAAAAGAGGTGATAAGCAAGTGATTAGGTAAGTGTCAGAACGTTATCGTGAGGTCCTAAGTGTATCTCACTGTGCTGTAGATTGAGGGCACACAGAAGCTGCTGAATAAGGACATGGCTGAGCTAATCAGTAAGATGAGGCTGGCCCAGCAGAACGCAATCACCTCTCTGAAGGAGGAGTGCAAGAAGCAGATGCTGGCAGCAGCTCACACTCTGGCTATGGATGCCAAGAATCTGCTAGATGCTGTGGACCAAGCACGTGTACGTGCCAACCTGGCTAAACCCAAACCCGAAGATGAAACCTCTCAGGACACAGACTAGAAAAGATAAATTGGTGCAAACTTTTTGATGTGGTACCCTTAGTCTTAAAATCTTTAAGTTCATGGTTTCTCTTAATAGTACTGATAACATAAACCAACTGTGTTTAAAATGGTCAAGGCTACACTGGGGCTAATTAATTTGATTGATTTAACAGAGATTTCTATGCAAAAACAAAGCAATAAAGTTCTTAGCAATGTTCATTATATTTACCAATGTAAAGAATATCTTAAACAAAGAAATAGAACTACAGAACGCTGCAATTACCAAAAAAAAAACCAATATAACAAAGTTTAGGGTACAAATGAGACTGCTTTACGACCAAGCAATGTAATTCAATTAAAAGTCCTGTTATTACTTACAATATATAAGCAGTAAATAAAATATTTTTACTTTGTTTTATATGAAAGTGTTCAAATGTTGCTCAATGGAGTTACGTAATATTATTTTGATCCTCACTATATTCTTTATCAGTGAGCAGTATAAGATATGGGACTAAAGAATGCCTTTTCAAACACAGCTACACATGCTGAAATAACTGAATGTGCCACTAATTGCAATTTTGTGGTAAGTCATTTCAGGATTTTACAGTGATCATTGAATTTCAACAATTATTAGAGAAATAATAACTTAAATATGTACAGCAAACATATATTACTGTAAGTCAGTATAAGTATATTGCTTATGTCATTTATAAACACCAGACTAAATGTGTTGAAATTCATATTTGTGAATACAGCTCAAAACCAAAAAGCTTTAATTGGATCCAAAGACTGTGTTGGTCTTTTATAATTTCTTTTTTCATATCTTGTCAACTGTGAGATAAAAATATTGTATTTTAAAATAAAAATTCTATTACATTTGTCGTCAGAATTTCGATTCATTCCTGGTTGATTATATGCGACTATTGTTATTATGAGTTTTTTTATTTTAAATGGCAATATGACTATCCAGGGCTAAGCATCAGAGCCATACATTAAAAGTATTTTATATATATGTAATAATATAGATTGGGTTCGTATGTTCTTGCAGTTGTGTATTTTTTACAAGATTTTTACAAAATTTGTTTGTAAATGTGCCCATGTTACTATTGTTCCAATTCAAATTTAGGCAAAGGTCGTAGATAATATACTATAAATATAGCCAAATATTTAGTCCTGTAGTTATTCCACATGATTTATGCAAATATAAACTAAACATACAGTATACTATTATATTGGGTAATTCATGCATAAGGATCAAGAGAAGAGCCACGTCTTGCACTTAATAATTCATTTATTAGTCTTTCTTTAAGGACTGTTTTATATTCTTTGTAATCTTTAATAGTTAGACCAAATCTTGCAGCATTTATAGAGGTAAGAAACTATTACAGAGGTTAAAAAATATCCATAAAACTCTACACCTTAAATTTCCCAACTCTCGGTGGCATGGTTTTCCATGCTTATTATGGGGCATGCCAGTTCACAAGAGTTTCTGCATTGTCTGGTCATCTCTGTGTGACTTTAGATCATGCCAGCCAGCCATGGCGGAAGAAACAGGCCAATGGTTCCCAGGAGACAAACTATGATGAACATCCACAGGAAGATCCGGTCAATCACCATGGCAACATATTTCCAGTCCTCCTTAACCTGCGGGGGTTAAGAAGATCATTGTGAAACCACATTAACTTCCACATTTATCATTATATTACATTGTATTTTTCATCAAATACATGATGATAGTAATGAACATGAAAAAAAGTCTAAAAAGCTAATTTCCCTATAGTTGTATTTTAATTTACCAAATAGGGCTGCAACTGTGATGTAAAAGTCAGAAATTAACTAAAGCACAGACTTGTGTTTAGCATGGTTCGTGGTTAGCATGTTCGCCTGTCAGCGCTGGGAATTCCTGGTTCAAATCCTAATCTGGGTGGAGTTTCGAAGTTCTCTCCGTGTCCGCGTGGGTTTCTTCCGGGTTCTCCGATTTCCTCCCACAGACCAAAAACACGGATTCAAGGTAAATTGGCTGCTCTAAATTCCCCCCGGAGTCTGTGAGTGAGTGTGAGCCCAGCAATAGATTGGCGCCCTGTCCTGGCTGTATTTGTCCAGCGCCCGAGACGTTCTCCCCTGGATGGGCATAGGTAATGATGTACAAAGCCACTGTTGTGTGTTACTGTTTTACATATTCACAAATCTAAACATTGGAGATGAAATTTAAATGTGTGAAAGATACTATTAATGAAAAAAAAAACTTTATTCTACCATATATTAATACAGTATTGCTAACTAACTTACACTGAAGTCTGCATCTT
>JAOUQT010000144.1:0-12664 GCA_025769995.1 Xyliphius kryptos
ATCGACAGACTCGGCTATCGATTCACGCTACGGTAGCATTTTTCGACAAAGCAGCGCAACTCGACAGAACACCGGCTAAACACTGCTAACATTTTACAGTATAATTGTAAAAACTGACAGCAAAAAAGGTTTAAGCAACACAAACTTAAACCCAAAAGTGAGAACTCCAAGGCCTGCGACGACACTGCGCGTCTTAGTAAACGTGCAGAGGAAGGAGGGCGTGACTGCGGAGGAGCGGATTGCAGCAGCACTATCTGCAAGCCGTCGCGGTACTTATCAACTCAAACAATCAAAAAACGTAAAGGAAATGATGCCCTTTAGATGTATGGTAACGGAATATCGTGCATGTTTAAGGAACGGTGTGTACATGACCTGAAATAACGCAAACAGCAATATGATAACATAACAAAACAAGAGAAACCTACTCGTTCTTCATGCTCGCTCGCTCTCGGAACGCTGTATCCAGAGCGATCAGGGCCTGGCCGAGGAACACGTCGAGGCCGATGAGCGCGCGGTGCATTACGGTGAGGGTGAGGTCGCCGGTGCCGCCGCCGTCCTCCAGGGCACCCGGCTGCAGCTCGAACGAACACTCCTCGCCCCACTCGGGCTCCGTGGACTTCTCTATCACGCATGTGGAGTACTTCGCCTTGCCCAGCTGGATCACCACGTACGCGTCGCTCGTGCCATGTTTGCCCTTGGCGCGCAAGCCGCGGGCACGAATGACTAACACCTGCACGTGCGTCGGCACCCAGCGCTGCTCGTCGTCCCTGTTTGCCGAGGCCATGGGCGCGCGCACGCCGGCTCCTCCCGGACATACAGCAGCACGCGGAGGATGCTCAGCTCAGCTCTGCCGCAGCGCACCGACAGTCTTTCCGCGGTCCCCCTCAAAGCATTCTTCCCTTAAACCGCCATCATTAGGATTGCCGTATCCTCCACACAGTCCCCGACGACGAGGGGAACCCGCTGCGCGGAGCTCTGATCTTCAGGTCGGCCGCTCTCCCCCTTTTGCGGCGCTGTTGCCTCCGAATCACCCTGCCGACGTCACTGCTCTGTTCTCCCGCAGCATGAGGAAGTGCCTCCGCGCGGATCCGTCCCAAACCACACGGTCACCTGAACATGCAGACTTTTATTAGGGGTTCGAGCACGAAGTACTTGAGACGATTTTGCTCACATTCTACTTAGTCACTATTTATTTTAAATCTTGGATCAAACGCGTCCGGAAGACAGTGTTCGTGCTACAGACGCCCAGCTTGGAGCAGCTGATGTGCACCGATAACAAAATAATTGGCTTTATAATGCGACAAAATGTGTTTATGCTTCTAACGTGTACTCCAACGTTGTCACAGATCCCAAACTTTGCAATTTGGACCCATAAGCTATGGGTACGTTTTTTGCTAGTTAACAAAATTAGAAGAAAAGAAACTACTTTCACAATCTTGTCCTAGGATTTTCAGTCATACTCCATGTTGATGGTATAAAAAAATCTGCAGGTCATGCTCTTTAATGATTATCAAAAAGCTGAACTTTTCTATTCTGTCAGGCTGCTAGATACAGAATCATCTATAAAAATAAATTAATTCATCATTCATACAAAAATATATAAAACTCAAAAATGCTTTACTTAAATTCTACAACTCTACACAAACATTTAGCATCAGTCACTGGGGGGAGCTAATCAAATTTGGAGCACTTATGTCCTTGGGGGTTTCTAACTGGACTTTTTCTTTCATCAGGATGCTATATGCAAATTAGTCTGTACGTCATAATTCTAATATGAAGACTCCATGGAGATGGGTTAGAAAATCCAGAAATTCTATTTCTATGCAGACAGCAACACACACACACTGACTATTGACTTTCCATTTAGGCAGGCTGCTATATTTAGGGGTTCAGCAAAACTACAAATAAAATCTACACATCTTAATCATTTAAGCGTTTTATTCAGTCTTACTTTATTAAACATGCACTGGACCATGAATGCATCTAACTCATTTGAGAAATCACTTGGAAAATCTTAAAAGAAACTTGCCTAGTGTTGGTACAATCAAATAGTGACCTTATGATGGTTGGATTGGTTGACATTTAATCATTCATTATCTTCCACTTAATCCTCTGCAAGCGTCGCGGTGGCGTTCCCCATGCCCATTCAGGGGCAGATACACCCAGGGCAGGTCGCCAATCTATCACTGGGGACACACTCACTCACACTGCCACACACACAAACACACACTATACAGGAAAATTTAGAGCATTCATTTTACCTTGTATCCAGTTTTTTGCAATGTGCGAGGAAACTGGAGAACCTAACCACTAAGCCACCATGCTTTCCAGGATTGGTTGACATATAATATTAAATTAATCTGATAAATGGCTTATTCATTACATTTTGTAGTCATTATAAAATTATTGGTTAATTAAATAACACAAAAGGCTGTAAACTCACATGTCATTTACTCTTATTTAAAAGACCACACACACAATGTGTACTTAACTGGTTTACAATAAAAGCAAGCAACAGTTGTTAATAATTTTGCTTCTGGGTGTTTCCCTGACCACGCCTTTTGAACCCCTGGATAAGCCTTAACATCCCCATGATCAGAAAAACAGATTTAAAACGTGAACAGTAAATGCATGATATCACATTATTGCTACAGGCTACAACCTCGGTCAAATTTTTTTATTCCGGATGCAAGTTAATTAAATATCTACTTGGGGCAATTTCACATGTTTTACATTATTGCCCATATAGTTTGTTCTGGTAATTCATTTAATAGTTATCTTGTTTAAAACTGACTTTTTTATCTTGTCAGTTATTTTGATAATCATATTTGGATCATATTCCTGTTGTGGGGATCACAGGAACGTAGACCAGACCATGTAGTCATCCATCACAACTCCAAACGCCACACAGCCACCTTTCCCCCTACAGTCAAATGTTCCGGTTGAAACTCAACACACAAACTGAACCAGTAAAATATTTCACTCTGTGGACGCACGACACACTGTCCCGGCCTCATAACCCCAACATCTTCACACACCCCTCCTGACACAACAGGTGGAATAATCCCCAGCACAACAGGAGGATCGCTCACTGAAACCTTGGAACAGTAGGAAGCCAGTTTGTCAGTAAACCACCTCGACCAGTCTTGACTCTACCACACACCGACAGTTACCCTCTCCATTGGCACCCCAGACTGCATAGGCCAAAATGGTGCACTCGATGGACCAGCAGAAGCTTTGTTTGCCGTACAGGTGTCGCAACAATGGACAAACAGCCCCACGTCCTTGCGACAGCCAGGCCAGTAATAACATCAAAGGCATCGTAGCCCCTTGGACACGCCAATGTGACCAGAACCTGATGCACCATGCACCTCCCTCAGCATCGCAGACTTCCATCACCCATCAAACCACTGTCTGGAACACTTGATTGCCCGGCATCGGATCCCTTCACACTCGACACAGCACTCCGTTGTCCAGCCGCAGACTATCGAAGTTGGATCTCTGTGCCCTTGTGTCATCACCACCTGCCAGTCTGGACAGCACACCACTCGCAGCTCTTTGATAGCCCATGGGATCTCTGGGCCCGTCTTCTGCGCTGATTTGAAATCGGCCCAGGACACTTGGAACACTCGTTCGTCGACTAGACGTTGATGTTAAAAGCAGCACACCGCCCGATGACCTCTGCAGCTCTCCCCTCAGCGCATTGACAATACCGACGGTGCACAGTTGGCTTGACAAAGCATCAGCATTACCATGTTACCATAATGCCCTGCTTGATGCTCGGTTTTGAAACAGTATTCCTGCAATTTGGCAATCCACCTCACCAACTGACCATCTGGCACCTTAAAAGGCAACATCCAGGTCAATGACGTACGATCTGTCCACGGTGTGAACGCAGTCCTGTTTAAGTATGCCCGAAAATGCTCCAGTTCAGCCACCACCACCAACACTGTGTGCATGGTAATACATAGTAATTCCGCTCCGGGTGGCTGTTATACACAATAACACATTCAGCCTTGGCCTGAACTTGGACCGCCCCCAAACCATGGCTGCTCACATCTGTGTTGATGATAAAATTTTCCCCAAACCGTGGGTACGCCAATACCGATGAGTTTTTCACGCAACAACACGAATGCCTGATTCACTTCATCGGACCTCCAAAACTTGTCCGCGAAACCTCACAAAAACCAATGATAGTACGATGCTAGACCCAGAAAACTCCGTAACTCATTTAAATTCCACACTTTCGGCCAGTCCAGCACAGAATTAGTCTTTTTCAGGTCAGTCTCGCCTACCCGCCCCACTCACTATGTAACACAAAACGTTCACACGCCGTTGTAAAAGCACACACTTCTCAGGATTCAGCTTAAGGTTCGCAGCCCATACAGCTTTCAGTAACATTTCCAAATTTTCCAGTGCCATATCAAAGTCTTTCACATGGACCAATATATCATCCAGATAAACCACAAACTTGTCTTTCTGGATCTGTTATAATACACAGTCCATCAGTCTTTCAAAAGTCGTCAGTGTGTCGTCAACGTGCAAGAATCTAGTTTGGTCACAGCTTCCACTTAGTCAAAGGAAGACGATGAGGTCACAGTCGGATTGTTGCATGGTCCTAAATGTTAATCTCAATTTGCTGGGTTCTAATGCACTTATGAAACAGTCCAGAGCGAATTGTAGCTGAATGCCTCATGGGAAGGTCGGCTACACCAACCACACTAACTGTGCCACCTACACCTCCAGCACATTATTCTTCTCACCTCTGTCTCATCGCTCCACCGTTAGGAGCTGCTAAGCTGCCGCCTCTGCTGGCTGAATCGTCCCCTCAGCACGTTGGTAAGCTTGGTCAGGTCGTCCCTACATTTTGGGAGCAATTCTACCAACACCCTCAATGCTGGCTTGTAACGCCATGCACAGATGAACCGCTGCCTCCTTCACTGACCATCCAGCATACTTCATCACGGTCCTCAGCCGCACCACATTTGCTTTGGCTTTACTTTTAAGTTGCTATTTAATAAGTTGTTGGAAAATACAATCAGAGTTTGACTAGGTTGTCTAAGAAGGACAGACAAAGCTCCTTTGAGTGTAGCATCGGCATGTCTTCCCTGTGCCCAAGTAAGTTTACTCTGAGAACCCCACAATCCAATTGCCTACCCCTCTATAACTGTCCTGTTTATATCTGTTATTAAAAAAGGTTGATGTTATTAAAACTAAACCATTTGACCGTAATGACCATTGTTATGTCTGAAAGTAAAAAGTGAAACGCTTGCAAAGCTGATAACACCTGTATTATGTAGGGTTGCAGGAGGAACTGGTTCACTTCACAAAATCATACAGATTAACATGTCTAAACTCTTAGTGCTTTTAACCACAACCACTATAAGGGCAAGGGTGTACAAAACTGCCAAAACAGTTAATAATGAATCATTGGATTAATATAATGATTGATGAAGACAACTATTAAGAAAAATAATTAGAAAAATATGATTGTCAATATGTTGACTATGACTCATGATTAATTAAATGTTGCTGTGATATTTTTAAATATCTTACAAATTTTATTAAATTGTAAATTCTTCCACAATTCTTCTCATGACTATTTATGAATTTCTAGTTAATGATCAGGTTAATCTGTCATTCAGCTGTGCAATGGCCTTCATTTAGGAGAAATAGCTGGGTTCCCTGTCAGACCCTTGATTTTTTCTCTTCTAATTAACAGAGACTATTCTTGGAAAAGTCTCTTCTCATCTTCTCATTAACCACTCATTATTCATAATCCGTGTCATCTTCAGCTGTTATATAATGATTACAAGTAAAATTCCGGGCTATAATACCGTTTATTTTTTTAACATTAGTCACAGTACAATACAATTAATTTCATCTCTATGTGAAGTGTGCAATCACAATCTACCACAATGATGCAAGTCACAGAATATTTTTTTTTTCAAAATAACGACTGCCAAAAAAAAGGTAAATGTACCAAATTCAACCGAACATTCATTGACACATATACACTTCAGTTTAAACATAGCTTAGTTTATGCACCAAAGTGCAAATACACCACTTACAGTCTAAACTGAGTAATTAGATACCTAATCAGGGATCAAAACCATGATGGTGTTCCACGTAATTAAATTCCACAACCTTGCACAAACACACACACATACTCTAATCTAATCTGTTTCTATCTTAAACAGCTGCCTCTGATATCCTGACTGTCATTCAAGTGTACACACAGAGGAGAAACAACTATTCAGCCCCATCAACATTCACCAAAAGTTACATTTTGTATAAAGTTGGTATACTGTTTAATGTAATTTAAACAGAATGCAATATACTGTATATATACATTGTGTAAAATAAATATTTAAAAATAATATATAGCAAATTGTTGTTCTAAATATCTAAGTACCCAATTAAAATGTGACACTTGTATCATAATTTTAAAATGTTAAGACAAAACGAATATATGACCGAAAAAACTAATCAAAGAACATTTTGACACAAACATAGGAAAGATGTTCCCCACTTAGTAAATAAAACTGCATGAATAAGTGAACACCTGTTTTATTTCATCAACACAAATGCAAACCACATTCTGCGCTATGGCTTCATTATTCAAGAAAACAAAAGCAAAAAAAGTAAAAACATTAAAAACAATAGTAATAGTTATAAACAATACAAAATTGTATTGTTAATAGAAGAGGTGACGCAACTCAATGGTAAGCATGCCCCTATCAAAACTTTACTGGAATCATGTTCATGTGCAACAGAAGTTAATAGGTATTAATGTTGTAATGAGCAAAAGTCTAAAAAACACACACAATTTCTAACGCTAATAGACATACTAGGACTTGTTTTGTAGAATCAGAGCAAAACATCATGTAAGAAATATACTAAAAGATGGTGTAAAAGAATACTTAATAGAAGTATTATATAAGTATGCCTGGCTATTAAGTTAATTATTCAATTATTTAAAAAAAATGTATAAATGTCAAAAGAAAAAGCTTCTCTTCCTGAATGCACATAATACCACATTACTTTAACATTTAACAGTTAACAAAATGACTACGGCCTTATTTTTTTTATATATATTTTCTCATGGCCATTTTCATCTCTAAAAAACACCCTGGATAAAAGCACCAATATAGTTCTTTATCTTATTTCCAAAATGACATCATCAAATGGCATGGATTTCAAGGCCTCAAAGTGACCAATTTGTGATCGGTGATAATACAGTGTCAAATATCCTTACAAGTCCACACAAAGATAACGGGTGCTTTTACAGCTTTAGTTTGTGTGGTTTCATAGAGATGAAGCCTTAATTAAGTGCAGAGGTCTTGTGTCAAATGATTGAGAGAAGATAGATCTTAAAAAACATCAATGGATTTCCTCTATAATAGGCTATTAACCAAATGTATGACATATATTTATTTTGCCTGCTCCCATGAGGTAGGCGCGTTACAAATAATAGGCCCTAAATGATTTGTTTTTTTGTAATATGGTTACCACACACTCAATATCAATGCCAAGCCATCCATATGATGTGTAATATTATCAAACAAGACATGTATGTTTAAGTATGTACAAGTTTAGAGCAAAAATACCTTTTATTTGATTTTTATTTCAAACATTGGCATTTAGTCAAGTTGTGTTCATGGTCTATGACATCTCACATGACTTGTGCTTATAATGTTCTAAAAGCACAAAACACACACACACAGACGTGAGGCAGCTGAGCACATGCTACAGGTCTCTCTGTTTCAAGGATTATCATCGGTGTCAAATTACAAGCTTAGGACTGCGCACTTCTCTTTGACCGGTTTAACCCGATTTAGATTTTAATTATCCGCTAAAATGCGCTCGGAAACCCTTTGTGGGAACCTGCATTGGCCTGGCAAGCTCTCACGTCAATCATGTGGTAAAATAGACCCTAACCACCCACTTCAGACTATGAAACAATGTGGATCTAATTGCCCTTGTGAACAGCATACATGCTTTGCCTGCTATATGTAGGTTATGTATTAGGTTCCATTGTTTATCACGTAAGAGTTCAGGAGAGCCAATCTGCAAAGCCAGTTTCTCAACAAAACATTCAATCCAACAATAAGCCTATATCAGTAATATGAACTACATAATGTAACATATTTAGTGTAAATCTTGTATTTAACATTAAAAATAAACCAAGCAACATGAAATAACTACATCTTTATATTACATGGGCTATGTAGACTGCTCAAAAAAATAAAGGGAACACTTAAACAACACAATTTAACCACAGCTTCTATTTGTTTTCATTGAATTTGTTTTCGTTACATTTGCATTTTGTCAGTTCTCTCACCATAGAAGTTACATGAGGCAGTGTCTACAACCCACAGAAGTTGCTCAGGTAGCTCAGCTTATTCAGGATGGCACATCAATGCCAGCTGTGGCAAGAAGGTTTGCTGTGTCTGTCAATACAGAGTCCAGAGCATGGAGCAGATACCAGGAAAGATACCAGGAGAGTAGGAGAGAACCTCATCAGGAGCATGCCCAGGCGTTACAGGGAGGACAAACAGGCATGTGAAGGCCACACACACTACTAAGTCTCATTTGAACTTGTCTTGAGGAATTTTCACCGAAGTTGGATCAGCCGGTCATTTAATTTTCCACTTTGATTTTCAGTATGATTCCAAATCCAGACCTCCATGGGATAATACTTTTGATTTAGATTTTGATCATTTTTATGTTAATTTTGTTCTCAACGCTTTCCACTATCTACTAAATAAAGATTTTCAACTGAAATATTTTAATAATGGAGATCTAGGATGTGTTATTTTTGTGCTCCCTTTATTTTTATTTTTAGCAAAGTAGAGAGGTGGTTCATTTTTAAGTAGGCCTGTTCTTATCAAGTTGTGAAACATAAAAAAATGGTTAAACAAATTGATTTTTGGTCTTTGAACTTAGTAATGAAAGAATAATTAGCAAATAAATTTGATAAGATTTAGATGAGCTATTCTATTGAACTCATTAAGTGACCTTATGACCCCAGCTGATATATTTCACTTGGTGAGACTGCACCCTAATGGTACACTTTATACTGCCGTTGTAGGCTGAATGAGTTTGCGGTTGTTCTTACAAGAACTGTTTACAGAGGCCGACAGCACAATTTATTAGAGGGCTTTGAAAATTTTTTCTGCTAACGTGTTTACGTAAATAATTTGTAAATATTTATTCATCGCAGTATTAAACGCACAGCTTTAAGGAAATTGTTATATATGGTGAGATGTATTTCATAAATGACTCTGCCTGACATCAACACCTTCGAGCTTGTTCAGGAGCAGATTTACTGCTGTACAGAATTATTAGGCAAGTTGTATTTGAGAGAACTCTGTATTTCTGAACAACTTTGTTCTTAATCAACCCAAAAGCCCCATAATATAGCTTAAATGGAAGTTGGAGTGATTTTTTTTTTTTTAGATTTGGATATCGGTTTGTGCAGGTAACTATTACTTTGCAGAATTATTAGCCAACTTAATAAAAAACAAATATATACCCATCTCACGGGTTTATTTTCACCAGGTAAACCAATATAATTTAGAAATAAACATTTTTGACATTCTAAAACAAAACCAAAAACAAATCAGTGGCCAATATAACCACCTTTCTTCACGATGACAGTCAAAATCCTTCCATCCATAGATTCTGTCAAGTGCTTGTTTTCCCTCGCTGTAGATCTTACATTTTATGAGGGACCACATGTTCTCTATGGGGTTCAGATAGATACCAGCCCATACCAGTACTCCACCTCCACCTTTCTGGAGTGGAGCTCTCTGCCCTTTACTGATCCAGCCCATCAAGGGTCACACTCATTTAATTAGTCCATAAAACCTTAGAAAAATCAATGTTAAGATATGTCATGGCCCAGCCTTGACATTTTATCTTGTTTATTGTTCAAAGATGGTTGTTTTTCAGCTGCAGCTCTGGTAAAACTGGTGGCAAATGGCATCTTCAGGCTTGGTTTTCCTCAATTCATGGGCAGTTATTTTGCACCTTTTTGACCCATTTTGCCAAAGGAAAGAAAGTTGGCTAATAATTAAGCACACCCTTATATAGGATGTTGATGTCATTAGACCACACCCCCTTCTCATTATAAAGATGCACATCACCTTGATTTACTTAATTGGTAGTTGGCTTTCAGCTTGGAGTAGGACAACATGTATAAAAAGGATGATGTGATCAAAATACTTATTTGCCTAATAATTCTGCACACAGTGAAAGACAGCACTTTAAATAATCAGCTATAAGACTAAATTGTGGATTCACCTGGATATTTAAATTTTACCATGATTCCCAATACACATTCTGGTCTTGAACCATAAAATCAAATTCACAACTGGATGTTTTCTAAAACTTCTGTATAACTGTAAAATATTAAAATTTGACCAAATATTAGTTGTGTTGTATATACACACATCCATTAGTATTTGGACAATCATGAAATTTTGTAATACTGCCTCTGTACATCAACTTAGCAGGGTTGTATAAAAAGGACTGCATGATCATTAAAAAAATAAAAGAGTTTTGCAAAGTGGCTTAATTTGTTCAAAGTGACAATATAAATATGATGATTAAGATTATTTTGAATGGATAAAGGATGAATGATAAATAGGATCATTAAAGGGTAAGATTATGAATGCAATAGGAAAGGCAGATGTGTTTAATGTGAAGGTGGGGGTGCATCAAGGTACAGTTTAGGACCTTTCTTTTTTAGCAACAGTTATCGATAGACTTACAGACGAGATTAGACAGGAATATCCATGACATATGATGTTTGTGGATGAGCTGTAGTAACAGTAGGGAGCAGGTCAATAAGAACTGGAAGGAATGGAAGTGATGATTACAGAAAATGGGAATAAAGATTACCAAAAGTGAAATGGAATATGTGTGTGAATGAGAGAGGATGGTGGAAAGGTTCATTTGCAAGTGGTTAAGGTGAAAAAAGTGGATACATCAAGTAATAGGGGGCATATGTACAAAGCGATAGAGAATGCAGTGAGAAAAAGTGTGAAAGGAGGGGGAGTGGATGGGATAGAGTGAAAGGAAAGTGCAGAAGTGAAGGGAAAACTTTATGTGACAGTAATGATACCCACAGTGGTGTACAGCCAAGGTTTGGGCATTTGCAAAGGAATACGTTGTATATTGCCAGAAGGATGGAGTCACAAGGCAGGAGAAGAAGAAGAAAATCAAAGAGTAGGTGCATGGATGTGGTGAGAAAGGACATGCATGTGGTTGGGGAGGACACAGTAGGATGCTCAGGATCGATCAAGATTAATATTAATGATCCACTTTGACAACCTCTAATAGGAACAGCTACAAGAAAAAGATGTATATGACAGTTGTAATTTCAACAGAACAATTATGTTAGTTACATTTCCATTTAGTAACAAGTGTCTGACACAGTGTGTAATGCTAAAAGCAAGAGAATCCTGGGTTTTCCTCCCAAAGGGACTGCATCCGGATTTCTCCCAATAAATATGTTTGTTTGTGTGTCTTTTCTCAAATGGACTAAAGATCGCAAATTGTATTCCCTACCCTTTGTCCAGTAAACACTGAGTTAGACACTGGCACCCCCATGAAGTTAAATAACATAAGCAGCTTAAAATATGAATAATTCAATGATTTTCAAATAAATGCCCGATATATACACATATGTCTTTGGCAATGTTTGTTTAATGACATTTATTATATCACCTGCAAAAGGAAAAAATCGCACATGTTTTGTGTCTTTATGTTTTTTTTATCAACTTTATGTTGACACATAGAGAACATACTGTATTATGACACAGCTGTACTACTGTTGAAAGAATCGTACTTCATAACAATATAAATGTTCTTCCAGCTAAAATCTTAAAGTGATTTTTAATTCATTATTGAAATTCATTATTATCTTTAATTTATACTGAGCATTTAGGGTAAATACTTTTGTATTAATGGCATATGAGGAATTCTATTCAAAAACTAATATGTAGAGTTTTATTTAGACAGAGAATAAATTGTACTGTTGACATTTGGAAGTTCTCATGAATAACACATAAATAAAACCACACTAAATTAGCTTGTAGTGTTTACACTCTACCTTACTTATAACAAAGGTTTGGCTAGCAAAAGTCCCCAGAGTTAAATGGATAATGGTGCAATCTGCCAGTATGACTAGCCTTGTGTAACTATCAGCTTAGCTAGGTCAGAAAGATCCTTGGGCTTGATCTTGAAGTTCATTATGATTGGCTGAAGCAATTTCAGAACTATTGGGAGGTGAGAGATCATATTGTGCAAATGGTTTTGGACATTGTTAGCCGATCTGTCTTGTTAATGCCACAAATAGTAAATCATGTCTCCTCTAACCATCTGTGTGTGTGCGTGCATGTGTGTGTGTGCGTGTGTGCAAAAAAAAATTATATTGTGCTTATTGTTACAATATGTGCTTACAGATTTTATACTAAATCATCCACTGTAGCAGGTGGCACTTACTAGTTAGCACACTTGCCTCTCAGCGATGTGGATTCCGAGCTCAAATCACGATTTGAGTGGAGTTTCCAGTTTCTTCCTGTGTCCGTGTGGGTTTTCTCCAGGTTCTCCGGTTTCCTCCCACAGTTCAAAACAATGAATTCCAGGTAAAATA
>JAOUQT010000154.1:0-12664 GCA_025769995.1 Xyliphius kryptos
CACACCCCCTTCTCAGGGTTTTAACCCCTTCATGGGCTCAGGATTCAAAGCCCTTTATGTAGTTCCTTCAGAAAATAGAATTTTAGTTAAAACAGTTAGTAACCTAGAAAAACCTAGAAGAACCAGTACTCAAAAAAGGTAAGCTATTATATGGAATTGACTTAATGTGAGCATTATTACTGAGCGTTTGTGGTTTGGTAAGTACTGAGCCAGTTGACTTTTTAATATTTAACCTCAATAATTTACAGAGATATACAATACTGTGTCTTGTGAATCTGTAGCTCAAATAAGTATTGATCTGATATGCTCAGTGGATTTGTCCTGACCTGGAATGAAGTTATGCTACTTTTTCACAATTTATTTTTTTTGCATAATGTTAAAGGAACATTTACATTATTTATATTAAATAAATGACCATATATGAATTGTGGTATTATATGGTTTGTATTAACACTATAAATATGAAAATTAACGATAACTAATATGTAAATAAATTTACACCTTAATTGAACTCGGTTTGTTATTAATACTCGGATACAATTTTTTTTTTTGTGATATAAAGTTTATCATTATGTAGTTTTGTGGACTATAACTGTGATTGCATTCCATTTTACACCTGAATTTATCAAGATTACAGGCACTTCTTTCTGTATCACGCTTCACTTATTGTGCTGGGGAAATCTACAATGTAACCCCCCGCTTGGGTGAGGGATTAATAAATAAATTAAAATGTTCAGAAACCTCACAAAATTAAAATAAATAAATAAAAATCCATTTTGGAAATTAAAATGAAAAATGTTAATAATAGTAACCTGCAATCCTTCCAAACTTATAAGTTTAGTATAATATACAACATCCACATGTTGGATGGAACTGGGGTGGAACCTTTTCCTTAGCCATGTTTCCAGCCGGTAAGACACACGGCTCATCCAATAGAAACAGTTTAGCTTATGAAATCCAGGAAATTAGCTTGCAACTGACCAGGTTAGTTTAAACGTATATGTTGCTGTAGTAAGATATGTGATGTCACAGCTGAAACCTTTTTTTCCCACTAACTAAATTCCAAATTCTGATGAAAAGTCTTTCCAAAAGGGTGGAAGCTGTTGTAGCTACTAAGACTGTACATGTTAAAGTTCTCTAATTAGATCTGCTCTGATCTTGGGTTTGTGTATTGATCCGAGTGTGGTCTTATATTTGACATCACTTTTTTTTGTTAATATTGTAAATGTAACATGTTAATGCTTGTGCTAATCATAGGAAAAAATAGAAGCCATTTTGAATAATGATCAGGTTGTGTGATCAGTGTAGTTGGCCTTTTCCTTAAACTACTGACTTATGATGTTCTCTCATTTGTAAGCCGCTATTGATAAAAGCATCTGATAAATGACTAAATATAAATTAAGTACTGTCATCAGGAGCTCCTGGTTGGTTCTTGATGACTGACTTTGTACATGCTGTATCCCAGGAGTACGAGCAGCGAGTCTTTGCTTTTGGGCGGGATCTGAAGATTCTCCCTCAGCAGCAGGTGGATGAAGTGGCGGGGGAAGTTCCTCTGTACGTGAACCTTTACCTTCTAATCAAAAATATTAGAACATTGTATTTGTGTGCAGCTGCTGAATGAACTGTGGCTGGTTCCAGGTTCTTGGTTGAGGCATGTGCATATTTATCCCTGCACTTGCACACAGAGGGAATTTTCAGGAAGACTGGTTCACTCAGCCGCATTCGCACTCTGAGGGTAAGACTGTAAATGTCTTCTTACTGAAAAGGTTTTTCATCTACATTAAAGCCTCTGATCATCTGTATTAAAATAACTAAAAGAACCAGCAAACAGAAAGACTTAATCCATCATTTCTGTAAATTTGTTGCAATCAGTAAAAACTGCTATCATATGTACCCTTTATCTTTAGACGTATTTAGAGAAGGGGGAGCAAATCTTCCTGCCTCCCCATAGCTCCCTGCTACAGCCTTGTGATGTAGCATCAATGCTGAAGCAGTTCCTGCGTGAGCTGCCTGAGCCTCTGATCACTGGAGAGCTGCAGGTGGCCCTGTGCCAGGCTCAAACTCTTCAGGAAGGAGCCAGGGAGAGAGCCACGCTGTTGCTCACATCGCTGCTCCATCCAGCCAATGTTCACACCCTGCGCTACGTCTGCAGCTTTCTCCAGCAGGTGGCACACAGGTGGCAGATCATTACTTTAGATGTTTATTCAGGGTTTTTATGGTGGTGGATGAGCGGTACTGAGTTGGTGTGTCACTGTGTGGCGATCAGATGTGATGAGAATCGGATGGAGGTGAGCAGTTTGGCACTGGTGATGGCTCCCAACCTGCTGCAGTGCTCAGCGCAGACCTGTCGCCTGAACGTCCACACAGAGAAACAACTCGAACAGCAGGCCGCCGCCATCAGCAGCCTCATCCTGCACGCCGAGCGCATCGGTACAGTAACCGAATCAACAGCCAGGTTATTATTGTGACATAGTGGGTTTGAATGAGTAAGTGTGTGTGTGTTTGTGTGTTTAGGAATCATACCTTCCTGTGTTATGGAATCACTAGGACTTATAGAAGCAAGTAACTCCACTCCTCCAGCTGAGGCCGCTGTACTGAGTAAGCGAAACAGACTCAGCGTTTACAGTAACCTGAGCAGACAGAGGAGGAGAAGTGTTGGAGGTAGAGCTTTACTCTATCCTAAACCTCACACAACCCATTAACTCTAACTCTGTACCTCATTAAAAAAGAAGTGAATGTGAAATTGTGTTGTGAGAAATGTTTAAAAGTTGAACCCAAAATTATGAGACTCTCAGGGTTGTAGCAGTGGCAACAGGGTATGTTCAGGTTTTGGAACTTTAACAGGTTCTTTCTTTCAGAGATCTTTGTGGATGCTTTTTCCAAGCTGAAGTCAGGTCGGACTCTGAATGGATCGTCAGTTTACCTTGATGCTTCATCAGGTCAGCAGCACGACATTACTGATGCAGATATGTGCGAAACACAAATAACTATTGAGCATATATTAAGCAGAGACTAATCGATTTTGTAAAAAAAAAAAACGAAAGGAACTGTCATTAAACAAAGAACTTAAAGAACTTCTAATACAAATACTATAGTTTAATAATTTATGTGAATACTTTATGAAAACAAAATACCTATCCTGCGATGAAAATGACTAATGTATAAACGTGGCGTCAAAGAATCAACCAACCATGACTGATGCTGAGCACCAAAGTTCTTTAATCTAAACCTGTCTCAGTAAAAAAACTAATTTACAACCCCTTGCCAAAAGTATGAAATCACCAGTCTTGGATGAGCACTCATTCAGACATTACATTCTGTAGAATTAACAAACTCAGATCAAAAACATGATCCAATAATAAGGTCATTCCAAAGTGCAACTTTTTGGCTTTCAGGAACACGCAAATAAATGAAGAGAAAACATTGTGGAAGTCAGTGAATGACTAAGCACATGGAAAAAATATAGAATAACTTAATTTTGAGGAAATAAATACGGACTCATTCATTCAAAATACATCACCAGTTTTTAGTTGCACCACCTTTGGCTTTTACAACGGCTTGCAGTATCTGAGGCATGGACTTAATAATTGACAAACAGTATTTTTCATCAATTTGGTGCCAACTCTCTTTGATAGCTGTTGCCAAATCAGCTTTTCAGGTCTGAGCCTTTTTTTTCAATTTCCACCACAGGTTTTCAATTGAGTTGAGATCTGGACAATTTGCAGGCCATGACATCAACTAAATGTTTTTCTCCAAGGAATGACTTCACTGTTTTTGCCCTATTGCACGATGCATTTTCATCTTGGAAAATTATCTGTTTAATTGTAGGGATGAGAAAACTGTCCAAAATGTCCCATATCATTAAGGACTGTGGAAATTTTGTTGTTTTCTTCAGGCAGTCCTCTTCATAAATCTCATTGAAACAGCATTAAACAAAAGTTCCAGCATCATCACCTTGTCCATTGCAGATTCTTGACACATCACTGAAGATAACTTCACTTCCACAGTCCATGATTGCCTCTCCTTAGCCCATTGCAGTCTTTTTTTTTTCTGTTTGGGTGACGATTTCTTACAGTTCGGTCACATGCATAAAATGTCTTAATGCGTGCCCATCCCAGACTGGTGATTCCATACGTTTTACCAGGGGACGAAATGTATCAGAGAGTTTAATTAGATATTCATTTAAAGTACATAATTAAAGAGCACTGCAGTCTGACATGGGTTTGAATTTGGGTTTTAGCTTTAGTTTATAAGGTTATAAAGTGATCTACAATGTGTGCAGAATTATTAGGCAAGTTGTATTTGAGGGGATTCTGTTTATTATTGAACAACCATGTTCTAAATCAACTCAAAAGACTCATAAATATCAGAGCTTAATATTATTGAAAGGTGGCGTGTTTTTTTTAAATTTTTTATAGATTTGGCTGTCTTAGGAGCATATTTGTTTGTGCAGGTAACTATTACTGTGCAGAATAATAAGGCAATATAATAAAAACCAAATCCATCTCATTTGTTTATGTTCACCATGTATACCAATATAACAACAGAAAAGCACCTCATGCTTTTTAATACTCCAGTAACGTTGCAGCTCTGAAATATGGCAAAACTGGTGGCAAATGACATCTTGACAGCTTCATGCTTGATTTTCCTTAATTCTTGGGCAGTTATTTTGTGCCTTTCTTTTTCAACACAATTCTTGCGACCCTGTTGGCTATTTGCCATGACACGCTTGATTGTTCGGTGATCACACTTCAACAGTTTGGCATTTTCAAGATTATTGCTGCATCCTTCTGTAAGACATCTCACATTTTTTTACTTTTCAGAGTCTGTCAAATCTCTCTTCTGACCCATTTGGCCAAAGGAAAGGGAGTTGCCTAATTATTAAGCACACCCTATATATGGTGTTGATGTCATAAGATCATCACCCCTTCTCAATACAGAGATGCACATCACCTGATTTACTTAATTGGAAGTTGGCATTCAAGCCAATACAGATTGGAGTAGGACAACTTGAATGTGATCAAAATACTCATTTGCCTAATAATTCTGCACACCATGTCAACTGTACATGGTGCCCTGAAAGCATTTGGCTTTAAGTGCCTTGCCCAAAGGCACATCAGCCATAGTACTTGGTAGGACCATGAATCAAATCGGGGACCTTCAATTCGCATGGCTGGTTCCTTAACCAAAAGCCTCTGACTGCCCACTGTAAACCAGGCCACCTGCTGGGCTCAAGCGGTGGTGATTTAGGTAACAACTTAATGAGTCACATACTTATAATGAATATAGAGTATAATGTTTTGATCTATGAGGTTCCTTCACTTCAGACTCATCATATCAGCTTGTGATTTTGGGACCCAGTCAGAAAAAAGGCCCTAACTGTTGCCACAGAGCTGGAAGAATGTCATTCTTTTTAAACATTATTTTTAAATGAAAATCAGAAAAATATTAAAGTTCCTTAACTTAGACATCCATATACTTTTGGTTATCTAAATGTTTATTGGTGGTGGTGTTCTTGGTGTGTGAATGGGACAGTGAGGAGTTTAGTTCCATCAGTGCAGCAGCTTTCTAATTGGCTTTGGTGTTTTTACTGCTGACATGCTTTACGCGGAGCTTCTGTATGATGTCATTTTTACAGCTGTGATGCTAAATTTCTCCCACAGGTTCTGCTCTCTCCAAAAGTCCATGTCCTTATTCACCCAGTACAGTAAAGCGCAAAGCCACAGAGGAAAACGTTTCAGAGATGGACGGTTCTGCAAAGAAGAGGTACAGACCTGTCATTCAGGAGTCTGCACCAATCAGCAACAAAAACTGGATTTGCAGTGATCAGCTCACACTAATATTCATTTCTTTTATTTGAGCTTTCAGGCGTTCTGTACACGACCTCCGGGAAGAGGCTCAGCCAATCGGCAGCCACGCAGCAGGAGACGGTCAGAAGAAACAAGACCTAATAATCCAAAACAAGTTTATTATTAGGATTAATTATGATAACGTAATAAGCTAAAGGAGCTGCACAGTGAATGAACCTACTCTGATGTGAACTCAGATCAGTTTTAATCAGCTCGACAGTACGTTAATTTACATTCATTCATTATTTCTGCTTTAATCAGAACCTGCAGCTCCAAGTCCTCAATCTGTGAAGAGGAACACTGAGGCACAACACAATGTTTCAAAAAGAAGGAATCACATACGCTCTCACAGGAA
Source organism: Xyliphius kryptos (assembly GCA_025769995.1). NCBI lineage: Eukaryota > Metazoa > Chordata > Actinopteri > Siluriformes > Aspredinidae > Xyliphius > Xyliphius kryptos. The sequence continues at coordinate 6,205 of JAOUQT010000154.1, forward strand.
GTCCCACCGGTGAGTGAGTTCTCCCCCAACACGCACACGCTCAATATGCACCAATATTCAGTGATGATGATCATAAACAAAGTTTGCAAATAAATTAATGATCATAATCATTAAACCTTCAGGAACGGGAAACGCCAACATATAAATTCAGGTCTGATTATGGTCCACATACTTTTGACTGTATGTTGTGTTGATGCAATGTGTTTGTCTCAGGACTCCGAAGCAGGAGGTGAATCACAGGAGACGATCACTCCGATTCTTCACCTCGTCTAGCAGCAGCCCACCTGTATGAGGACATGTATACATACACTGTGTGCAGAATTATTAAGCAAATGAGTATTTTGATCACATCATCCTTTTTATACATGTTGTCCTACTCCAAGCTGTATAGACCTGAAAGCCAACTACCAATTAAGTAAATAAGGTGATGTGTATCTCTGTAATAAGATTGGGTATAGTCTAATTACATCAACACCCTATATAAGGTGTGCTTAATTATTATGCAACTTACTTTCTTTTGGCCAAATGGGTCAGAAGAGAGATTTGACGGCCTCTGAAAAGTCAAAAATTGTGAGATATCTTACAGAAGGATGCAGCAATTATCTTGAAAATGCCAAACTTTTGAAGCGTGATCACCGAACAATCAAGCGTTTCATGGCAAATAGCCAACAGGGTCGCAAGAAGCGTGTTGAAAAAAAAGGTGCAAAATAACTGCCCATGAATTGAGGAAAATCAAGTGGGAATCTGCCAAGATACCTTTTGCCACCAATTTTGCCATATTTTAGAGCTGCAACGTTACTGGAGTATCTAAAAGCACAAGGTGCACGATACTCTTGGACATGGCCATGGTAAGGAAGGTTTAAAAACGACCACCTTTGAACAAGAAACATTAGAAAAAACATCAAGACCGTGCCAAGAAATATCTTAAGACTGATTTTTGGACTGAAATGAGAGATAGATGGGTCCAAGCCAGATGGATGGGCCTGAAGATGGATTAGTAAAGGGCAGAGAGCTCCACTCTGACTCAAGACACCAGCAAGGTGGAGGTGGGTTACTGGTACGGGCTGGTGTCATCAAAAATGAACTTGTAAGACCTTTTAGGGTTGAGGATGGAGTGAAGCTCAACTCCCAGACCTACTGCCATTTTCTGAAAGACACCTTCTTCAAGCAGTGGTGCAGGAAGATGTCGGTATCGTTCAAGAAAACCATAATTTTCATGCAGGACAATGCTCCATCATATGTATTCAAATACTCCACTGTGTGGCTGGCCAGTAGAAAAAAGAAGAAAAAATAATGACATGGCCCGCTTGTTCACCTGATCTGAACCCCATAGAGAACCTGTGGTCCCTCTTTGAATGTGAGCTCTACAGGGAGGGAAAACCATACACCTCTTTGAACAGTGTCTGGGAGGCTGTGGTGGTTGCTGCACACAATGTTGATCGCAAACGAATGAAGCACCTGACAGTGTCATTGTAAAGAAAGGTTGCTATATTGGTCACATGGTCTATATTTGTTTTGTTTTTGAATGTCAGAAATGTTTATATCTAAATTGTGTGCTGTTATATTGGTTTACCTGGTTTTTATTAAACTGCCTAATAATTCTGCACAGTAATAGTTACCTGCACAGATATCCTCCTAAGGTGGCCAAATCTAAAAAAAAAACACTCAAACTTCCAATAATATTAAGCTTTGATATTTATGAGTCTTATGGGTTGATTGAGAACATAGTTTTTGTGCAATAATAAACAGAATCTTCTAAAATACAACTTGCCTAATAATTCTGCACACACATTTGTTTTTTTTATTTACAGCTACATTGTTAAATTTGATTTATTTTTCCTCAAACTTGATTTATTATATTCATTTGTTTTGTTCAAACAATAAAATAGAAATACATCCAAATTCTAGTACGCAAGCAAAGAGAAACCGAAATACTGTCATTTAGTGGGATCCTGCATGGTCTGAGCATGCTTAACCTGATCATGAGCTGAACAAGACTGTTATGTATTTAGATGTAGTAGCGGATCATGGTGGAAGCTTAATACGAGATATAGGGGAGATAAAGAACAGCTTAGATTTTCTGAAAAGTATCGCCTCACCTTTTCTGCAGTGTCGCATGGCCATCTTGCACCTCCTAGACTCAGCAATCGTGGGACATGGTATTGTATCTTTAGGTGGTTTCTTAACAATTTGCCGTGTGCGTGTCTCTAGTCCCCACTTAAAGCCACAACTCTTGTTTCCTCGGGTGCAGGTTCCCCACTCACTCCAGTGGCCCACCTCACAGCCCTCTGAAGGAAGGGGGATCGCAAAAACCACCTTTCAGCGTTAGCATGCATCATTATATCTGCTTTACTTTATAACCTGCTTAGTTAGTAAATAAAATGTTTACATATTATAATGACTTAAACATGTTTTACCTCCACACTCCATGCTTTCATCCATTGGGGCAAAACCCTCCGGACACTTCTCATAGCAGCGGGTTTTGTGCAAGTAAAATCCAGGCTTGCACTTGGTACAATGCTCTTTGCTGAAACAGGTCTCACAGTTGTCTATCCTGCATCCTGCAGAGGAACCAGAGGAACAAGCTGGTGAATAGCAGCTTATCAGAGGGTTTAAAAAAAAAGTGGATTTCAGGCTCTTAAATGACCTTACAGTTGTGAAGACATAAAGAGCGCCATATTTCATTAATACATTTTTGTTAGGGTTTGCGGAATTACTTTTCTTTGCTGGGATGTAACCCATAATAACCTTAGTAATAGACTTTGTTTAGGAGTCCTATGTATTTAAAACCTAGACTCAAGTTCTGTACTCTAAATGTACTCCACAAGTTGTTTTAATGATTTTGTATCTGGTTTGTGTTACCTCTTCTGAAATTTATTTTTTTTATATTGCACACTTGCTACATGGCATGGTGAGTGCAGATTGTATTCGCTGGCACTGGGATTGTCAATGCACTACATTTGCCCTGTTAACCCAAATCCCTGGGGCCATAGTTCATGGTATCATGGTATCAAGGAACAGAAATAAAATCTTGTGTTTTGTTTATCAGCTGTGTAGATAAGGTATTTCTTACATTAAAGTTTGTATGTTTTTGTGTATGTTTTCTTTAAGAGCTTTTCAATCTAATCTAACTTGCAAGATCTAAATGTATGTGAATTTTTGTGCAACTGCCCCTCATTATTTTTCAAATTGGGAGTTTTGCGGTAGGCTCCAGTACTTTTTGACTCTTTTTTTAAAAAGTGACCTACAAAATATATAAATCAATCAATTTAGGGAGTTAATCAATCAAGTTAGGGACTTTAATCTTTTCATTTTGAGATGCACCTATGGGAGGGACATCCAGTTCGGTTCAGGCTGCCTATCTGCCTGCAAGGTACTTTACGGCTACCAGCCAGCTTTCTTCGGCCAACCTATGGCCGAACCTCTACTTCCACTTAATGCCGCACCCAGCACCACTTTTAATTCTTAATTGAGCAAGCTGTCCCCCATCTCAATGTTTCTTGGTCAGTCAACTTTTAGGGCCCAGCTTTTTCTTGTCCTCCTCTCACCTCCAATTTTTCTACTTAAAGCAGAAAAATTGGATTTGAGGGCTGAGCGAGACACACATACACAGCTCTGTCGGTATAACGAGTTAGTAGTTAGCACGTCCACGTTGGAATCCTGATCTGGGTGTTGTCCATGTTCTTTCCCTGTCTGTGTGGGTTTCTACCTGGTTCTCCATTTTTCTTCACAGTTCAAAAGTTTAAACAGATGAATCCGGTACCATTGGGTGTTTGGAATTTTCTGTCTTTTAAAGTCCACCAAAAAAATAAAAATAAAATAACCAAACTGCTTTTAAAAATAGCAGAGTAAGAAAAAGATAACAAGTACGAAAAAGTAACAAAAGTATTTTGCATTAATTTAGGAGCTTATAATATTTTTCGATTTTACTTTGTATATTTGGGTCATGATTGCCATTTCTTTATTTTTTGATAAATGGAAACAAGAATTGTAACACCTGACTTTCAGAATTAACATACATTTTTATTTTCTTAGTCCATGCTGCACATAATAAAGACATGGATAGATGAGGGTGTGTTATTGGTTTAGGCATAATGTGTTTAGTATTATGAATTGGCTAAAGACTTCATAAAGAAGTGCAGAAATCTAAGGTCATTGCAAGAGCATTCTTTTCAACAGTTGACGCCATGCCGCTGTCACGGTTTTCATGGCTTGCTGAAGGGAAGCTACAATGAATGATGGAGTGTCAGTCTGTCACTTGCTAGTGTGAACTCAGGGTAAGGCTCTGAACAGTTTCCCATCAGCACACAATGACTTTAATGTGATAAAGACACAGCTAAGCATTTTTGAATAATTCACATAGCTCCAAATCAGGGCGTGAAAGCAGATTATGTAGTCAGTGTAAACGAATCCCCCTCATATCTGACTCCAACATGCTGTCTTCACACCACCCCAACACCAGACACCACAGCAGAACCATGCTGTTTGATAAACATGTGCTTTAGCTGGTCGAGTTACAAGGAGCTGTGGGGATCTTGGCATGCAGAAAAAGGCCACACAAGGGGATGCGATGTGCTTCTGTTGCCAGAGTAATAAGAGCTCAAAGCAGTTCAATGTCGCTACACGTCCAGCGCATGACAGCAACCAACAGCTAATAATTCTACTCCATCACTGGAAAACCCTCCGTCTATTAAATATTGGGCCTGGGAGAGCCTGTCAGCGCCTGATCACATCTTCTCTTCACGAGACAAGTGGACAAAAAGAGAAAGAAAATCACATAAATGTGATGCGAAGCTGTGTCTGATGACAGTGATGTGGAGTCATTTGTAAACAGCATGGCAGATCATGAAATGAATTCCATATAAGCTGACGATGTCAGTTTTAGGCGTTTATTAGTATTTACAGCTTTACTTCATCCCCATCAAACACAGGCCAACAATATTAGATAGGAGAATGAGCAAAGCCAGCTCATTTGGAGAATATGTACAATCATGCACACAAGAAATGTTCACTAATCCTTTCTGGCAAATACAAGTCAAGTCTCAAAACCAGTAAAAAAAAAAGCTGGTCAAGTTTCAAAACTCTTTTAAAATGATTTATCGACTGCTGCATACCATCCAAGCTAATTAAAATCACTGTATTACTATACCATGAAAATTCCAAGTTTAATCTTTACACCTTTATGATATGACACAAAGATTTAGTTTAGATTATGTTGATGGGCATTAAAGGCCATATTATTTTTTCTTAGATTAAGAGTATTTTGCTCATTCTTTCCAGACATTTTTGTTAGGCTGAAGGGCTGCCAAAGCCTATTTAATGTCCTACTGAGCAAAAGATGAGAAAAGAGGCCGAACAAGCTGTTAGATGTTTATCACATGGAGTTTAGGATAGCAAATTTTCCCAATAGAAGGGTGTCAGCACTCAATGGTGCTGCAATAGTCACATTCATCAAGTGAAAATAGAGAGAGCACAGTTCAGACCATCCCAAAATTCTACCTCATAGTTGATAACAAAGCAAACAGTATCTTGATTTTTTTTTTTATTTAACATTTACATTACATTTTACATTTGGTCATTTAGCAGACGCTTTTATCCAAAGCGACTTACAAGAATCCCAACTTGCATATTGGGTCAGAACACAGGATTGATACAGAACCCTGGAGCAATAAGGTTTAAGGGTCTTGCTCAAGGACCCACATTAATAACTTCAGTCGCCCTGGGATTTGAAACCACAACCTTTAGATTGATAGCCCAACACCCAACCCACTAAGCTACCACCCTCAACCACCCCCTTAACTACTGCATTATAAACAAAACAACATAAATATATTTTTTTAATATTTAGGGTTATATTTTTAATTTACTTTGTGAGTTGCCCTAAAAAGCAGTATAATACCTGGTATTATACTGTAAAACCCTTTCACTATAAAACTGTTTTCTGGGTTGTATTATTATGGTGTATTTTGCTTTATAGACTAAATTACTTTATACTGAATTAAGTTGCATACATAGATGCACATTGTGCATGTTACCATTTTGTTTTTATTAATGGTCACTTTTCAAGTTTTTTTTAATTTTAATTTTTTACCTTTGGTATAATTAATATATTTATTTTTACTTACCTTACTTAAAACATGTTGAGGATTCCAATAACGTCTATTGGCAGACATCAAGGCATTTAAGTGCTTGCTCTACCATGTATATTCAAGGAGACTTTATTAGAGGGCTTTGAAAAAGCCCTCTATTGAAATGCTCGATATTCTTATTATTAGAGGGCTTTGAAAAAGCCATCTATTGTTATTCCTCATAGTAATATTATTCTTCTTCAGCACATTTCTGCGATTAATGTGGCCCGAACCGCTCGGTGTACAGACTTGAGTCGAACACCGTTGCGTAGGTATTGTTCACGAGACCTGTGCTATGTATTTTTGGAGTTTGTAACATTTATAGAATTAAA
>JAOUQT010000162.1:0-12664 GCA_025769995.1 Xyliphius kryptos
CTAACTGGACAGGTTGGTTTCACAGAAGTGTGGTTTACTTGGAGTTACATTGTGTTGTTTAAGAGTTCCCTTTATTTCTTTGAGCAGTGTATATTGTCGATTCGAGTCGATTGCCAATGAGCATTAAACATGTGTTCTGTGATATGGCCACTAAATGGCAGGTTTTGATTGTTAAAGAGACAGTTATCTTGTTACCTAGCAATCAGACTTTAGGAACTGGACTAGATCATATCGCGGAAAACCAGTTTAAAAAGATTTTGCTTTCAGTAAACAAATTTATGAATCAAACCTTGTTTTTTTATTATAGTGTGTTTGTAACCATTTTATGAAAGCAATAGAAAGGCACTCAAGGTTGTGTACCATTGTGAATAAATCACTGGAAAGAGATGTAACTGTACTCTGCTTTGTATTGTGTTTAACAGTTCTTTGTGCCTTTTTCTACTTGTACAACAAATTTATGACCAGTATTAAATTACAGTTTATGAAACGTGTAGTGGGGAGGCACACGGCTTAGAGGTTAGCACGTTCGCCTCTCAGCACTGAGTGGGGTTTCTCCAGTTTCCTCCCACAGTCCAAAAACATGGATTCAAGGTAAATTACTGGTTCTAAATCACCCCATATAGTGTGTTCATGTGTGTATCTGCCCAGCGCCTGAGACGTTCTCCCCTGGATAAGCATGGATAACCCTCCCATGACCCTAGTAAAGGATTAAGCGGAAGATAATGAATGAAAATGGGTAGTTTCTGGTCATTAAATCTGATTGGCTGTGCCATTTGTCCAGCCATGACATTATTAACAATAACACACCTCTGAGCGCTTCACATTCGTATCAATGCGTAAAATTCAAGTCGAGTCCCAATGAGCACTGAAAAACTGTTTTGTTGTTAAACTGTGTTGTGTAGGCCACTAGATGGAAGTTTGATTGTTGGATAAACCGGTATCCTGTTACTCAGCGATCTGTTACTTTAAAAACCAGACTAGATTACATATAATTACTAGAAAAACAAATAATTAACTATTTTGCTTTTAATAAATGCATTTATAAACCAAACCTTGTTTTTTTTATTATAGTGTGTAACCATTTTATTTAGGCAATTATAGTAATTAAATCATGGGTAAGAGGTTTAAATTTCCCATGATTTATTTATAATAATGCACACACTTGTCTCTTATTGCTTTATTCTAACATCTCAAAACGTTTAGAACACAGTAAACTCCATGCTATGTTTGTCTGATAAGCAAAAAATGAAAGAACCTAACAATCATGCTCACTATGATACCAAACTCCCCGCCGTATGCCATCAAACGGTTGATTATATCAGCACAAACATTTACACATTATTAAAAAAGCGATATGAACGTTACCCGCGGTGTTATTTTAGAAAACGGCAGCATTAAATGAATTCCAGGTTCCAGTGACACAGCTGACAGTGTGCTCCAGTTTTAATTCAACATCAAGTGAGGCCAGGACGCATGATGTACTACACTGGACAGTCCGTCACGGCCCCTCCACCGAGCCCCTTTTTAATTAACATGATAATAAATGCTGCCATAGATTTAAGTGACCCTGACATTTTCGGCAGGTGGGATGAAGCCTGACACGGTGCAGTAAATTTGTCACTCGTTAGCAGTGTCCAGGGAAGGAAGGTTTTTATTTACTCATGGATCAGTAGGGGCACAAAATAGTTCAGGAGGCGCCCATGGTGTGTGTGTGTGTGGGGGGGGGGGGTTGTTTAGACTTTTCCATTTTACATCGTGCACATTAATGATCTATTTACCAATCGCCTGCCCATTACCTCCACTTTGGCTGGCCGCTGGGTTCAGGCAGACAGGTCCAGGGTGCGCAGATAGATTTCCGGGCGGGATGAGTTATCCGTCAGTGTCGGGACTTGATTAGTTGTTTGTGTACGCACCGGGACTCTCCATCTCTCTGAGGGAAGGATGCCTGATTGCTCTCACTCGCCTCCACATCCATTGTAACACACTGACACCCGGTTATATGCCTCTTGCCAACAAGCACCTTGCATAAATTTACACATTCGACCAGAGCCCAGATTCCTATCCCTCTGTGCTCTGTCCATCACATCTGCTCAGATATTAAACATATTAATTCACTGTTAATTCACTGCACCATATAATCATCCTCTTTATGAGATCCTGGCATGTGGAGATCTACAGTAATGGGCATACAGCTCAAATATCACAAGATGCCTCGCAAAATCAGATCTGCACAGCCGCCCTCTTTTTTATAATGTTCTTAATTTATGTTAAATCCACACATTTATAGAAGTATTACTCAGTTTACAGGGAGAAAATATAGTACACAGCAGTGTCCGGTCAGGGCCTTCAAATCCTTCTCTGAAGATGAGAAAAAATCTCAATCACAGACTGATCTTAATTAGATTTTGTTCATAAATACTTATTTAATCATTCCAAATGGTTTGTCCGCATCCTTGCAACCTCTGTTGCTTCAACCAATCAGATTTCTCCATATCAACCGACTTTCAGCATCAGCTCATTAAACTTTCTAAGGAAAAAAGGAGGTTGGAGTGAGTGTTTATTTTCTAAAATGAGATTACAATTTCATGAGATTATTGTTGGTGATTTTTATGTGTGGTCACACAGTGTAATGGGGAGGGGGTACAAATGAGGACCGAAGACAAGATTTTTAAAGGATTTATAGACACATTTTTTAACATTTATATGAATGCAGGTATTGGTTGATGGCAACCATAAAATAGTTATTGACAGTTGAGAATAATTCAGATCGAGGCCTAAATGAAAAATTACGCTTGTCTAGCCATGACATTATTCACAATAACCCACACCTCTGACCACTTCACATTCGTATAAATGTGCGACATAAAATATATTGTCCTCCCGAACTTTTTCATAAACTGCGTTCTGTAATTTGGCCACTAGATGGCAGTACTTGATTTTACTTGCGTCAGGGTTCATTCAAAAAACGGATTGGTTTATGTCAATCAAACTTTGTTTTTCTTTTTATTGTGTATTGGTAACCGTTTTGTAAAAGCAATAAGGTTGTGCATTATTGTGAGGAAGCCACGGGAGGAGGTGTAAAGGCACTCGTGCCTTATAACACCTCTTTCTTGTGGTTAATTTACAATAATGCACGCCTTCTTGTGCCTTATTGCTTTAGTGCACGGCCCGCCACTGATATACAGTCAGGTACTTTATTATCTGAAAAACAGATGAATTGTTTATCTACAGTAAGTATGTGTGGGACGAGGAAACCTACACTAGACCTCGTCAACCTAACCACCAGCATGTTTTCCCTCAGCCTGTCTGTAATCTATGCATACTATTTGAATATTTATCCTGCCATAAAACATACAAAATAAAAAACATAAAACCTCTGAACTAATTTCTAGTGTGTTTAAGTCGTTGTCTCAGTTCTGACCTCCATTATGGCATCCCGTTTTCTCTTTGTGAAAAAAAAAGCCACAGTCTGGTAAACACACATGGTGGAGAACTCTTAAGCACAGAGCAGAGCGAAGCTTCAAATACCCCATAGTGGTCCTTTGACACTTTTATTCCCTGCTCGGAGATCCATTAGGTTGTCTTGTGATTTTTATCACTGCTCATTTGAACTGTCCCTATCTGCCTCGTCCCATCGAACCCTGTGTGTGTGTGGGCTGGAACCGTTCCATCTCCTTCCTTATCTCCATTTGTGTGAGCGCATGGCAAATAGGAACGTTTCACATTGTCGGCTCGTCTGACTGACTGGCTGCCTCATCCGACTCTCCACCTGTTTGCCTCCATTCAGCGAGTCGTACAAGTGTATCAGATGTACCCATCAAACCTCACCAAAGCTGCGAATAAAGACAACGACAACAGATGTTTCCGTGGTGAAGCATCTCATGTTATCCTCCCGACATCACATATTGACAAGGTGTATTTTAACGGCTTAAAAGCCACTTTCCGCTTTTCGTACCGTGATCACCTGCCTGAAATTCACTCCCACTTCCTGCAGAACTCATAATGCTGCATGTGGTGCTTGTAGCAGAGATGTGAATAAGAGTATTTTGATTCCCTGTGGGAGCTCACACAGCCGCTGGGCTCCACTAAGTGGCAGGACAAATTAAACACGAGCGGCGAAAGCTAATGAGACGGCTCACTAACGAACCTTATAGGCTGCATTTTAATGTCCATTATCAGATCTGATAGGGACACTGGGTGTGCATCGGGTCAAGACGGAGCCTCCTGGGTGGGATTGATTTTTGTGGACTCCTGGCTGTGGATGCGCTGACCCCTGACCTGAGAGTGCACAGACTTTATTTTTAGCTAGGCAAGTGAATAAATGTTGATCTAGCATGAAGTGAAGCACTATAAATCACACCGTGGAGTGCAGCGGTTTTAACATCCACATCGTAATCAGACCTCCACCTGAATCTGTTATCCAGGATGAAGTGAGACTACAAGGCTGGATTATCTAATTGAATTACTAACCCTTACCTTCAAAGCTCCTTTATACAAAGCTTTAAATCCTAAACGGATTACTTTACACTAAGAGAATTATATTTTGCATTATGCCAAGCCAGAAATCTTATCTGTATTTATGCATCAGTCTTTCATCTGATTCATTTTCTAAGATATCCGGCGTGTCTGATCTGAAATAATCTGATCTGAGCTAAACACAGATAAAAACCACCGTTAGAATTACGCTTTCATTTTCTTAAAACAAAAGGTTGAACAAAAAAAATTCTACAAATCTTTTTTTTATTCTTGTCAATAGGCATGAAAATACATTCTACATGTGTTTCTAAGAAAAAATAAATGTTGTTTTCCATGTATAAAAACAGTAGATATTTGTACAATGGTGCATTGACCTAAAGCAGCTGATTTCTAAATCTGAATCCACAAAGAACAAGCTGAAAAAGATTCCCCTGGTGTTTGCTTTGTTTTAAAAGAAAGAAACCTTGTGAGGACCGAGGCTTGGCTGTTATGCTCATTTTAAATTAAGTTTATCCCATTAGTTTAGTCATGATCCAGTGTTCTGCAGAACATCAAAGGTGAACTTGGGGCATTCCAGTCATAGTTTATCAGGATCTAGTTTTACAGGAATTAGTTTTACAGGAATTAGTTTTACAGGACCTAGTTTACAGGAACTAGTTTAACAGTACATAGTTTTACTGGAACTAGTTTTACAGCACCTAGTTTAACAAAAGTTTGTTTTACAGGAACTATTTTTTACAGAAACTAGTTTTACAGTTCCTAGTTTTACTGGAAGTCATTTTACAGGAACTAGTTTTACAGAAACTAGATTAACAAGACTTAGTTTTACTGGAATTTGTTATACAGAAACTAGTTTAACAGTACATAGTTTTACTGGAACTAGTTCTACAGGAACTTGTTTTACAGGACCTAGTTTAACAAAGGCTAGTTTTACAGGAACTATTTTTTACAGAAACTAGTTTTACAATACCTTGTTTTACTGGAAGTAATTTTACAGGACCTAGTTTTACTGGAACTTGTTATACAAAAACATTTTACAGTACCTAGGTTCCCATGAACTAGTTTAATGGAACCCAGTTTTACCGGGAGTAGTTTTACAGAAACTAGCTTATGGGAACTAGTTTAACTGGAACTAATTTAACAAGACCAAGTGTTACAGGCGCAGTTACAGTGTTACTCACATTGTGTAGTGCAGTTTTACAGGAACAAGCTTTATATGTCCTAGTTTTACAGGAACTAGTTTTACAGGAAATAAAGGCCTAGTAATGATCCAGTCAATCAACCGACCTAAAAGAAAATACCTGATAAATAGCCTTATATATAAATTCTTTTCAAATGCCAGCAACCTGCACCCTGCTGCTGAATGACCTTTCAGGTGACTGCTATTACCAACATGAAATGTCATAACCAGAAATGTTTTCTGATATCTAATAATTCCTATGGTCTGACGATCCCAGTGGATATTACTCTGCAAATTGGGGCTTAGATAGAGATCAACTCAGACCTCATATCCATCTGGGACAAATATTAAGAACTATTATTTTTTTTTAATGGCATATTTTTAGTGACAATAGGACTAAAAGTATGAGGCTACCCCATCCCATTTTAAAACTTTAGGCAGTGATACATCATCACAACCATCCACCCACCCACCTTTCGAACATTCATGTTTTGGTTCCTGTTATAAAGGAATCTTCTCATTTCACATTACAGGAGACACAATGTGACTCTTAGGAGGAGAGTCTGTTGATTTCCTCTTCACTTTCTTTACCTTTTTAGGCTCCAGTGTGGAGATATTTGGATGATGTGTCCGACATTGCTGTCAAATTAAAGTCTGGTTCCTTCAAATCTGAGTTAAAGTCAACAGGATTTATGGATCGTGAGTCTTGAGGTTTTGCTTCATTGCCGATCTTACCCAAATCCTCTAATCCCTAACCTGTGCTCTCCTACTGCCGAGGTTCTCTGAATACTACTTGCTCAGTTAAAGAGCATTATTGGTTAAACAGGTTAAAGGTAACTAGATTAAAAGTAGTTCTTACTGTTAGTAGAAGATTTTGGATGCAGCTGTGATCCTCCTGCACAGTCAGCTGACCATCCAGACCCCATTAAACATTATTAAGAACTTCAGGTCTTGGGACAAAAAATTAATTTTGGAACATTTTGAAACCATCAGTCCCGCTTTTTTCCTTACTTTACGTTACTACAAGGTGGCGGCACGACCATTCGCAGCAGTCCTCTAAGAGAGAGAAACAATATTTCGATTCTGCTGTATGTCCTAGATATACAATGGAATTGAAAACACATCTGTATATGTCTACATATCAATACATGTTGAACCAACCTGAGGAATCAATGCAGATGGTCAGTACAGATCAAGAACCTGCCAAATAGCCACAGATTCTAAAAATCTTTTATAGGTCCTGTCATGACGAAATTTACTAAGTCATAGCAGGAAAAAAAAAGTAAATAAAAAAAGTTTACACTTTCGCACATTCGCCTCTCAGCGCTGGGGATTACCGGTTCGAATACCAATCTGTGTGGAGTTTCCATGTTCTCCCTGTGTCTGCGTGGGTTTTCTCCAGGTTCTCCGGTTTACTCCCACATTCCAAAAACATGAAGGTAAACTGAATGCTCTAAATTGCCCTGTATAGTATGTGTGAGTGTGTGAGTGAGTGTGTACCCAGCGATGGATTGTTCTGGGTGTATCTTCCCAGCGCCCGAGACGTTCTCCACTGGATGGGCATGGGGATGGGACCCTCATAAAGGAATAAGCGGAAGATAATGAATGAATGAATTAATGATAATTGTAATATAGAGGAAAAACCTGCCAAATAGCAATGGATTCTAAAAATCTTCCATAACTATGTTTTTGCTCAATTACATGTGACAGCTCAGTGGTCAGGATGTTGGGCTATCAATACGAAGGTTCAAATCTCAGGTTCACTGAAGTTACCAATGTGGGCTCTTGAGCAAGGCCCTTAACGCTCATTGCGCCATGGGTGCTATCCCTGTGTTCTGACCCCAGCCATTAAGTTGGGATTCTTTGGATAAAAGCATCTAGTAAGTCGCTTTGGATAAAAGCATCTGCTTAATCTAAATGCTTATCCTGCTACATAAGTTTTTTTGTGTTTAAAAGAACAAGTCCCAGACATTTAGCCTCAACCCAATTTCTATATCAACTGTAAAATATTATAACTATCAACGTTTTCTATAAAAAATTCAACAAAAATGTACGAAGTTCTTGAATAAATGTTCTTCCCAATGCTGTGCCTGAGTCTATTCCTGGAAACAACCTAAAGAACATCCCGATCCAGCAGTGTCTAGGATCTGCTTTATTTTTATCCTCCACTGCGCTGTATGAAAAGTTGTCAGCAAAAAGAAAACTTTGCCTCTGCATTGTCCACCGTCTCCGGAGACGTACACTCCTCCACCGCTAATTTGCTTAGCCTCGCTGGATGCAGCTCAGATATTTTGATGAATTACTTATTGGCGCTTTATCAGCAGTGCAAAATGCTTTGTTTAATATTATTTATAGTGTTGGTTCTGACTGCAGGGTGTACAACTGCTCACAAAGCATATATCCACACTAACCCACTCACTTCCTCTCTGTATTTTTATACAGGACAGAGATTAATTCAGTATTCAGAACTCTGCTCCTGTTCTTCAGCACTATCTGTGCTTTGGAGGAGATTAGTATGCCATGGCCGATGTTTTATCCTGTCGTGAGCTGTCAGGTCTCATGTAGCACTATAGGTAATTATAATACCAGTTTTAACCTTGACCACAAGAATAATTATACTAATAATCCGATTCCATTAACTATAAAGAGACTCATGTCTGTTATTATGTTAAAACATGTACGGACCCTCAGCAGCCACTTTATTAAATCAACCTCATTATTAATTTTATCAGCTCCACTTATAAAGTTGCAGTTGTAGTTCTACAGACTGTAGTCCGTTGGTTTCTTTACATCGTAGTTTCTTTAATGATCAGAATCTCACAGGACCAGTAGTGCTCTTCTCCATCAGGAAGCACAGCTCTTCTCCACCCTCCCAGTTTGTCCTCGCAAATGAGGAAATGGAAGTTGCGCTGGAGCAGTCAGATGGAGCCAGAGTGGTATTGTGAAGTACCGTAAAAGACAAGAGATGCATGAGGATTGTCTGCGCACCATAGTGCTGGGAACTTGCTGCTCCTGCACCATCATCTGAAAAGAGGATGGAGGACTCATCTGAGAGAAACTACTGCAGACACAAAGTATCACAATAGTCGAGCTGAGATTGGATGAGGGCTTGGACCAGCAGCTGAGTAGCCTGTTCTGTTAAGATAGGTCTGATCTTTCTGATGTTGTACAGAAAGAATCTCTAAGAATGAGAAGCTTCAGTGGCCTGATCAGATTTAAGTTGAGTGTCAATTGAGAAACCAGGATTATGGACCTAATTGGTTGGAGTCATCAGTTTTTAGGGTCAGGTCATAAAGAATTGAGGGTTTAGCTGTTTTTACCAAAGCTCTGTTTTTACCAAATTTACCTTGAAATGACTTTTATCTTTATGCCTTTATCTGAATAGATATGGTGGTAAGGCCGGATATCCGATTTCAGAGGAGTCTTCAGAGGCAAAGGACAAATAAAGTGTCATCAGCATAGCAATGCTAAGAGAAACCTTGTACCTGAATGACAATGCCCAAGAATGTCATGACCTATGAAAAGAGGAGGGGTCCAAGTACTGAGCCTTCAGGAACTCAAGTAAGTACTTGGTGAGAGTTTGAAACATCCCTATTCCATGACACTTTGAAGGTCCTTCCTGTTAGATAGGATCGAAAGCATTCCAATGTCGTACCCGAGAAGCCTAGTTTAAAGACAGTGATCCCTCCTCCTGTAAAAAACATGATCTTAAAAAGAATGATAGTAATAGGGAAGCAGGTTATGCTTGATGTCTTCATTGTGTTTCGGTTCAGTCCTCATACTGTGGAGACTATGGATAATGACTTACAGCCGACCCAAAGGCCCTGAGAAATGTCCCGCTGTACCACCATCCTGGGCCACCTCGTCTAAACT
The DNA here is from genome assembly GCA_025769995.1 of Xyliphius kryptos. Lineage (NCBI taxonomy): Eukaryota > Metazoa > Chordata > Actinopteri > Siluriformes > Aspredinidae > Xyliphius > Xyliphius kryptos. The sequence goes on from JAOUQT010000162.1 coordinate 9,530, forward strand.
CACTTATAAATCGGATCCACCTCAAAGTTGTCATCTGAAGGCATCCGATGTGATGTGCTTGACATGGTTCTGTCAGTCTTGACGCACAGTGAAATGGTTCCCCGCATAATTAGAAGCAAGGCTTTTGAAATGAATCATCCTCCAAGTGCACATTACTTCAGACACGTCTGTTTTCCACGATATCTTCATAACCTGGCACTAAAACCCCGCCGCATCCCACAGGAGGCTTGCCTCGCCTCATCTGTCAGAGTTCAAAGACCCTAGTCGTTTCTGTCTCCACCGAGATGAGTGTGCATCTCCTACACAGCGAGTTCTGAGCGTTTTCGGCGCTGACACGCCGCAGAAGGAAAGTACAAAACAACAACAATGACAGAAAAAAGGGAGCATTTCTGGCCGGATTGTGTGATTTGCCAAATGAGGGTTCACCACAGCGGATCTGCCTGACAGAAATGGGACAGAAGGAAGGGAACGAGTTTGCCTTTAAATGTCTTGCACTTCCTTCTCCTGCCTTTGCCTACAGCTGCCTCTGAGGTGCAGACCTATAATTGGGAAACAGTGCCAGGGTCTGTCATCGCTTTGTGGAAATCTGGACTAAAACCACTATGGTCATGCGTGAATGAGGAAGTTTGCTGTTCTGTTTCTACAGTGCTCTGCTCTCGGTGAGAAGATGTCCCATGATGCTTTACAGCGAGAGGAACCTTAATAAAGTGTGTGTTTTCATGCAGATAAAACACTGAGTTTTCATTACTGAGTGCAGGATACACGCAGAACAGTGCTGAATTATTCTCATTGTTAACGGAAATAAAAAGTTTCTCTGACTAAGAAAAAATCTGGCATCACTTTAATTTTATCATCATCCAGTTTCTTTTAATCACACATTGGTTTAGTATGGGAATGTTAGGGGAACATTATTAAATACATTTAGGCGGCACGGTGGTGTGGTGGTTAACACATCCGCCTCTCAGTAGTGGGGATCCAGGTCAAATGCTACATATAGTGTGTGTGTGAGTGTTTACCCAGCGATGGATTGGCACTATGTCCTGGTTGTATTTGCTCAGCATCCAAAATGTTCTCCCTGGGAGGTGGTAGCTCAGTGGTTAGGGTGTTGGCCTAGCCATCCATGGCTTGTGGGTTCAAATCCCAGGTCCACTGAAGCTACCAATCTGGGTCCTTGAGCAGGGCCCTTAACCTTCATTGGTACTGTATCAACCCTGTGTTTTGACCTCAATCTGCTAAATGACCAAATTTAAAAGTTATATCTAGACTTAGTCCTTTGGAAGTGCGGAAGTTGTATATCTGCATTATCTTTTCTAGTAAGTTAGTAGTAAATATGTAAACAACATAGAATCCCCACCTTATAACACTCCTCATTACACAATAAAGCAATAAGGTACAAGAGAGCAGAATTATCTATAATAATAAAAGGCCCTCACTCACTGACTGACTCATCACAAATTCTCCAACTTCCCAAGTACCTACAAGGCTGAAATTTGGCATTGTAATTACTTATCATGTCCTTGGAAAAACTAAGTACGGGGTGGGCCATAGATTTGGATACACGCTGATAAAATGGATATCACCTTACCGTTTGTGGCATATAAGTACATGGGAGGGGCAAAACATTTGAGGCCAGGTGATGCCCATAGCGGCCATCTGCAAAGCCGCCATTTTTAATTCAACTTTGCTTTTTTCAATGGGAAGAGGGTCATGTGACACATCAACCACATGGAGAACTGCACAAGAAAAACAATGGTGTGCTCATTTTTAACATAACCTTATTCATTATCGAGTTATTTATATTTCTTATTGTTACAGCCATGGACATGTCACAGAGGTTAACCAACGAGGAGGAGACAGACATTCTGTTGATGTCTGGTGAACATAGTACACGGGTGATTGCAGCACACCTCAATGCAAGAAACCCTAGACGACCCATCTCCCATGACACAGTTAGCAAACTTCTTGCCAAATTTTGTGTTACTGGTTCAGCATTGAAAAAGCCCAAATCTGGACGTCTGAAAACCATCACCCATGAAGAAACATCAGTGGTTGTCCTAGCAGCATTTACCAAGAAACCAGAGCATAGCACTCAACGTATGTCCCTGGAGTGTGGCATCAGTCAAATGTCTATTCAACGGATACTGGCTACACACAGATGGCACTTACAAGATCCAGCTGCTACAACATCTCACCGAGGATGATCCGGACCAGCGCGTTGAATTTGCAGAGTGGGCGACACAGCAACTGGAACTGGGCCCATAGTTTCCACAGAAGGTACTGTTCACTGATGAGGCAAACTTTTATGTGAACGATGAAGTTAACAAACAAAACCACAGCTACTGGTCCGAAAGTTACTCACACTGAACAGATCCCTCCAAATGTGTTGCAACTGATGGTGTTGTGTGGAATATGGGGTACGAAGATAGTGGGGCCATTTTAATGGGCACTGCAATGGCTACATGAAGATGTTTTCTTCTCTGTGCACTGAAGCTGGCACATTCTTCCAGCAAGATGGTGCACCACCACATTACAGATGTCAGGTCCAAACGTTCCTCAATGAACAGTTTCATGGGAAGTGGACTGGCCGCCCAAGGTCTTCATATCTCAGTCCCTTGGACTTCTATCTTTTGGGCTATTTGAAGGCTTTGGTGTACCCTGTGAAGATCCAGGATGTGGGGCACCTGAAACAACGGATACAGGAGGCCTGTGGTAGCATTTCTTCTGCGGTATTTTCGTACTGCGGTGTGTCAAGAATGAGAGAAAGGAATCGTGTTGACAATTCAACACAATGGACAGCACTTTGAGCACATTCTTTACTGGGTTAGTGTCGTTGCTCCATGTCACAAACGTGTCAATCAATCGATAAGCAAAAAAGCTACATTAAAAATAAGCACATCATTGTTTTTCTTGTGCAATTCTCTGTGTTATACGTGTCGTATGGATTGGGGTCTTCGCAAGTACCTTCAAAGCTAAAACTTGGTTCCACCATTCCTTATCGTGTCCTTGAAATACCTACTGATAAATTCACGTAATAAAGCAACCACATAGACAAGGTACATGTAAGAAGCTAGGCGCTTCTTCCCTGCTTTTGCGTTTAAGTTAATTAACCTCAATTTAGTTTTAATTAGTTAATTA
>JAOUQT010000179.1:0-12663 GCA_025769995.1 Xyliphius kryptos
CAGGTGTCTGCAATTGCTTTCAGTGATATAAAGAGCCCTGACACACATCACCATCAATGAGTTTAACTGACAAACAACATTTACATTTACATTTAGTCATTTAGTCATTTTTTATAGTAGTAGTTTTATAGTAGTACAAAAAAATTGTACAGTGTATACCTGTTCTGTGATGCTCCTGACCAATAGAACAGAGAACCAACAGGGGTTAAACAAAAACAAGAAAACAGATGGACTACAGTCTGTAATTGTAAAACTACAAGGTAACCCACAAAAAAGCAGCCCGCCTCATCTATACCTACAAACACCCAATTCTCCCGCTTCCCAAGTACCTACAAGGCTGAACCATGGCATCGTGATTACCTACCATGTCCTTGGAAAACGAACAGGTTCTCGCTTTCCTACGTTCGATTGTTCGTTCGCTGTCACCATCGAACGCAACACCTCGGATGGATTGGGGTCTTGGCGTACCTTGGAGTACCTACAAGGCTAAAACTTGGCTCAGTCATTCCTTATCGTGTTCTGGGAAAACCTACTGATTCACTTGAGAAAGCAACCGCGTGGACACCATAGGCCCAACTCACACTATATTTATTCCACATATTTATTTAAGATTATTAATTGCCCCAAACCTCACTGTATAATAATACATTTATTTGAAATATCTAAACTCTAAAGCCATCTCTCATTCTAAAACAACTGCCTTTCAACATTCACGTTATCAAGTTCTCCACCCTAGCGTAGCACAGGTATTCTGCTAGTATATAACATATATGAGGCGAGCTACTTTTTCGTGGGCCATCCTGCACAAAGTCCATCTATATGGTAAGTGGAGAACGTAGACAGTGTACTGTACAGTTTGTATGACCCATTACGGGGTAGCGTCATACCTTAACCATCTCCTGTGCGATTTGTCGAGTCTTATTCACATCCAGGATGACTTTAGCATCTCGTATGACAGCATACAGTGTCCTGCCTTTGCACAGACTGAAAAAAGGGAAGACAATTCATCTTACTGATGGCACTCATTGTAGTACATTTCCTTCACAGCATGCTTCTAATAAAGGTTTTATTTCATGCCTGCCATGTTGGGTTCGAACGTCAAGGAGAGACCGAATAGCATGCAGGACCCACTGTAATGTTTAATTGTCTGCGCATAATGTCTTAGCTTCCACTATGTGTTTAACCCACCGCGCCTCTGTGCTGAGGGAACATGAGACTGCAGCAGCTGCTAATGGCGCTCCACGGAGGTTGCAGAATCGCCTCCCACTGGACAGATGTTCGAATGTGCTCCCTTTGTGACTTTACTATTATAAATAAACATTTCCATGAATTTAGTTTTAACTGAGATATTATTTCCTCTGCTATAAAAACTATATTAACTTACTGAGCACTTTATTATAAATGAACGAATAATGAAAGGGGGTGGCACGGTGGCTTAGTGGTTAGCATGTTTGACTCTCAGCCCTGGGGCTTCCTGGCACTGCAACAAATCTATGAAAAAATTTTAAATAAAATAAAACAATCAGTCATATTACTTGACTTGTTAAGATTTTTTTTTAATGTTTTTAAAAAACTACATTAATTGTCTAACTTAGAAATCTATAAAGGCTAAAAACAAGATTTGTTACACTTTTTTAAGACTTTCTGACTCGTTTAGATTTCTTTTCTTTGCAGTGAGTGGACTTTGGGTGTCACAGGGTGCAGCCATTAGCATCTACGCTGCACGGCAATAAGGTCCTAGGTTCGATTCCCAGTTCGGTCAAAGTAAGTTCCTTATCTACAGTATAATATAAGGCACTTGGCGTGTGTTATCTCTATGGTAATTGGCACACGGGTAGAGTGGAATGGATGATCCGTGGCCGCTAAAGTGAAGCTAATGCTGTATGGCAACGGATGCTATAACTTGCACATCAACAGCAAAAAGAACATCTGACAGAAAGTTGTCTTGCCAAATAAGCAAATCAGTGAGTGACTAATAAAACGTGCCGGAAATAATGCTCGGAATACGGTAGTCACCCAATACACTTCTGCAGTGAAGCGCTATGTTAATGCGCTACGCCACCACCACAAAGTTCCAAGCGTGTCTGCTTGCACAACCAACACGTCGTGTCGAACAACATCAAGCAGAAACTTCCTAGTAAAACCAGGTTTGTCAGCTTGTCGATCGAACAGGTCATAGCGATTGATTTACATCGTGTTGCTTGTGCGAGACAACGCGCTTTCTTATCACTGGGAGTTTGTGGGCGGTGAAGGAAGAGTGACGGATGGCTGGAGTGCACCTGTGCAACAACAGTAAGAAAGGTGGAAACAGACAGACCACGCTCCACATTATAATAATAATATTTATCTGATATTGGGTGGAAGAGGGGTTCAGTGCTTTGCACAATTATCTCACAACCACAATGCAAGAAGAATTTACTTCAGTACTTCAGTTTCCTCTTACATTTCAAATTCATGCAGATGGGTACTTGAAGATACTAAATCACCCCATGAGTTTATTTTGGGAAAATTACCGAGCAGTGCGCTGTCACAGCTTTCAACTCCAAAATAAATGAAATTAAATCTCATAAATACTGAGCCATCCATGTATTATCTTTAACTTAATCATCTACTAGAGTCCTTGGGGGAGGATCCCCATGCCTATCCAGGATGTTTCGAACAGGGTGCCAATCCATCGCTGGGAAGACTCAGTCACACAGACACACAGCTCATTTTAAATTCATGTTTTTGGTTGTGGGAGGAAACCATGGAACCTAGAGAACAACCCATGTGGGCACGGGGAGAACATGGAAACTCCATCCAGATCGGGATTTAAACCTGGATTTCCAGCGCTGAGTGGTGGACGTCCTTATCACCAAACCACCCATCACAAACTTTAAGACTTCTATTTGAATATATCTTCACAAAGTACTAAGAATGCTACAGCTAACAGATTTAAAAATATGTTGCTTTATCACCATTGTTCCTGAACTTTAACTGAAAAGCTTCTGAATACCCGCTCGTCACGCATCACTCAGGCCTCTCCCGTCCTCTGTTTTCCATATGTGATTTCCCTTCCAGGCAACCTCGCCATGCTGCACTCGGACCTCCTCTGTGTAATTGTGCCTGCCGTGGATGAAAAGCTTGTTTGCTCTCCTGATGAAAGGCAGCGCAAATTATTTCAAGCGGCCCGGGGAAAAATAAAGAAGCGATCGGCGAACAAGTCACAAGTGGCCGTCTCCAGACGAACAATCAATATTTATGTTCTCTGTACTCTAAACAGACTCGTGGAGATTGAGTCTGTTTCACTCAATTCCAGCTCAATTTGGCGCGGTGAGTGCGGCTGCTCACGGTCACCAGTATCAAAATGAAACAATGAATCTTTGGACTTATTTTTTAAGGTTTGTTGGAATGTCAGCTGCTAAGAGACTTTAATTTAAAGCCAATAACAAATATCCTAGCATGATGGTTGGGATTCATGAAAAAAAGGTCAGTCACAAAACAGCACCCCTGGAGCAATGGTTAAGTGGCCTTGCTTAGGTCCATACTGGTAACATTTAGTGAAGTTGAGGCTCGAACACCCAACTTTCAGACTTATATCACAGCATTTTAACCCAAAGCTAAACCTGGGGGGGTTCCACATGCCCATCCTGGACACACACATATACCTCACCTTACTACCTAATCTAACCTAAACTAACTTTACCTTACCTTGCCTAGCCTAACTTAATCTTACATTATCGAACCTAACATAACCTAACCTAACCCTACCTTACCTTACCTAACCTTATTTACCTTACCTAACCTAACCTTACTCTACCTTACATAACCTAACCTTACCCTACCCTACCTAACTTTACCTTAGCTAACCTAATTAAACCTAATCCAACCTAACTTTACTCTACCTTACCTTACATAACCTTAACTTGCATAACCTTACCATACCTAACCGAAAACTTACCCTGCCTTATCTAACCTTACCCTACCCTAAAAGGGCTTAGCAACCACAGTTACCATAACTACCAAACGCTGGAGATTGTAAAAGCTGAGCAAAAATGCACAACGTGGACAAACGCTAGACTTGAGAAACTAACACTTAGATCACTGTCACAAAGACCTTATCAGCCTCCACCCACCTGGTGATGATAGCGAGGTGCGGCGGGCTCATGCACGCTCCCATAAAGAGAACCACATTCTCATGGCGAGTGTTCCTGTACGCCATCACCTCACGCTTGAAGGCCTTCAGCTGCTCCTCGTTGTCCCTCTCTATGTCGATAAGGCGGATGGCCACCTCGCCGTGCCAGCGGCCGTGGTACACCTGCCCAAAGCGCCCCTTCCCGATGAGCTCACCGATCTCCAGCTGCTCTAGCGGGATGTCCCATTCCTGTAGAAAGATGCTGGTCTGACTTGCCTTGCGAGGGAAGTTGCGCGCTGAAAGTAGAGACATGTTCATCTCCTCGAACTCATCAGCCGAGTCCTCTGCTTCGTGGTTCCCATCCTCGTTCTCAAATAACAGAAAGGTAAATATTGTGAAACACCAAACATGTTACTGTGAGGTAGCTAATTAAATACTGTAAAAGGAGGAATGTTTAAGTCTCAAGACTTCAGTATTCTTATTCAGAGTTTTAGCCCCTTCAGGTTGTTCTGAAAATACACACATCGTTTACCAACATGAACTTACATCTGATGTGGGCTCGACCTCAATCTGGAGCAGAGGGTTCCCTTTGTTTCTGCAGGAGCAAAAATAGAGGAACTCAATCTGAATTGACCTAAAAGAAAACATTTCATTCTACAAGAATTAACCCGCCCTCGAGCTCACAGTGCAACACTTACCCCGGTTCTGACAGCACCGGGTGCAGGATCACCTGAGGAGCTCTGTTTGGAACCTCCGGGGTCACGTCTATAATCACACACAATTACACACAATAAAATCAAACAAAGGAATGAAATAAGCCTCTGTTTTGTCCTTCTGTTAAATCTGTAACTGAACTAAAGTTGTGGATGGATCTATTTGCGCGGAACACAAACCAGGTTGTGATGGTATCGGCCAGAAATCTGATGTTCCTAGTTATAACATTTTTACATCCATCCTCAGTGTGTCCTCAGTTTATCTGAGCTCAAAGTGTCTGATGCAAAATTTTCATCTGGACTCAACATCCAGCTATAGTCAGCCAGCATCGATGGATTCCTGTCGCCTTGGTAACGCTTCTCCATCTTGGTGGTGATATCCTCATGTTCATCACTTATTGCACCGAGATCATCAGCAAAGATCCAAAAGTGATACAATCAATGGATTTTGATTGACGTTGCAATTCATTAAAGGATTTCCTGATTTTCTCAGGTGCGATCATCTACGTATTGGTTCTTCTTGAGAACTCATGTCTTAAAGGACCTAAAGAGGCTGGTACGTAAATATGATAAAGCTCCATAACTAGAACCAGTTGAAGTTGATATTAAGAAACAGGTTCTGGTCCTTAAATCTGATTGGCTGAGCCTTGTGTCCAGCCATATTATTATTTAAAAACACACACACCTCTGAGTGTTTCGCATTTGTATCAATACATAATATGCAATACATTTTTATATACTGTGCCACTAGATGGCAGTATTGGATTGTTCTAGAGATACGGAATCTTGTTACTTAGCAATCAGCGTTCACATCATCACCAAAGACCAAGGAATTAAAAATTTAGCTTTTAATAAACGCATTTATGAATTAAACCTTGTTTTTTATTATAGCGTGCTTGTTACTGTTTCAGAATATTTGCAAGAAGACATTCCCTTTCCCATGATTTATTTACAACAATGCCAACTCTTGTACCTTATTGCTTAAATAACATTAATATTAATATTATTATTCACAGGTTGATAGAATTGACCTGTAACATGTTTTTTTTATGTTTTTCACAATCATTACACATTTTAAATCCTAATGGTCTCCCAGTGAGCTTAACAAAGACAGACATACACACACACACACACACACACACACACACACACACACATTCTCAGTATTTGTACGGCAGGAACAGAGCATGAACCTGCACAAGGTCCTTCATTAGCCTCTTCAGAACGCAGAGCGAACAGTGGAGGTGCAAGAAATTATATCAAAAGAGTTGTCCTTCGCCTGTCGCAGTGCATTATGGGTACGAGGAACTGCCAATTATGAGGCACTTACCAGGAAAGATGAACTGCTGCTTGTATTTGTAGTAATGAGATGCTGGAAGAGAAAAAAGACAGAGAAAGTCCTCAGTTTTTGTCGATTGTCTGGAGGTCAGTCCAGTATGACAGAATACTCTCAACACCCTTGTTATCAGGTTCACCTCTGTATTTCTGTCTTCATAATTCACTGACCATAAAGATGGCTGATGGATGTTGTAGTTTTAAAATGTTTTTAAAATGTTGCAGTCCGTTTGTTGCTCTACAAAATTTCTGTGCATTCAGTTTTTTGGGTGTTGGATTCTCAGCACTGCAGTGACACTGAAACAGGGTAATGGGGTATTAGGGTATTTGTGTTAAGATGCTGCACACAGGCTGCTGAGGGCTGGAAATTTTCATGATGACACTGGTCCTTAGTTTTATGTTTGTACAATGCAGCTGAACTGTATCTGTGATCACTGCGGTGGATCTGTACCTGTCAGGTTCGGCTGTTTGGTCTGCCATGCGCTCTGCGGGGATGGATGTAGTGGAGAAGGAGGTGTAGCACTGGGAGGAAGTGGCGGCGCTGGGGAAGATGGGGTGGAGGAAGTTGTGGAAGAGGGGTTACTGCTGGAGTCTGGCTGATATGGCACAGGAATATGGTCCTGAAAGAGAGACACAGCCTGAAGGAACATCTCTGTGAGGTAACCAGGAGCCTCAAGTTTTTATAATATATATAAAAAAACAAACACTAAAATCTGATTTTTAAGTATCATACCAAAAATCGAATATCATACCAAATTAGTATCATACCAAAATCTCGGTCCAACCAAACACCAGAACTTAACTTAACCAATACCTCAACCCAACCAAGCACCAACTAAACACCAAATTATAACTCAACCAAACACCAAAACTAAACCCACCCGAGCACCAAAACTCAACCAAACCAAACACCAAATCCTAACAAAACCAAACACCAAAACCTAACTAAATCAAACACCAAAATCTCAATCCAATCACCAAAACCTAATAAAACCAAACAACAAAAGTTAACCTAACCAAACAACAAACCTCAACACAATCAAATACCAAAATTTAATAAAACCAAACACCAAAACTCAATAAAACCAAACACAAAAACCTGAAGTCAACCAAACGCAAAAATCCATGCAATCTTCTCATTCGTAAACCAAATTCTTATTCTTACCAAATACCAAATACTAAATCCAAACCAAACACCAAATCCTCATGTAAAAAAACACAAAAATCAGTGCAACCGTCTCGTTCTTAAACAAAACATCAAAACCTCCGTAGTGTTGGTGTGGATGCTCATGTCTAATGTACAATATATTCTGATTAATAAAACAAAGGACTAAGACAGAGTTTAAATTGAAAAGCATGGCATGCGCATGACAAGTACCTTATTTAAACCATCTTAAGTAATCACCTTAATTATTTCTGATTAACAAGGTTTTTAAAAAATAATTTTCACAATGTAATTATTCCAGACACACTTAAAGTTTCCGGAGAGTGACTATAATCATTATTTACATAGAATGACAAAGTCATTATTATCTGTTATTATATCCCATTATTATGAAACAGTTTCCTGTTTACAGTCAGACCAGAGACAATCAAATAAAAGGCACTGATTATACCAATGATTCTGCTTTGTCTTTTATAAAACCTTTTTTATAATTTTTGAGTTTTTTTTTTTTTTTAACAGCACAGTAGTCACCTATGTATTAAAATCTAACCGTGTTTGTGCGAGCTGCAGAATGCTGTGTGTGTTCTGCAGAACCTCTCACCTTGTTGATTCTGTTGGTTTTGGGCAGCGTCTGGCTGATGTGCAGGTCTGTATACCTGAGCGGGTTGTTTATATCACATGGCACCGACTCAGTCCTGACGAGCTGACGAGCTGGAAGATGAGGAAAAAGAAAGATATTTATAGTATCCATGGCAACTGAGTCTGTAGTCCCGGTAACAGAAAAACAGTGGTCACAGCAACTCAAAAAACTTCAGACAATGGAAATGAATGATGCTCCACAAACATATTATATTATTTATTCTGATTGTCATATAAAGTCAACTTTAATTTGTCAAGTTCAATCACATTACTGTGGCATCAATCATGGTACGGATTCTAGCAGCACATTTTCCAAAGTATTATTATAATATTTTATTACTGAAAAAAAACATGGAAAGTTGTATTACCTTGTGATGTCCCTTGATCTACAGCAATGGTAAAAAAGAGAAAGAAACAAAAGTCAAAAATAAATGAATAAAAAAAAGCTATTTAAAAAAGCTGTGGAAATAAGTGTGTTTTTTAAAAAAGGCAACACTAAAACATAAACATTACAATGATGTCTTTATTATAAAGCATCAATTTAAAAATTAAAACCACCAGAGCAAACAAATCCAAAATTGTATTAAAGATTGAACTGTTACATAACTTTAAAAACGCCCCCCTACCTCCTCGATGATAAATCAGCAGATGGCAAGGAGGTGCTTCTTTGGTACATTTATTGTGGCACTTCAACCTTAAAGACAAAACAAAGGAAATGAAGGTTTTATTAAAAAACATTACATACTTTAATAAAAACAATAAATTTAAAAACAAATAAAAAAAAGAGTCGCAAATATGAATTTGAAATCTGGTGGGTTTTTCCTCCTGGAAATCTGACTCTGTATTTTATTTAAAGTTAAGCGTGGAACCTTTAAACCTTTAAACCTTAAACCTTTAAAAGCAAACATTTAAAATAAAGCAATATGATATGGGAAGGGTCAAAATTACTGTGAATAAATCATGAGAAAGCGGTGTTAATTGGCACGACACGTAGTGGTATAGAGTTTCACTCCTTTCCTGTGATTTACTCACAATAATACACAACCTCTAGTCCCTTCTTGTTTTTATAAAATGAATACAAAATAAATGCATTTATTAAAAGAAAAATGGTTAATAATCAACCTAATCTAATTTTCCGCGACATAATCTAATCTAATCTAATCCCGACAAAATCTGTTTTTTTAAATGAACGCAGTCGCTGAGTAACAGGATACCAGTTTGTATGACAATCAAAACCTGCCATCTAGTGGGTAAATTATGTTTTTTCGAGGTGTCGCCAGCTTTTTGTCTATGGCATTGCCGAAGCACTGCGGCTACGACGATTATGGGATGGAACACGGACTTCTGTTTGACTGATAGCATTGCAGGCCTGCAGGATGGACTCACTAGACTTATATAGTTTATACAACTTTTTTCAATTTTTAAATACGGACACCTGGTCTCTAAACAATCTGTATCCAGATCGCATAAAAACGATGAGTCCCCTCCTGAGGCTTGGTCCTCACAAGGTTTCTTTCAAAAAAATAAATAAACACGACGGAGTTTTTTCTTGCCAGTGTCGCTTCAGATTGCTCTTTGGGGGTTCAGGCACAGAACACTGTAAAGCTGCTTTGTGACAATGCACTGTTGTAAAAAAGCACTATGTAAATAAATTACTTGAACTTGGGCCAAACTACAGAACACAACAGGAATAGGGCTCATCACCAATCGTCTCGCTGTTGATATTAATCTGTATTTTATGATTTTGAATAATGTATGTATCAAATAACGTATCGCGCATCTATATGAATGTGAAGCGCTCAGCCAATCAGATTTAAGAACCAGAAACTAGCCGATTTATAATGTCCTGTTTATCTGTACAGAGGATGTTAGTGTGTTCGAAGTGAAAATTGCCAAAGACTGTGATTTTATTTCATTTAATTTTATATCTGTAGTTTACTTACTTGCAGGTTTTGCACTTTAGGCCAAATAACATTCCTTTCCCGCACACAATACAAGTCTGCGACATCCAGTACTTGGTAGAAAATCTGTAAGCGACATAAATCACATGTGTTTGTTATCATAACAAACTTCAAGAGCCAACTGTCAATCAACGGCTGTCAAAAAAGCCCCATTAAATGAAACTGCGCTTTAGTTATAAAGATTTGCTTCGACCTCTCGACCGCAATTTTCAGACTATAGCGCTGAAGGAGTCGTAGGTGTCGAATCCCCAATCGCATTTACCCACTGGCTCTTTTATTCAACGACATATGATACAAAAAGATAAACACTTTTCCACTTATCTTCAATACAGACTAATTTAATTGTCACTCAGCTCCTTTCAGTTTCTCTAACGGCATGGAAAAGCTGACAAATATTCAGCGGGACAAAGGGCAAGTGCAGAAAAACGTCTATCATTCAAAATATATGGGGTGCAAACCAGTAGCTATGTGTTTCCCTGGATCTTTGCATATGAGACTTTCCAATCCACTGCTTGGAAGAAGGGCCTTTTGGATTCCAGGATGACTGCAACCCAGTCTACAAGAACAAACCTCATAAAGGATGTGGGTTTGGTGTGAAAAACCTAAAACAGTCCACAAACATGGATTCAAGGTAAATTGGCTGCCAATTTCCTCTATCCAAATTGAAAAAAATGGGCTCTGTCCAGAGTCTATCTGCACAGCCACTGAAACATCTTCCCCTGGATGGTATAGTTCCTTTGTGTGTAGTTCCTCTCTCTGTAGTTCCTCCCTTTTATGTATAGTTTCTTTCTCTTTAGTTAGTTTCTTTGTGTATAGTTCCTCTCTCTGTAGTTCCTCCATTTTATGTATAGTTTCTTTCTCTTTAGTTAGTTTCTTTGTGTATAGTTCCTCTCTCTGTAGTTCCTCTTTCTGTGTATAGTTGCTTTATATGTAGTTCCATTTGTGTATAGTTCTTCTCTCTGTAGTTCCTCCCATTGTGTATATTCTTCTCTATGTAGTTCCACCATTTGTATATAGTTCTTCTCTTTGTAGTTCCTCATTTGTGTATAGTTCTTTTCTCTGTAGTTCCTCCTGTTGTCTATAGTTCCTCTCTCTGTAGTTCCTCTCTCTCTCTCTCTGTAGTTCCTCTTTCTGTGTATAATTCCTCTCTCTGTAGTTCCTCTTTCTGTGTATAGTTCCTCTCGTTGTAGTTCCTCCCTTTGTGTATAGTTACTTTTTCTATAGTTCCTCTGTCTGTAGTTCCTCACTCTGTGTATAGTTCCTCTCTCTGTAGTTCCTCTCTCAGTCTCAGTCTGCTCTGATGTGAAATTAAACATAACTAATCCGCTCTGACAGGACAGAATTAAAACGTCTCTGTTTATATGCCATCATCTCAGAGATGTGATGTCAGATCTGTCCACTTCTTAAGAGAAGCTATGGCGGATCTGTCCATGTCTCAGAGATGTGCTGGTGGATCTGTCTTTGTCTCAGAGACGTAATGGCGGATTTGTCCACAGCTCAGAGATGTGATGGTGGATCTGTCCACTTCTCAAAGATGTGACAGCGGATCTGTCCATGTCTCAGAAATGTGAAGGTGGATCTGTCCTTATCTCAGAGATGTGATGGTGGATCTGTCCTTATCTCAGAGATATGACGGCGGATCTGTCCTTGTCGCTGAGATGCGATGGGGGATCAGTCCAAGTCTCAGAGATGGGGCGGCGGATCTGTCCCTGCCTTAGAGATGTGGTGGTGGATCTGTCCCCATCTCAGAGATGAGATGGCAGATCTGACAGATGGGCAGCTCACAGAACTCTGACCACAGAAATTTTTATTCCTGATCGGTGTGAATTTGTTATTCCAAAGCAACCTGCCCAGTGCGCCCCCAATTTGAAAGGTGAAATGACCAAATATTTGTGCCATGAATTATTTACTGACTGCAAAAAGTAATGATATGCTGAGTTTGACACCTGAATCATTAATAAACAGACAAAAGAATGGAATCCCACACACGGTGCAGTGTGAATTCAACCTGTCAGCGCTGGGGATCCAGGTTTGAATCCCGGTCTGAATGTTTCCATGCTCTCCCCGTGTCCATGTGGGTTTTATCCGGGTTCTCCAATTTTGTCTCACAGTCAAAAAACATGGATTCATGGTAAATTGGCTATTAGCTAAATTTCCCCTATAGTGTGCGTGCCCAGAGATAGATTAGTGCCCTGTCCTATCCATGGCCAATGTTTAAGGGGGAAACGACGGATTGGACTAGTCTTAAGGAGTTTTTAAAAAAAGTCAGGAGACGGTCTGGAGACAGTTGAAGTTGAAATAAACTATTTCTATAAAATTCTCACAGTCCAAAAACATAGATTCAAAGTAAATTGGTTGTATAATTTTGCTCTATATAGTGCGTGTGTTTGTGCGAGTGTGTGTCCAGCGATAGATCGTCTTCCTGTCGTGGGTGTGCCCATAGATAGATTAGCGTCCTGTCCTGGGTGCTTCCTCCCAGCACCTGAAACGTTCTCCCTGGGATAGGTATCCCTCCCACCCCGCGACCCTAGTCCCTAGTATAAGCTTAAGAGCAAGCTGATGAGATGAAATAATAAAAATGTGGAAATGTGATGGATGGCACAGTAGTGTAGTAGTTATTCCATCTGCCTTTTAGCGCTGGTAATCCAGATCCGAATTTCGATCTGAGTGGAGTTTTCATGTTCTGCTCGTGTCCAAATGGGATTTCGCTGGTTTCCTCCCACAGGAGGAAAAACA
>JAOUQT010000190.1:0-12663 GCA_025769995.1 Xyliphius kryptos
AAAATGAGAAGCGTAACTGTAAAAATGAGAAGCGTAACCGTAAAAATGAGTAGCGTAACCGCAAAAATGTGAAACGAGGAAAATTGCTTACAAATTTTTTTTTTGAGTTCACAAAACTTTTGGACCCGTTTTGACGCCATACATCTGTACGTTCGAAAACGGCTCTGCAGATTCTAACAAACATATTATTTATGGGCAATGCACAACAATTGGTAGATGCAACTACTTTATATAGTAAAATGTGTAGTAAAAATGCTTGGCTGAGTGCTGTATTTTATACAGTTGTGGCAATAAAATCATACACCAACAATCTTAAAGAATACAAAATCTCCAAATTGATTGAATAATTCATCGAAATGAAACATTTTTGCCCCGAAAAATTTCAGTAGATCAAAAAGATATTAAAGCAATAACGTACAAGAGGATGTGCAATATTGGGAATAAATCGCGAGAAAGTAGCCCGACGCGAAGCCCATAACAGTTATGTATCTTCCCATGATTTTCTCACAATAATGCACATCAAGCGCCTAGTTGCTTTTATAAAACGGTAACCAACACACAAGGTTTGATTTAGAAATCCATTGACTGAAAGCAAAATAATAAACTAATAAACTCTCATTCTGCGGCATAATCCAGTCCGTTTTTTAAAATGAACCCTGACAGCAAGTCAAAGATTTCTGTTTTTTTTTTTTAAACAATCAAATCATTTTTGAAAACTTTGAAAGAACATGTTATATCGCACACTTATATAAAATGTAAAGCGATTAAAGGTGTGGATTATTGTGATGGCTGGACAAGCGGCTCAGCCAATCAGATTTAAAATAAGTTTTTAACTTCTGTAACTGTCTCTTTCTCAGAGCGGATGGACAGATGTACAGACCTGTGATGGTGCACCGTGCTGTGTTGGGCTCTTTAGAGAGAATGATTGCCATATTAGCTGAGAACTTTGGTGGTAAATGGTAAGAATGTTTATCTGCATGTGTTTTTGACTTGTAGATTTTAAAATTTAGATAATTATAAAATCCTCTTTCTCGCAGGCCATTTTGGCTCTCTCCAGCCCAGGTTATGGTTTTACCTGTGGGAAATGAAAGCAAGAATTACAGTCTTGATGTAAGTGATTCCTAATGACTATTGTTGTATTGTAGTATTTATTGTCTCTTAATTAAAATATTATAATAGCGATAGCTTACTTGTTCAGTTGGCTTGGAAAAGCAAACTTCTTGTTCTTGCACAAATTTTTTTAGATGTTTCTCATCCCGCATCTCTTAACGTACAGCGTTTAAATTTAGAGATTTTGTAGTAGCCATTGCCACTTAGGCTGCTTGTGCTTTTTGGAGCAATATGGCAGACGGTTTTCGTGCCGTAGGCCCCTTTTTGGAAGCATTTTTTTCCCATAGGAATTCATTGAAAATGTTTTATCAGCTATTCTTTTGAATATTAAAGAACTTCACACCTATTCTTTCCTTTTTAGGTTGTTGTTGTTTTTAGACATGTGTATCTTTTCCAAGCCAACTTTTTGAAGTTTGTTTACAAACTTCCGTTTCTAGTTTAATCATAAGTTTGTATTTAGCTGCAAATTTTCATGTTTTTAAGGTGGTGCAGAGATTAAAAAAAGAAGGCTTCATGGCTGACCTGGATGATGACCATGGTGGCACCTTAAATAAAAAGATTCGCTCAGCACAGCTTTTTCAGTACAACTACATATTTGGTAAGCCATACACACTGAACATAGTGACTTCATTGCTAAATTATCTTGTAAACTACATTTTGTTTAAAGCCCTTGTCTCTTAACTTTATCTTTGTGTAAATGTTTTATGGCCACGTACCAAAGTTGTGTGTCAGTGATGTTGCAATTCTTCCATATCATATTCTCTCTCACTCAGTTGTTGGGGATAAGGAGCGTCAGAGTAGAACAGTAAATGTACGGACAAGAGGAGGAAATCTACTGGGTCTGAGGTCACTGGACGATGTAATTACATCACTGGTTGACCTTAGAGACAGTCGAAGCAACCAAGAGGACTTCTAAACACCTTTCAAGCATGTGCATAAACAGACACACACACACACACAGACAGACACGTCTGTAAACACTCCACACACTTATTTGCAACTAAGCCATCCATATCTAAACTTTTCCATCAGTTTACAATTCTAAATACATTAATTCATAACAGGCCAATCAGAATAAACACACACGTAGCAAATTGGCTTAACTATTTAATACAAACAACTCCCTATTTCAAACATCTGTCAAACACACACACACAGATGTTAAAGCTTTACCAATGAGCATCTGTATATAAACTTTAGTACATCTCCTTTCCCACATCCACAACACACAATTACAAACACACTTTATCAGTTTAATGTTTGTGTAGGCAAACAGATGCATCATTGTGCTGAACCTGAACAGACCAGTGCATAATGAGAATATGAACTCATGGTCTTATACAAATGTAATATTTATAATTAAATCATGTTGTTTCCTAGCGATGCCTCGTGCATTTATTTCACATGGTGCACTGCAGCTATTCAATCATTAAAATGTTAAAAATAAAACTTTTTATACATTTTTTTTAGTTGAGATGATTGAATGACTAAAATGTTAAATGTTTAGACACCGTGTGTGTGTAATGGGAAAATGTAGTGTAAAAATATATATATAATAAGCATTACTCTCAGTTTTCCCACTAATTAGTCTTACTGGCACAGATATTGCTATCAAACAGCCAATAGAGGTCGCTGTTGTAAAGACAATGAAGAATTACTAGTGCAGCCTCCAACTCCTCAAGCAATTCAGCTTTAACTTTTCCTTTGTGAGTAGATTAAAAAAAATTTTTTAGCCATGTTGCTGCCGACCCAGCAAAATTTTGCCTACTAAAGTAACTTCACTTCATCATCTTCGATGAAGCATTTAGGATTTTTTTTTCTGATATGATTGACAAAATGTTAAATTATGTGACTGATTTATGCGTTATAAAGTTTTTTTCAGTGTGAAAAATCTAAATTCTTTAAAGTTTGAAACTAAATATGGCAAAAATTATGAAACAAGTGTTACTCTGTTTCTAGTTAGTTGTATTTTGCTTAAAGATATGGAAGGGAATAAAGTTGTTTTATTTACTTTACCCACTTTTATTTTTTTCTTTCATCATTTTACTTTTGCAGCAGGCCATTTTCTGCTTCTGTAGTTCCTCAGGTGGTCCTTAATGACGCACACAAACTCTGTGCCACGCTGTGTTGAGCGCTTCGCTGCAGGCTAAAAATAATAAGTGCTGAACTTTGGGTGACCTGAAGCTCTGAAGAAAGAGCTGCTTTTTGTGTTTAGAAAATGAGATTATATCCAGGACTCATAAACTCATAGTCTCATCAGTATCCGAGCAAATACTTTCAGTTCTTTTCAATTTCAGTTTTTCTCTTGTATTTTTGTGATCCTGATGTTTTACCATGCGCACACACAAATCAATGTTAAAGATACTGTATTCATAGCTTTTTAGTTATAAATTATTGTAATGTTGGTAATATTTATTGTTTTGTTCACCTTTTATATTTCCAAATATACATTTTTTTAAATATACAAGTTTTGTGATATAAAAAAACATTTATATCATTTTTTGATTATGATAAGATATTTAAACATTTGTTAAATTATAATTGGATATTTGAATAACTTTTAGATAACTTTTGCTTGATGGGTTACATTATTTTGGTACTTTTACCTGCATTAAACATGACACTGTGTATAGTCAATTTAACTTGCCAAGAGGAAATAATGTGGCATATTTAGAAGGATGTTAATGCATTTTCGATCAGTTTTGATCTGTAATACATTGTGTAGTTTGATATTTTTGTGTTCATTTGGAATTTTTCAAGGTATGACAATTTTCCCAAAATGTGTCACTGGGTGACCGGTCACTCCACAAACTGAAGTTTGGTTTGAGTGACCATTTCCTGTTCAGGTTGTTAACTTGCCGTGTGTTGATTTGTAAAGCTGCTAAAGTTAAACTATAACACAAACATCAAAAAGGGACACCGAGTACAGACATGGTCTGGAGGAAATGTTAAACCCTGTTGTGGTGAAAGGAATGATGACATTTTAGTGTGTGCTCATCTACTGTGTCTTAGATTAGTGATGTGAATCACTGTGATTTGAAACTTTTCCACTTTTCCCTCATTTTCCCACTTGTCTTTCACACAAGCATTCCTAGACAGGGTTGGAGTACTAAGACACACACACACACACCTGTCTCCCACCCAGGTTTCTTAAGAATCCACTTTAAAAACACTTTGTTTCGAGGTGTGTCTGTGTTTGTGAGAGTGAGGTATCTGGTGTCATTTCTTCTGCAACGGTTTATATTTTGTGCGAAGTCTTCTAGTGTTTATTTTACACAGTAAGTAATGTCTGCAAAAAGTGTACATGGGGCTTTGTGTTTCATTATGTTGCCTTCAATCATCAGTGTAAACCTGGAAATACCTTGGGGAAAGTCAGGGGGAGTGCATAAATGAAAATGTTCCACTGTCTGAGGAGCATGGCGTATATAAACTGACCTGACATAATCACTTTGGTCACATTCCTACATCTGTGTAGGGTGTTGGGCTGGCAATTTAAGGGATGTGGGTTCAAATCCCAGGTCCACTGAAGTTACCAATGTGGATCCTTAAGCAAGACCCTTGGCCCTCATGTTTCAAAGATTCTGTGTGTAACCTTGTGTTCTGACCCCAACTATTAAGTGGGATACTTGTCAGTCGCTTTGGATAAAAGCATCTTCTATATGACCAAATGTATGTAATGTATTCTCGTGTGTCTGTCTAAATTGACTGCGAGTTCTGCTATTTAAGACTTGTGTGAGGTTAAAATGTGGGTTCGTTGCTGTTGCGACCCCTGGATGATTAAAGAAGAAGAATTATGCAGCATCTTAGCTGAATGAGCCCTTTCATCTACTAAACACCAAATTGCAATAAGTTTATAAATCTAGTGCCTGAACTTTTAAACTCAGCACAGACTAGAAACTGGTCTCTGTGCAAAGTTGCTTCTTCAGGAGTCACCTGTGGTGTAGGATTGGTTTCTTATCAAAATTTACATTAACTATACAAATATGTTTTACCCTGTTAATTATATATATACAGTTTACTTTGATGCTATTTCTTGCATTTTATTTAAATGATAAAGTGATCAATCTGACCCCAAATATTAAGTGGAATACTTGTAAGCCGCTAAATGACCACATGTAAATCAAACCAGGGATTTACAGTTTTTAACCACAAGCCTACAACCGCCTTTATTCATTTGCTGCTGAATTTTTTTATTATTATGTTACATTTTATATTGTATTCAAAATTAAAGTATTTTAATGTTAACATTGTTGTTTTACTTTTGATACAAAAATTGTCCATGGAGCACTGCGGGAGGGGAGGGGGGGGGGGTGATGGCGAGCTCGTGTTGTACACGTGAAGGGGTGATGGCGGGCTCGTGTCGTCACAATAAATTTATTTGTTGTATTTTTATTTAGTCATACAGAACAAAGGACATTTTTTCAAGTCGCATGTCACATCAATTATTAATTTGTTTTAAAGTTAAAAACATGAAATTTTGTTGTAGTTGTTGCAATTATTTCTGGTCGTGGTAATAGTGTTGGGTGACAGTGTGCCAACGCCTCAGTACAGTGGGTACCAGACACCATGTTTAAATATCAGTGTGATTTTGGTGGGAACTAGAATTTTTACATTTACATTACATTTAGTTATTTAGCAGACACTTTTATCCAATGTGACTTACATGTATCCCAACTTGGTTGGGGTAAGAACACAGGGTTGATCCAGCCCTCCTGGAGCAATTAGAGTTAAGAGTCTTGCTCAAGGACCCACATTGTTTACCTCAGGAATTTACCTCAGGAGGAATGACTCGGTCGAACAGGTTGGTCAATTTTACACCTATTTTTATCATCAACTTGCAAACGTGTTTAAATTTATGATTTTTAAAAATAATTTCTAACATTATCAGATGGATCTACATAAATAATATTAATGCAGACTCAATAGTATTGATAGTAATTGTAATAGTGCAACAGTTTGTATTTTTGGTGTGACTGCGTCGGAAATCGGTCGTAGAGGTGGAACAGTATGATTATTATTATTATTATTAAGTATTACTGTCATTAACTTTCACACAAAAGCAACTTTTATTTAAATAATATATTTTTAGTCTTGTAAATGTACAGTATAATTTATTTCAGCAGGCGGCGCAGTGGCTTAGTGGTTAGCACTTTCCCCTTTGAGTGCTGAGGATTCCCGGTTCGAATCCCCGTGTCTGCGTGGGTTTTCTCCAGATTCTCTGATTTCCACCCACAGTACAAAAACATGGATTCCAGGAAAATCAAATGCTCTAAATTGCCCTGTATAGTGTGTGTGGATGTGTGAGTGAGTGTGTGCCCAGTGATGGATTGGCGCCCTGTCCTGCCCAGCACCCGATATGCTCTCCCCTGAACGGGCATGGGGAACCCCATCACGACCCTAGTAAAGGAATAAGCGGAGGATAATGGATGGATGGAATTTATCTCCCCAATTAAACAGCATTAGTCCTGTCTGAATAGCAATTATTTGTTTCAACCAATCGCAATCATTGTTATTATTTTTATTAATGATAATAATATTAGAAAGAAAGGTGACAGTTTTCCAAACCGCATTTGTACCTGTTATCTAAGTGATAAGGTCTCAGTAAGTTGAATTTAAAATCTGCTTTATTTAGTGGATGAATGATACAGGTAGGCCAGCTGTCCATGTGGTCGTTATTAGTAATCCTTGAATTCAACCTAGACTTTTTCCATTTAAGATAATATAAAGTAATTATTTTATTGTATTGGGGAACTTAATTTGGTCCTGTAGCAGAGAGCCAGTCCGTAGGAAATTTAGAACGATTCAAGTTAAAAATAGGTTAAATATACAAAATTAAAAAAGACATTACATTAGTTAAAGAATAAAAAATAGAATAAGAATGTGTAAAAAAAAAATCTGAAAAATAGAGAAAAGGGACAAGCACATCACAGTGATGTTTGGAAAGAAAATAAAATTGCAAAATCCAATCCTCTGTGAATTTATAGATTCATATAAAATGCAGTCTCAACCAAAATGTCTTTTCACCATATTGAAAATTACCATATAAAAATCAACTCTGCATCAAGAGTTGGAACACATTGAAATAAATATATTAATAAAGTTGGAAATATATATTATTAGATTGCTAAACAAATTGTACCAAGAAATCTAAAAATAACCATAGTGGACAAAATATTTTTAGAACTGAAAATCAATGAAAAAGGACACATGGAGTGTGCAAACTACCGAACGATCTCTATAATACACCACACCAATCAAGCTTGTTTAAAGCAGACTGCAAGATTATAACAATGCTTTGAGGTTTGAAAGCAATTCTGCAGAAAAATGAAGGATTGCAGGAACCGCAGAGGAACTGGAACTGAAGAATCAGAAGAGATCATAAATAAAATGTTGCCTCATACTGGTATTTTAAGAGATGTCAATGGAAATTTCTTAACTGACTGACAATGAAGATGGAAATTAAATACAGAACCTCTCTGCAAACAAAGTGTTTGTCAACCTGACACCTCAAGAACATACTGTTCTGGACAAAAATATATGTGCAAATTACCGAACGATTTCCATGAAATCCGCAATGGAGTTATGTAAAAGATTGTTTAAAGCAATCTGCAGGATTACAATAACACTTTGATGTTTGAAAGCAGGATGCAGGAACAAATGTGATCATCACAGATTTACCCTGGATTTTGGAAATTGCCACAGAATTCAAGTCAATATTTGTTTCACTAACTAGTTCAATGCTTTTAATTGGGTTGATCATGCAGAGTTATGGAATATGCTCAGGAAGATGTAAATATCAGAGTCTCCGGTTGTTGTAATGAGAAATCTCCAAACCAATCAACAACCCAGTCATTATTCAAAATGGACCAACACACACACCTGATCAACCTGTAAGAAGAAGATTGGTTGAGAGACATGGGACTAGAGGAAGATGAAGTTGATATCAGATGAGGCAACACTCACTGCAGAACATCTGGAAGAACTGAAGACCCTTCTGTGGTGCGATCAAGGATTGCTTGAAGTGACAAAACCAGGTTGTGTGTTTAAGTCTTTTTTTTTTTTTTTTCTGTTGACAGTGAGTGGTGGAGATCATAGGAATGTAAGCTGCTGAGTAAGGAGGAGAGATAGATAGAAATTGTTTTAATGTTGACTGTGCTCATGTATCTGAAATACAGAGTCATTGTTCAATCTGTAAAACTAAACTAAAAAGAGAACAGCTTTGAAGCAGTGTGATAAACAAAGTGGTAACAAACCTAGTTCCATATGGAATCAAAAGGAATTTCAGCTTCAAGATTTCAATAAGGACTTCAACATCGCAATCCTCTAAAAACATTCATCACTGAATTGTTGGCCAAAACAATCGGTCAGTCGCAATCACCAATACGCGGTTCAAGAGCCACCTCCTGTTCTTTTTAGAAAATAGATTTTTCAGCATGTTGCCAGCTGTCGATTGTTGCACCACCAACCGAGCCTGTCCTGGCATTTTTGAGAAAAGTCCCAAACAAAACTCATGCTCTTGCCCCAGCCCTCCACAACCCTCCAAAACAACCCTCTCAGTGTATATCTCCAGATGCACCTGTAATTGCTGCTAGCTCATCTGTGGGCGGCGTTAGCAGAGCCTGGGTCTTGTGCCTTTGCCTGCTAGAGAATTTCTTTGCAAGACATTTGAAGTCTAAAGTTTTCAACACTACATCTTAATCTTTACATCTGGGTTTTGGCCCCAGATGTGACATCTCAATGGGGGAGACTTGAACTTAACATTGGGTTTACTTCCACAACGTTTACAATCCACCTTTCCAACCAGTTCAATCCTGCAGTAAAATGTCTGTTTAGACCTCATACACAAATTGTACCAAGAAATCTAAAAATAACCATTGTGGACAAAAATATTGAAAAAGGACACAAGGAGTGTGCAAACCTCCGAACGATCTCTATGATACATCACACCAATCAAGCTTGTTTAAGGCAGACTGCAAGATTATAATAATGCTTTGAGGTTTGAAAGGAATTCTGCAGAAAAATGTCAGAAGTGAATTACAATAAGCTAATCTTATGGTAATAAAAGCGTGAATTAGTTTCTCTGCATCTTGAAAGGAAAGGATATGTCTTAGCTTTGAAATGTTGCGGAGGTAAAAAAAAAAAAAAAAAAAAAAAAAAACAATTCTAGCAATATTGTTAATGTGTTTAGTAAAGGAGGGATCCGAATCAAAATAACACCAAAATTATTTACAGATGAACTGGGTCTGATTAAGGAGTTGTTGAAGGTAGTTCTTTGACATCCAGAGTTGGATTTCTTTAATGCCGTTCTTGAGCTTACTGACTGACTAAACATCATTAGGTTTAGACAAAATGTACAACTGTGTATCATCTGCATCTTTTATCAGAGTGAAAGCTAATTCCATGCTTACGAATAATGTAGTGGTTGTGTTGTGTAGTTAAATGCCTTTAACAATAGTACGTGTGTTGTGGGTGTGTTGCATAGTTAAATGCCCCAAACTTTAGTACGTGTGTAAAATGTAGTGGGTGTGTTGTGTATTTCAAAGTTGTGGGTATCATGTACATTGTCTAATGCAGACTGATTCTTCTAAAATTAAAAAACAATTAAACTCAAAGCCATGCTGTGATGCTGTGGCAGCAAAATAATTCACTTCTTGTGAATCTTTTGAACTTGTGGTTCCCAAGCGTGGGGTGTTGTAGGAGGGGTACATTAAGACAAATGAAAAAGACATGCAACAGCTGCAACCCTTATTTCGGAGGTTCTGCAGCAAATCGGCCACTGAGAACGGTATAAAAAATATGTGTTAAAATTAAATTATATGAATTAATATAAGAGCGGCGCGGTGGCTTAGTGGTTAGCACGTTCACCTCTCACTGCTGGGACTTCCCAGTTCGAGTTTCCTCCGGGTTCTCTGGTTTCCTCTCACAGTCCAAAAACATGGATTCCAGGTAAATTGAATGCCCTTTATTTCCCCATATAGTGTGTGTTTGGCTGTGTGAGTGAGTGTGTGCCCAGCGATGGATTGTAGAAGATTGTAGGATTAGTAGAAGAATAAGTGGAAGATAATGGATGGATGAATAATAATACAAGTTAAAAGTATGTGTTAAGCACAATGGCACGTTTGTAATACGATCCTTTTAATATAGTCCTTCTTTTGGCGTTTCCCCTTTATTAATCAGGGGTCGCGATAAACTCACGTTAGACTTGGCCAAGTGTTTTACGCCAGATGCCCTTCCTGACACAACCCTCACCCTCGACCAGGCTTGGGACACACAAACTATGGGGACAATTTAGAGCAGCCGATTCATTTTAAATCCATGTTTTTGGACTGTGGGAGGAAACCAGAGAAACCCCATGCAGACACAGGGAGAACATGGAAACTCCACCCAGATTGGGATTCAAACCAAATATCCCCAGTGCTGCGAGCTGAACGTGCTAAAGCCTCCGTGCCACCCCCTTTTAATATCTAGTACAATTGATTTTAAATATCTGAGGGATTTGGGCTTCAGTAAAAGGTTACTACTTTATGTGGTGTTTTGTGAAGGGAAACTGAAACCTTCCTTGTCAAACTGTCTGATTAGAGTCTAAATTTGGGTTCTTAATGGATGTGTTACACCTATCCTGTAGCCTTTTTATATGTGTTTGCAAAAATAAATCAACAAATGAGCTAAAATAAGCAGCTGAAACAATAAGCGGATCTGTGTGGCATTTTGGACCAGTCTGTTACTCCCTTTGGGGCCTGTGTGCTTTCTGAAATTGGGATCCAGCCGATCGTTTGTGTCTGTGTCCCAAGGCCATAAATCGGTGCTTTGTGGTGTTGTGTAAGCAGTGTGTGTGTATTTTTGGGCTGTTTTGGTTCGGACACAAATTCCCCCAAGTAACTTTTAGTGCTTGTTGTTTGTACAGACTTGCTGGACATCTTTCAATCGGCCCATGTACCACTTCATATCCCTCGATTTAGACTCGTCCAAATCATTTGAAGCTTATTCTAAGAGTCATGTTTATTCTGGCACATTGAAGAAGCAGCTGGTGGTTGGCTTTTATTTTTTCATGCCACCTCATGGTCTGCAGAAGAAGAAAGTCATGCTTTTTTAGTGCTGTATTTACAAAACCAACCACCGATTCTCTTGTGGAAGCAGCATTCTCCAGTCACCAGAGAAGCTTTATTTAGGATTTTCATTATTAACAACGATAGTAACGTAATGAAAATATAACTAAAGTTGACAGTCTTGTACCTGCTGCCACTCCCCTAAGACTTATTCTTGCAAAAGAGATTTGTAATCTTAAGAGGGTTCATGATGAGTAAATTAGGGTTAATGAAATAAAAAAAAAAACCTCTTTCCCGTGGTTTATTCACAGTAATGCATGCCCTCTCATACCTTATTGCTTTAATGAACTTGAGTAACAATCCACGTTTGTTACTTAGCAAAAGCCAATGAAAGTAAAAATGCCTTAAATGTTACTGGTAAGGGTTTGTGTTTAAATCAAAACGATGTTTTAGAATTATTAATAGTTCATCAATGTAATTTTTTGTGTTTATAAAACTAATCATTGTTTATTATGCATCTTCACAGTCTAAAAACATGCTAGGGGTGAAGTGGACACATGAACACAGGTATAAATGTGCCTGTAAGTCTGATCTGTGACCTTTCACCTAATGAGCCCTGTTCTTTGTTTGCTGCATTTCTTTTTAATTTACTATTTAAAAACAACAAAAAATTAGGTGTGCTGGCCATTTTATCAGGTTCGCTTGCCATATAGTTAAAGCTTGTATGATTTTACAATTAAAAAGGTATATTTAGTAGTCTTATAAGTACAGAGCGCAGTATGTATGTATGAAATTACAAACTCCATATATATGATCAGTGGAGCTGATAATCTGAACAGTCAAAGATCTAATATAGTGAATAGTGTGTGTATGATGGACACATATATCATAAAACCTGTAACTGAAAACGTTTAAGTCATTTGGATGTGTTGTGAGTTATAAAATTAAATATTGTAAAACATAATAGGCTACATTCACGCCATAAAAATGGAGCATTCCTATTCCAAAAAACAAGAATTCGGAGAAATGAAAGTGAGAAATGAATGTTTAATAACTGATTAGACAGCTACAGTTCCTGGTAGTGCACTCTGACATCTGGACTTGGCTGCTCAAGAGTATAATCACACCACCAGCTGCTCAGACTTTAATGGGGATGCACTGATCTTAGAGCAGTGCAAATGTGACGATCATTGTCATAGTTTTTGGATATGACTGATCTGGCATCCCTGCTGCAAAACTGAAGATAAATATTCTACAGCTGTTGGATCTAGCAGCTGTTTGATACAGAAGAGTTGTTGAGTGCTATTGGTGCCGTTGGGAAAAGGAAGAGCATCCGTGGAATCCTATTAATCACATTAGCCTGTGTATAAAGGCTGTTTTAGTGTTTGGATAGATGGATGGTGAACATGCTCTAGGATTCATCTGAAAGCCGGCACTGAATGTAACCTGATGCCATACTACAACAGATCTGTCAAAAAACAACCTCCATTAAACTTTAATTAAGGAA
>JAOUQT010000207.1:0-12662 GCA_025769995.1 Xyliphius kryptos
GAACTCTGCACCCAGAATGTTGTGTGCATTGTGATATTTGGAGTAAAACTGTGCTCTTATCCTGCTAACTGAACCTTTACACTCTGCTCTTACTGCTGCAATGGGACATTAATGAAGAACGGCCACCAGGGTTCCAATTTAGCCATGAAACCCCCCAGACTAAAATGACCAGGGTTTCAGTTTCATTGTCCAACCCCTGTATATTTGTACTTATGCAACTGTAACATCTGTAATTTCCCCTCGGAGATCAATAAAGCATTCTGATGATTCTGATTCTGATCAGTAAGTGTTTCCGGTGCAGCAGGTGTTCACGCCATGTCACACTGCTCCAAAGGAATGGTCTTAGTTTTGTCTATTTTTGGTGTTGCCCTTTTCACAAAGTGCTTACCTGTGTTAAAGATATCTGCTGCCACTTCACACCAGATTCTGCTCAAATGAAAGATACAACTGAGGTCAGCTGTGCTTTAAATAGCCACCTCACCGCTCTGACTCAGTTCCTCTTTGTTGCAGTGGTTTGTTTTCATGCTCATTAAATAGCACTCGGTGAATCTGATCTGGTCTTCTGGGGTAGATTACAGAATTGCATCCTTGTGGATTTAAATATTTTAAACAAACAGGATTTGAATGTTGTTTTATAACATTTACACATTTCCAATATACATTCATGTTTTCTCAGGATGGTCAATATCCATCCATCCATTACTTTCTGCTTAATCCTCTACAAGGGTCGCGTTTGTGTTCCCCATGCCCATCCAGGGGAGAACATCTCGGGCGCTGGGCAGATCCACTCATAGACACAACCACTCACTATACGGGGCATTTTAAAGCATTCAATTTACCTGGAATCCATGTTTTTTGGAATGTGGGAGGAAACCGGAGAACCCGGAGGAAACCTACGCGGACACGGGGAGAACATGGAAACTCCGCCCCGATCGGGATTCGAACCAGGAACCCCCAGCGCTGAGAGGTGAATGTGTTAACCACTAAGTCACGGTGGCTTAGTGGTTAGCTTAGTGGTCAGCCTCTCAGCGCTGGGGATTCCCAGGTCGAATTCCGATCTGCGAGGAGTTTCCATGTCCTCCCCGTGTCTGTGTGGGTTACCTCCCACAGACCAAAAACATGAATTCAAGGTAAATCGAATGCTCTAAATTGCCTCAAATACAGTAGTGTGTGTCCGTGTGTGTAACTGAGTGTGGGCCCAGTGATAGATTGGCGCCCTGTCCTTCGTGTGTCTGCCCAGCACCAGAGAATTGTTCTCCACTGGATGGGCATGAGGAACCCCTGGCGTCTCTTGTAGAGGAATAAGCGAAAGATAATGAATGAATGAAAACTTAAACCTTTTAGCCTGTGCATAATTCAATTGAAATAATTTATTGAATATTTAACTTATCCTGGAACAAAAAAAATGCACCTTTTCCAAGTGATTCGCACAAAATTAGAAACATAGATTTGTCCTAAACATGTTGGAGCATTAAGACCCCCCCATCCATGGGATTGGTGGCAGTCTTGGTTGCAGTCCTGCTGGATGGACTCACTGGACTTATCCAATTGCTAAATACGGACACCTGACCTCTACACAATCTGTACATGGCAGTCGTTTACTGTTGATGCTGCCCGGCTGCTCAAGGAGCCTTGGGCCACTGAGCCTTGGTCTTCTCAAGGTTTCTTCCTAAAACACATCATACAAGGGATTTCTGTTTTATCATCTCGTTTCGAGATCCACTAATGGGAGGGACATTCGTCAACGCATCCAGTTACATCAAGTTTGGTTTGCATTTCGTCATTTAGCTGAGGCTTTTCTCCGAAGTGACTTGGATTGGTACAGCACCTCTTGAGCAACGAGGGTTGAGGGCCTTTCTCAAGGACCCCCAATTGTAACTTCAGTGGAACTTCACTTGTGAATTGAACCCACAACCTTCTGATTGATAGCCCAAAACCCTGACCACTGAGCTACCACACCCAAAGACAATAAAAGCAGTCCCAAACTGGCTGGCTTTCTTACAAAGACTTGTTCCAGCCTGATTTGACAGACAGGAGCCCACATCCAATTTTGATTTCCCCCACCTCCTGGGTCCAGTTGCGGAATGCTTTACACCACTCTATCCGACGTTGGCATTGTGCTCGGCGATGTGGGGCTAGAAGATGTGAGACATTTTTTGCAGGAGTCTCTACCAAAGATGATGATTCTTATGTTTTCTTTAAGGATCACCAGCCCCTCATCTGCCAGGTTACCGCGGCGATGACAACTACTGGACAGAACGTGGATTTCTGTTGGATTAGTGGCGTTGCAGTCCTGATTTTTTTAAAATGGACTCTTGATCGATGCAGAATCTGTACATGGGTGTCCTATAATGCTGCCCCCCTCTCAAGAAAGATGGGAGTGTAGCTCAGAGGTTAGGGTGTCATAATGAAGGTCCCAGGTCCTCTGAAGTTATGCTTGAGCAAGGCCCTCAACCCTCATTGCTCAAGGGTTCTGCATCAACCCTGAGTTCTGGTCCAACCGTCGAGTTGGGATATCTGTAAGTCTTTGAATAAACGCGTTGGCAAAATGACCAATTACTATCAAATTGGTTCCCTGCAGAGCCTTGGTCCTCACAAGGTTTCTTCCAATAAAAAACAAGTTCATAAGGAGATTCTTTTGGGGGTTCAGGATCCCATCCACGATGTAAACACCTGGAACGTGAAAGCTTATTGGGTGGAAAAACATGTCCCCAGTCCACACACCCACACAGTCCAAAGTACAGATGATGGAAGAACATGCACTCCACAACAAAGAACCCAATCTATCCTTCGTACATCATCTGTAAGCGGCGCGTCCTCTGTTGGAACAGCAAAACCAATAAAAGTTGGTCAAATAAGAACTTTTTTTTGTTGTATCAATCTTCCTCTACCCCAGCAGGATAAAAAAAAAAAAGCGGCAGGGTGGCCTGAGTGGGTGCATCAAAGCTCTGCCACTTCCCCTTCCTGACATTTATTATTCCACAAAGCTCTGTGACCTGCTCCGAGAGCGGTGCGTTTGATGTTCAGCACCCAAACCACACGGGGAGCCACGCGCCTGGAACACGCGCCTCCATATTCGCACTTAATAATTTGTGACAACTCACATGTTAACGTAATTAACACCCTTCTCCGAAAGACATTACTAATTACCAGTGGAGCATGTAAACGCTGATGAAGCCGCGTAAGAAAAACAGTAATTAATGAGGTGGCGTAATCGACATCGGCGCGGCGGTGTAATATTTAAAAACGTGTCTTATAATTACAGCGTGGTTACGTCTAATTAAAAGCCCTAACAGGTGTCATACCTACGAGTGCCTCACGATCTGCTGGTACTCTCTCTCTCCGCAGATCATGCTGGAAAGAGGGTACGGTGGATTCAAGTGAGCAGTGCTTTGATAATATGAAGGCAGAAATGCAGGCAGGAGCCAGAGCTTTGTGTCTGTGGTGAATGCGGCGTCCTCACCTGCGCTGGGTGTTGATCAGGGTTTCTGATGTGCTTGATCGTCTCTCTGATCTCAGATGGAGATGGGTTTGGATGCTGCGAGCTCTCTGCGCTCGTGGAGGCTCTGCTGTGGCGTGCTGTCTGTTGATGCCCACATGTAGCAGCTAAAGCTTGGCGTGCTCATCGGTGTGAAAACGTGGGGGAGTGAGGAGCGTTGAGAGGAGGGATGGATGAGAGGAGGTGGGTTGGGGTGGGGGGTAGCGTAGGGGACAGAGTCTATGTGTACATGCCAAGCTTTTCAGAAATGTAAATGGCTGACTTGGCAGTTGGTCCGGTTAGATCCTATCCCTGCTCAGTGTATTAGAGCTGTATCATGTTTTATGAAGATCAAAAACGTCTCATCTGTGGCCTGATGTTTATTACTGATTATAAAACATGTAGTTCCGGTTGTTCTGATTGGCCGTTTGTCCAACCCTGTCAACAATACACACACCTCTGAGCACTTCACATTGTGTCGATGTGCGATATACAATATATTACTTTCCCCCTTTTTTTTCTTATAAACTGCGTTTTGTAGTCTGACAACTAGATGGCAGCATTAGATTGCTGAAACAGCTTCAGACTTGGGCGGCACGGTACGTAGTGGTGAGCACATTCGCGTCTCAGCGCTGGGGATTCCCGGTTCGAATCCTGACCTGGGAGGAGTTTCGATATCCTCCCTATGTCCTCATGGGTTTCCTCCCACAGTCCAAAAACATGGATTCCAGGTAAATTTATTCATTAATTATCTTCTGCTTATTCCTATATGAGGGTCGTGGTGGGGTTCCCCATGCCCATCCAGGGGGGAGAACATCTCGGGCGCTGGGCAGATACCGCCAGGACGGGGCGCCAATCCATCGCTGAGTACACACGCACTCACTCAGCCACAC
This sequence comes from Xyliphius kryptos, assembly GCA_025769995.1. NCBI lineage: Eukaryota > Metazoa > Chordata > Actinopteri > Siluriformes > Aspredinidae > Xyliphius > Xyliphius kryptos. Next base: position 4,372 of record JAOUQT010000207.1, read on the forward strand.
ACACGTACACACACTGGGCGTACAGGGCAATTTAGAGCATTCAATTTACCTTAAAGCCATGTTTTTGGACAGTGGAAGGAAACCGGAGAACCCGGAAGAAACCCACGCAGACACGGGGGGGACAACTCCACCCAGATTGGGATTCGAACCAGGAATTCCCAGCACTGAGATCCAGGTAAGGTTAATGCTCAAAATTGCCCCATATAGTGTGTGTTGGGGAGTGTGTGGCCAGCGTTGGATTGGCGCCCTTCCTGGCTATATCTGCCCAGCGCTCGAGATGTTCTCTCCTGGATGGGCATGGAGAACCCCACCATGACCCTCATAGAGAAATAAGCAGACATTGGCCCATGTGGGTCATTGAGAAAGGCCTTTAAGATTCATTGCTCCTGGGGTGCTGGATCATACCAGACCCTACGCTCTGAACCCAACCAGGCTTCTGGTTAAAGAACCGTCCTTGTTACCTGAAGGTCTCTGGTTCGATTCAGGTCAGTTGCATGCTCTTAATTGCCCCGTATAGTGTGTGTATGTGTAATAGAGTGTGTGCCCAGCGATGGATTGGTGCCCTGTCCTGGGTGTATCATACCGGACTCCATGCTCTGAACCCAACCAGGCTTGTGGTTAAGGAACCAGCCTTGCGACCTGAAGATCCCAGGTTCTGCTTTTTGTGTGCCCAGCGATGGATTGGCTCCCTGTCCTGGATACATCTGCCCATCGCCCGAGATGTTCCCCCCTGGATGGGAACCCCACCACGACCCTAGTAGAGGAATAAGTGGAGGGAAATGGATGGATGGATGTTTCTGACTGTCTTTGTTTTTCTTGGTTTGGCAGAATGTTGATAAATCATTAAAGAATAACTATATACAGGATGCGGGAGGTGCATATTGCATCTAGGAGGAGATACAACCGAGCATTTTACAGCATCTTGTATTGTACTCCCTGTTGGCACAACCTTACTCTGGGTTCAGGGCGAGAGGACACGCTGGCCTAATTTGGTAGCTCTTGTGTGGATTTGAGAGACACAGGTGTATGCACCCTGCTCTGCACATCACAGTCGAGGAGGCAGAATCTGTTCTGAGATGTTTTATGCACGTGTTCGACTGCGTCGCTTCTGCACTGAGCTGAAGTGTGTACCACGCAGCCAACCTCAAAATGATCCATTAAAAAGATAAAGAATGAGATAAAACATTTCTACTTGTTCGGTATAACACCATGCCCTGTATCTGGAGAGACAAATACGGAACCCGACATAGAAGAGGTAGAGATACGTAACGGCTAAGCACCATCTAATGGACCGCCCCGAAGATAGCACATTGTTTTGGCTTCTAAAATGTAAACGTAAATATAAAATGTTAAAAAAAATTTTGTTCACTTCAAAAATCAACGAGTCCATGTAAATCGACGGAAAAGCCGGAGGTCGCGCCGGGAAGCCCAGTAAGTTACTGCAGGACGTCACTGGTGCAATACATTGAATACAAATAAAGGAGCTATAAAACGCCAGCAGTGACCGGGTTGGACTTTCCAGCGCTGGTTCGTCAGATTCAGAAGATATTTTTTATATAGATGAAGATGAATCTGCAGTAACTGTGGGGGGAGACTGTCTTTGATAACAACATTCAGCAGTTTAGTTTTGAGGGAAAAGAGATTACCAGAAGGCAGCAAAGCACAACCTGAGCCAGTCATCAGAACTGGGAATTCTGACCAGTAGGAAGCGAGCTCTTAAACACCTCTCGTTAATGGCGGCCGTTATGTGTGCGGTGTTTAAATGCCATGGGAAGAGAGAAAGCCATGGGACAGGAGGGGAAATTTTTGTTGAGTTTCATTGGCCAGCACAGTTTGAGTGTTGGTAGTCTGTAATTAAGCTTGTTCCTGTCCCAGTCATTGTGTGAGTCGTCTGGCACAAAGTGAGAGGACGCTTCTTTGCAATGTCCACTTTTAGGATATTATGTGATCTTTGTGTCACTGGTGCACGGGGATCCCACTGTACACTGAATTACTGCAGCCCAAAACTCCACCCCTTTTTGTCATTTTGCACATTCAGTTCATCTGGTTGACTTGGCTTGTTCTCCACCATCTACGTCACGGATAACGTATATATCAACTATGAAGCCCGCGGGGCGTGGCTAAAAGTCTTTTCATTCATTCATTATTTTCTGTTTATTTCTCTATAAGGGTCAAGGTGGGGTTCCCCATGATCATCCAGGGGAACTTCTCAGGCGCTGGGCAGATACAGCTAGGACAGGGTGCCAATCCATCGCTGGGCACACACTCACTCACACAGCCACACACACCATACAGGGCAATTTAGTGCATTCAGTTTATCTTAAAGCCATGTTTTTGGACTATGGGAGGAAACCGGAGAACCCTGAGAAAACCCACGCAGACACGGGAAGGACATGGAAACTCCACCCAGATTGGGATTTGAACCGGGAATTCCCAGCGCTGAGAGGGGAATGTACTAACCACTAAGCCGCCGTGCCGCCTTAAAGTCTCTTAAGTCTTAAAATCAGCAAAAAATAATTCCACACTTTAACGTCGCACCGAAAATCTCCTAGATTCTGCTACCAGCTGCAAACAACAAAAGGTCTTTCTGTGGGAAGTTGGCATGTTCTCCCCACACCCGCATGGTTGTTTCAGACAGAGGTCCAGTTTTATTCCAGCGTACTAGTTTGTAGTATCTGTATCTGTAGTAAACATTAATGGCGTGAAACAGCCATTGACGCTGTCCAGGCAGTTAAGTGCTGAAAAAACCAACACATGACTCGGTTCTTAAGTCCTTAACGATTCATGCACAATTATAAGGTTTTTATATGTTAGTTTTGCAGTTCGTTTATGAGAATCACATGAAATGTGATGTATCTTTGGATCTAAGAAGAACGTTTGCTAAAATGACATGAATAAAATGATGTGCTCCAGCGGAACCAAACCCGCACACTGCGTCTGCATCCGCAGTGGGTTCTCATCTCATGCTGTACATCTCATTGCAAGTCTTTGATAATCACCTAGCAACAGGACGATTCCTGCTGCTGCGGCTAGAAATGTGCAGTTCCACTGAAGAGTGGGAGTTACGGAAAAAAAATGCTAAATTTTGGCATTTGTTATCTTTTCTGTACTTTGTCGCTATATGAGTTATTAAAAAAATTTAAATGATGCAAATACACACACACGCACACACACACACACACACACACACACACACACACACACACACACACAACCACACTGCACATCTCTTTGATTAACAATAGCCTTTGACTAGCTTTTCTTGTTAAAGGGGTGTGTCAGTGGAGGTGGAGCCAAGGGAGGTCAACTGTAATTAAAGGTAAATAATGCACCTGCAGGTGGCACGGTGGCGTGGTGTTCAGCACCCGGTTTGAATCTTGCTCTGGGTGGAGTTTCCATGTCCTCCCCGTGTCTGCATGGGTTTCCTCTGGGTTCTACGGTTTCCTCCCACAGACCAAAAATGGATTCAAGGTAAATTGAATGCTCTAAATTGCCCTGTATAGTGTGTGGCTGTGTGAGTGAGTGTGTACCCAGTGATGGATTGTCGCCCAGGCCTGGGTGTATCTGTCCAGTGCCCAAGATGTTCTCCCCTGGATGGGCATGGGGAAGCCCACCGCAACCCTCATAGAGGAATAAGCAAAAGATAATGAATGAAGAAATTATGCCCCTGTAGTAGGTTCCATTAATGGTCTGTGTGCAGATATTAGAGTTCCAGCACCGACAACAACCGTTTTAAATAGTTTTGTTGAGCAAAATAAAATCCTTTCAAATTAAGTGTCTTTCAGCGCTGAGGATCCAAGTTCAAATCCCCATCTGGGTGGAGATCCATGCGGTCCTTGTACATTTTATCCAGTTTCCTCTCAGAGTCCAAAAACATAGATTTAAGGTGAATTGGCTGCTCCAAATTGCTCCTATCTAAATTCCGTGTGTGTGAATGAGTTTGTGCCCAGTGATGGATTGGTGTCCTGTCCAGGGTGTATCTGTCCACAGCATTCTTCAATGGATGAGCATGAGGAACCCACAGTGAGAAACCACCCACACACCTACTACAAACACCCCTTTGATGTACCATCAGTCTATAAGACCTTTGTCAGCATCTTCTCCACCTCTGGCGTCTGAGAGAATTCAGACTGCGGAACTTTTACTCCTGCAGCATCAAAAGCATCCTGGTTTGAAAACAGCACCCAACTGGACAGACGGTCACTGCAGAAGACGGTACGTTCGTCTGAGCACACCATGGATTGAATTAAATGCTCTAAATTGTCCATATAGTGTGTGTTTGTGTGCCCAGCAATGGATTGGCGCCCTGTCCTGGGTGTATCTGCCCAGAGCCTGAGATGTTCTCACCTGGATGGGCATGGGGAACCCCATGACCCTTAGAGAAGAATAAGCAGAAGATAATGGATGACTGAATGGAAAATCATCATCATCATCCTCATTTTTCTCACTGGTTTTGTTTCTAACGTTAAATTTCGAAGATTATTCTAATAGATCAAAATAATCCTTTGGTTAACTTAGTTTCCTCTTGGCTGTCAGAGGTGAGGGGTGGAATTTAGAAAGCCGAGGTCCTGGACTCTTTTGTTTTGGATCTGTGCAGATGATAATTGAAGGTGGCGCTCATCCTGGATGTGTTCTGGCTTTGGTTTTGAACATCGGCCTGGAAGTCCCATGATCCTGTCGCTGCTGCAGCAGCTGTGGTACCATTGAGCCATCTGTGTGGATGGGGATTTGATGCGGGGGGCCAGTTTATTTTTAATATTCAGGAATTGCAGTTGGCCGAGTTCTGAGATGGATTAGTTAACGTAATCTGATCGGCATTAAGTTGCATCTTCTGAACGTTTTACTAAAAGCTTGCATCTATTTATAGTATTAGAGTCCTTTTTTTGTTTTTAAAGCCTCCCCCCCCCGTCAGCGTCTCTGCACGGGGGCTCACATGCTGGGGGATTGCTGCACAGCTACATAAGCCTTCAGCTCACATGTCAGTGCTGCGTCCCCTGCGCCTCTGTGCAGAAAGACCAACAGGGATTATGAAGACATGCGGGCAGGTGATGTTGGGTCTCGGAGTTTTTGGAATCGTTTTTTGGACGTGAAACATCCCTCCTTTGTTTTTTTTAAGAAAAATAAAAGGCATGAAGGAGCGAGAGAGGAAGATTACAATGAAATACCGGGTTCATCTGTCTGACGCTCTAATACTCTGCTGATTAAAGTGCGGCTGGATGAAATCATGTAGAAGGACGAATTTCTCATTATTTAATGGCCTTAGAAAATCCTTTAACCCCAGAAATAAACCCTGAGGCTTAAGTTCGAGCCCTTGATTTTAAGTCCCACTAAAAATATCACCGCGTACGGACGGATCGATGCTCGCTGCGGCTGTGTTTTGATTTAGAGGCGGTCAGTCGAGTGCTACTTTGACATATGAAACCTTTTTGGGTAGCGTTGCCAGACATAACAGCTTCCCACTCAGCTGCCATCGTCCGTCGCTGGCACCGTCTCATAGAGATGCGTGCTGTAGTGAGAACCGCGTCCAATCACAATCAGGTGGTTCACAGTTAAAGAAGTGAGAAAGCATGTTATTAAGACAAATCCATGTTGCTGCTTTGTGTTTAAATTACACAGACGGTTATTTTATCTGTTGTAGTAACACAGCATTACATATAGGATTGATCCCCCCCCCCCCATGCTTAAATATTCTGGAAGCGCCAAATGACCAGGATGACCAATCAATGATCCGTTTATGAGCTGATGGCACAGGAATATTCCAAAAAGTCCATGGTAACCGTTAAAACACCGGCTCAGTTTATGACTGACGAGATCAGAAAACCACAGGATACAAATAATACATGAAATTTCACATGACCCCTACAACTCAAAACCATACGTCAGGTGGGACGTTACTGCTGCGACCATGGTTGCACACCGATGTTTACTTCAGAAAGCGCATGCACACGAAATGAAAAATATATATAAAAGAAGGAAGGCAACAACCGAGTCATTCCTGAACTGCTGAGCTGACCATGCTAAGAAAATGGGGGCCCCCTGTCCACCTTAGCCATCAGCACAAACCGACCCATTCTAGAACATCTGTGCCAAACATGCTAAGACACCAGGGGGAGCCAATGTACACCCTAGCCACTTGCACTAGCCGACCCATTCTTAAACTGCTGTGCTGGCCATATTGAGACACAAGAGGGAGTCCCTGTCCACCTTAGCCGCTGGCACCAAATGACCTATTCTAGAACATCTGTGCCAACCATACAGAGAACTAAGACACTAGGGGGAGCCAATGTACACCCTAGCCACTTGCACCAGCTGACCCATTCTGGAACTGCTGCGCTGACCACGCTGAGACACTAGAGGGAGCCAATGCAAACCCTAGCCGCTTGCACCAGCCGACCCATTCTTTGCTGAGTCACTACGGGGAGACACTATGGATTATTAGGATTACCAAAATCACAGTAGGGTTACAAACAAATTCCATAACATTGTAAATTCCCCAAAAAAGAATAACAAGGAATATTATTTATAACAAAAAATCTTGAATTATTTTGTGTTATTTTGTACATATTGATGTATCTACATAAAAGAAAACCAGGTTTAAAGTTCCGGCTACAACGTAACTTATTTTTTTATGAATATTGTCATGATGATGTTGAGGCAACTCTTATGATTAACTAACTTTTGCTTTTTTTTATTGTGATTAATTACGAAAATGATTAATTGTATCATCTCCAGTCTTTTTTATGACAAGTACCATAATTAAAAAATCTGTTCTTTGTATAAAGAAACAATAAGTAGTTGGAGTTGAAACAGGTGGTTGTTAAATAGTTCTGTAACGTCCTGTTGTATTATTGAGGTCAGACGCATCAGACAGATAGAGGAGTGAAGACCTGTTGTGTTCATGTGTGTGTTATGAAAGCAGCAGTCTGATCAGAACTCAGGTGGAGGCACTAATGGTGCATTCACGCCGTTGGCAGGAACGTCAGTGTGCACACAACAGCAGTGCATGATGTAAGACGTCTGGCTGTAAACACTGAGACAGATTTTGGGAAAATGCAACACAGGATTACTTTGGGACGGAAGAAAGGAAAGCATTTCCAGTTGGTGTCTATCCATCCATCCGTCCGTCCGTCCGTCCGTCCTTCCTTCCTCCCTCCCTCCCTTCCTTCCACCCACCCATCTTCCACTTATTGCTCTAGAACATCACAGGCGCTGGGCAGATACAACCAGAACAGGGCACCAATCTATCGCTGGGCGCACACACACACACACACACACACACACACACACACACACTATATGGGGAAATTCAGAGCATTCAATTTACCTGAAATTCATGTTTTTGGAATGTGGGAGGAAACCGGAGAACCCGGTGGAAACCCACGTGGACATGGGGAGGACATGGAAACTCCACCCAGATCGGGACCCTTAACCCTCATTGCTCCAGGGTGCTTTATCAAGCCTGTGTTCTGACCCCAGCCATCAAATTGGGATTCCTGTAAGTCGTTTTGGATAAAAGCGTCAGCAACAAGACCAATTAATTATTATTAAACTAAATTTTGAACATTTTGGAGTTTCAAGTTCATTTATTTTTCTAGTGTTTTTTTTAATTCGTTCATTATCTTCCGCTTAATCCTTTATGAAGGTCACGGTGGGGTTCCCCATGCCCATCCAGGGAAGAACGTCCTGGATGCTGGGCAGATACACCCAGGACAGGGTGCCAATCCATCGCCGGGCACACACTCACCCACACACTCATACACACACTATACGGGGCAATTTAGAGCATTTAGTTTACCTTAAATCCATGATTTTGGACTGTGGGAGGAAACCGGAGAAAACCCACGCAGACACAGGGAGGACATGGAAACTCAACCCAGATTGGGATTCGAACCGTGAAAACCCCCAGCGCTAAAAGGCAAACATGCTAACCACAGAATACAAAAAAGGCGCTGGATTTTTAAAAAAAAATGTCAGAATTGAGACAAATCCCAGCAAAGAATACTTTTTTTTTTTTTTAATGAATAAAAATTTAATTTTGGACATTTTTGGAGTTTCAAGTTCATTTATTTTGGCAGCATTTTATTTATTTTTTTAACAATTGTAAAGCTGCACTAAGTTCTAAGCTTTAATTTTAAGTTCTGGCAGGTAGGTGTGGATCATTTCACCAAATCAGTGATTTACATTTTAAGAAACGTTGGTTGTTCCATTAATGCGCTACTGCCGCCCTCTGTTGGATGACGGTGTAAGTGCATCTAAACTCTGAAATAATCTCATCTCATTTTATTATCTTT
>JAOUQT010000228.1:0-23317 GCA_025769995.1 Xyliphius kryptos
GTGTCTGTGGAAGAGATGGGTTTTGAGAAGTTTCTTGAAAATGTTGAGTGAGTCAGCCTTACGGATGTTGTTGGGAATGTCGTTTCACCACGTGGTAAATGTAATGAGGTGAGTTGGAGTCACCAGGTGACATTCATCACTAGAGCGTAGTGAACGAGTTGGAGGGTATTCAGTAAAGATGGACTGAAGGTAAGTGGGGCGAGATCCAGTGACTGTCCTGTAGGTCAGAGTCAGTACCTTGTACTGAATGCGAGCAGCTACAGGAAGCCAATGGAGAGAGAGTAATGGAGTGACAGGAGTTCGCTTTGGCTGGTCGAGACGAGTCGGTCTGTTGAGTTTTGGACCCATTGCAGAGGTCTGATTGTTAAATTTGGGAGACCGGCAAGCAGAGCATTAAAATAGTCGAGCCGAGACAGGATGAGGGCTTGGACCAGAAGCGGAATAGCCTGTTCTGTTAGGAAAGGTCTGATTTTCCTGATGTTCTACAGAATGAATCTGCAGGAACGGGCAGTTTTTGTGACCTGATCTGAAAGTTTAAGATGATCGTCAATTGAGAAACCAACATTACGGACCGAGTCAGTTGAACAGATTATGAAGCCGTCAATTTGGAGGGTCATGATGAATTGTGGGTTTAGCTGGGATTAGAAGTAGCTCAGTCTTTGCCAAATTTAATTTAAGATGACGTGCCTTCATCCAAACAGATATGTCGGTGAGGCATGCGGATATTGAGGGGTCGTCAGGGGAAAAAGCCAAATGGAGCCGAGTGTCATCAGCCTAGCAATGGTAAGAAGAACTATGTGCCTTTTACACAAGAACGCCAAATAAAGATTGTAGAATCAAAAACAGGCATTTTCCTAATTTTTGTTCTCACACGTAGTACATGTGCTTTTAATTTTTTTGTTGCCATTTTGGCTGTAAATTGCAAGATTCGATGAATTCCTTTATTTATTATGTAATTATTGCTAAACCCTTTTCTATTTTGCCAATCCACCACAGGGAATTTACACAAAAACAATTACACACAGATTAACACCTAAACAATGGGTGGTACTTGCTAGCCTGGCTTTACTCAGAAATGGTCAGATATGCCTGAAAAATAAACTAAAAAAGATCTGTGACATTGAGCTGGCACTGTAGACCACCATCCCACAAAAGTCCCCAGACTGGTTTTGAGATGTGATTTAGATTTAAATCATGCAGGGACTTCAATTTTGGTGTAGTGTTCCGTGTACACATGAACAGATGTATCTGGAGCATTTGAAGATTTCATATAGTCAGCAAGCATGGATGCTTTATAGCACTAGAAAGTACTAAAGGTTTTGTATCACAGTGATAAGACATGCTTTTCACTTGAGATTTTCAAATAAGCTTTAAAACACAATATGGATGATAATCGTCAGCTTTCTTGAGGGGAAAAATGTAAATAGACGTACTGTGAATGACGACGGTGGTCTGAATGCTAACTTACATGCTTGCTATGCAGATCTACGGCAATTAAGATAATAAGACCCCATGATGATCGATTGATCAAATCAAACTACTTTATTGTTGTAAATGGTGTAAAGTAAGATCCCTGGGCCCTGTGCATTAATAACATAGTTAAGAATCTTTTGTCAACATATACGGTCTTATCTATGGAAAAATGTAGACTTGGGTGCATACACAATGCATAAGATTTTGCTTTTAAGCCCAAACGTGTACACATTGCACAATTTAGCTTAACTGTTGGGGAACATGGAGTGGTTTGTAAAATAGAACATGAAGTAAAATATGTAAATATGTAAATGTTTTTGAAGTCATTCACCCATATTAGTTTAATATAATTATGTTATAAATGCATTCATCAAGGCTTTGTGTATACACACATGCACACACATCTGCACACACATCTGCAAGCACTATTCTGACCCCAGTTTGTATTCTCCGAGGCACGTTTGAAACCAGCCGACTAGACAATGCCAAAACATGCTAACTTAAAATGAAACTGTGGGCTGTGCTTCCAGACAAAACAGCCCAGTATTACATAAATATGGTGAGTAACAAAAAATTCTCACCCAACCACCCATGCATTCCATACAGCAGAACAATCACAGGTAACAATTTATATAAATAATGTTGCATTATTACAAAAATAACAGGTCACCTCACATTAAGGGTGGGCGATATGGCAAATATATCATCACAATTTCTTTTTTTTGGGGGGGCAACAGAATAATTAACAATTTTGGCTACACCAACTTTTTGAGCTGTTTGAATTCATGTGTGCAATTTTAACACTGATTAAAAAAGGTGAATACACCACCTGTAACTTGGGTATTATTAGTAATATTCAGGGCAGCATGTTGGCATAATGGTTAGCACGTTCAAGTCGCGCTGTGGATTCCTGGTTTCCAATCTGGGTGGAGTTTCCACATTCTTCCCGTGTCTGTGTAGGTTTCCTCCGGGTTCTACAGTTTTCTCCCACAGTCCAAAAACATGGATTCAAAGTAAATTCACTGCTCTAAATTGCACCATATATGTTGTGTCTTTGAATGTACGCCCTGTCCTGGGTGTATCTGCCCAACGCCCGAAACGTTCTTCCCTGGATGAGCATGGGGAACCCCCCCGCGACCCCCGTAGAGGATTAAGTGGAAGATATTGAATGAATAAATATTAATATTCAACACAGACATTTACAGAATTTAAATGTATAATTTTTTAAAGTACAATGTGATTCAGAATAAAAAGGGCACGTGAGAGCACGTAAACGAAGATGTTCCGGTGTGCTGTGATTGGTTTATCTGCGTGCCACAAGGGTCCATTAAAGGGAACTAGCAAACAGCGAGCGCAGACCTGCTGTACTGGATACAATTCACTTAACGATCCTGCGATTCTTCTATGATGACGTATCGTGGACACATCATAATCATTATTTGTTCTATTATCGTCATATTGCACATCCCTACCTCATATGATCTGAAACAGTGGTCACCAACAGGGGGCACCAGGTCGTCCGCTAAGACCACTTGAGTAGTCCGCAAGTCTGTTCTAAAAAAAGCTCAACATAGCGACACTTGCCGGTTAGCTGCAATTTTTTTTGTTAAAGAGAAAATGTCTAAATGCATCGCATGGGCTACCATACTATTTACCCACCGGGCAGTGCAATACAAGTGGCAGCTTTGTGCAAACAGCAGTCTGTTTTTAAAAGACTGGTAAAAAAAAAAAGTGACAGATGTCAGTACTGGGGGTATTTATCCGGATGGTATTAAATTATTTCTCCACAAAATGAAAACTTCTGACACTTAAGACAACTTCAAGAAGAGCTGACATTTATAACGTGATGAAGAATTTTTTGCGGAGTAAATGGCAACAGAAAAGCTGGTATCAGCTTCGGCTGACATACAAGATCTACCGCACACTGTAGAGATGACACAGAGTTTTCATGCATTAACTCTGCATCAATGTGCAAAAGTGATCGGCTTTGGGTACATGATGACGCCCGTCATGACTAACATAAACAGCATCCGCTTTCAAATTAAAGGGGCTATAGAAGGTGCGGTCAGCTGAATATGGTGTTGATATTTATCAGTTTCATACCTTGTTAAATCATTGTTGATAATTATTGTGAGAAATCAACATGATCCAAATCTTCACATACATACTGTATATATAATCCATTATTATTAATAACATATAATTAAAGGTATATTAAACAAATTTGTTATTTCAAAAGTGTATTAACCTGCTAGCCCTTGCATTCATCAGTACCTTAGAGTAGCTCTTAATGCCAAAAAGTTTGGTGACCCCGGATCTGAAAAGTAGTTTCTTGGTATTTTTTGTGAAGTAGCCTTTAAGAACAAATTACTATTAACTGGCATTGATCTGGCTCGCACAAGGGCACATCCATCTCACAGCTAGAAGGTCCTAGATTTGATTACCACAAGGGTTGCGCACAGGTTCTGTGGAGAGTCTGTATGTCTTCCCACCTGCGTGGGTTTCTTTTAGGGTCTCCGGTTTCCTACTGCAGTGCACTGAACCTCCACCCCATGGCTAGGGCAACCTGGTATCTCCAATGGACCTATCGGCATGTCCTTGGAATGCAGCCCTGGTTCCAAGTCCAGATAAATCGGAGGGTTGCATCAGGAATGACATTTGTAGTAAAACTTAAATTAAAAATTATAACCGAGGATAAATTATAACCGAGGATTTCTCTGTTGTGGCAACCCTTAACAAGAACGCTCGAAATAAAGAATGGCAGGTGCTGATCAAACATATTTGGCAATTCGGCTCTGACTCTTTTTCTCACACTCTCTTGTCCTCTCTCACTTCTGTCCTCCTCTGACTTTTTCCATATCCTTCTTATGACGTCTCGTACATTTTTATGAAACAAACTGAAACAACAGGTGGCTAAAAGCCAAACTGCTGTACCTCATGCAAATTAAGGTCTGGCACTGCCCTGTTAGACATGGAGTTCTGTCTCAAATAACTTAATTGAGTTGCCAGCATTAATTTCTATATCAGTTCATATTTAAAATGAAATATATTTATACACTATATTGACATTCTCTTCTAAATCTTCACTCAAGCACCTAGTCGTACTTTTTCTCAAATTTGTGGAAACACTTTTCATCTCCAGCATTTGTGTGCACAATGCAAACTCTATAAAAAGATGGCCTGCAGAAAGCTAATCTCTATCCCACTGCACACAAATCTGGCCCTCTCGTTCAAAAAGTAATGCTTTGTCTCACATCTGCTCTATTGGATTGGAACACTCAAAAATCTTGTAGAAAGCCTTCCCAAACAAATGCAGACTGTTGGATACAGTGAGGCGGGGGCAACTTGGAATTTAATGCTTCTGTGGGTGTATGGTATAGTTTTGTTACTATAGTTTTACATTAACCACTATTATTGTCTAGTATTTACATTCTTTTTTTAGGAAATGATGTGCATGTTCTCTGCAGCCAGACTGAAACTGTTACAATCAGTACTAAAAACTAAAAGAAAAAAATGCAGGAGATAATTCAGACTATTACGTCACTGGGAAAAGAACATTTGTTCTTTATCTTTAATGTACCCAGATGCTACAGAGAGTGAGTGAAGAACATTCCATATTTAGAGATCAGGAGATCGGGCTCAGGTGTAAAATACTTCTTCGCTGCAGTCATGCAACAAAATTAAAAAGTGCAATGCAAATTTTCAAGCCAATAACCACGAAATGAGAAAAAGCAGCATTTCTTTATTGGAAGAGACTTTCTTCTGTCCTCCCACATTCCACACACTTGGTCTGAAGGCCTTTTAGTCTGTACATGAAACAGTCTGTGTGAGGTGTAAACCACCCACTCTTTAAGGTTGTCAGTTTACTTTCAAACTGGGTTTAAGAAGGGACAAATGGACAGCAGAATGTGTCTGAGTTAGAGACAAAAAATAAACAGCAAGGTAATTAGAGGTGTGGTGAGAGAGGAAGGCTGGAGTAATTAGTTGAGTAAACAGTGGAAGGCTATTAAATATCACAGCACAAATGCCAGGCATTAGGTGTCATTTGCAGACCATTCACACCACACTGTAAGAACCTCCCCACCAAACACATGCCAATAAACTGGAATCGGTTCCAGCTTTCAGCACACTGACGGTCAATGCACAACACAGCAACAAGAAACCACAATCTCAAAGTATTTTAATGATCACATTTGTATTATTGTACCATTTTTTAAATTCATAATTTCAACTTTTTTCTTTGTATTGTGAGGAAGTCGTCAAAACATTTCACTGTAGCTGTACTGTGTATAACTATGCATGTAATGAATAAACTTTGATTTTACATGCTGTCTTCACTTCCAATTTATTAAAGATTTACTGTTATTTATGAGCAAAAACAAGAAATTCTATTATTATAATACACTAACTTTTTATTTTGAATGATTTGGATGAACCTTTTTGCAAATAATGCATTTATTTTACATTCTCAATATGAAAAAAACATTTGAATTTAAACTCATCAACTTTATAAAAGTTAGCAACTGTGCTGTATTCAATTCTAATACACGGATTAGTACGCTGACAGTGAATACCTATGAATAGCTTATTGAATGAACTATGCTGGCAAATTTGAGTTTGCAGAACTTATTTCTGCTTGCCTCTAGAAAACCACGTTTGAGGATACACCCCTCAATCAATAAATTCATTAGGTGGCTCAGTGGTTAGGGTGTTGGACTTTTAATCAGAAGGTTGGGGGTTCAAATCCCAGGTCCACTGAAGTTACCAATGTGGGTTCTGGAGCAAGACCCTTAACCCTCATTGCTCCAGGGTGCTGCATCAACCCTGTGTTCTGATCCCAACCCAAAGTTGGGATACCTGTAAGTTGCTTTGGATAAAAGCGTCTGCTAAATAACTAAATGTATGTATGTAATGTATCTTACTGTCCATCAAGGAACTAACCCTACTGAACAAGGGTATGCTTTTTTTCTAACTTTGTGGAAACAGTTTGGAGAAGGTCTTTTTGTTCTGATACAAGTAAGGAATGGTCCATAAAGGCATGGATGGGTGAGTTTGGTGTGGAATAACCGAGTTTTCATTCTATAAAATTGGGTCGCAACTTCCCATGGGTTCCCCATGCCCATTCAGGTGAAAACATGTCGGGCTCTGGGCAAATACACCCAGAATAGGGCGCCAATTCATCACTGTGCACACTCACTTACACAGCCATACACAAACACACACAAACACACTCTATGGGGGCAATTTAGAGCTTTCATTTTACTTTAAATCCATGTTTTTGGACTGTGGGAGGAAACCAAATAAAATGAAGGAAACCCATGCGGACGCGGGGAGAACATGGAAACTCCACCCAGATCGGGATTCCAACCGGGAATCCCCGGCAGTGAGAGGTGAACGTGCTAACCACTCAGCCACCGTGGCGCCCCCTGAGATGTTTCCAAATTCCAAATTATACCTGTTCTGCGATGGTCCTGAACAATACAGAACAGACAGTCAACAGGGGACTAACAAAAATACAGTCATACAGTTGTAATTGTAAAAGTACAAAGTCCACCGTTATGGTAAGTTGGGACAATATACAATAAAACAAGAAGGCGGTCATAACTTTAGACTGGGACTGTACATTAAACGGGTTAAAATGTAAAACTAGACTGTTTTCACGTTGTAATGCACATATTTGTATTGATTTGTGAGATGAATGAAAGAACACCAGCCATAATCGTCCCATCAGCTCCGTCTGCATGTGCAACTCAAGCCTGAATAGATGTTGTGGCTACACACTAAGATAACTGCTAGTGAACCTGAATTCAAGGACAGGTTCATTTATCCTGACATGTGCTACACGTGCAGGGCAACACACACACACTCACACTCATACACACAAATCTTATTTCCATGTTCAACACTCTCTTCTGTCGATTCCTGGAGAGCCGCACCTGCTATGTGTTTTTTTTGTTTTGTTTTGTTTTTAGTTATGCAATACTGACCACCTCTTTTTTACCATTCAAGTGTTAGGATTCTGCAGATCCTCTGCAGCTATAGAAAGTGCAAAGAAACACCACATATGATGCCCGGTTAGCTTAGTAGTTTAGCCTGTGATTTTTCTGATTATTTTATATACAGCATGTTTATTAAGTGGGGTTTAATCAAGACCAGCATTTCCCCGAATGGTGATTTAAAAACCCCAAACTGGGGCGGCACGGTGGCTTAGTGTTTTTTTGTATTGATATTAAAAAATGTTTCAATATCAATACTACTTACTACTAATAGCGTTGGACTTTATTTTCCATCCACAACTTAGTTTTCCAACATGCCTTCCTGTCCTCCGTCCAATCACAAATTCACTCTGTTTCCCTCTTTTTTTACCTTACCGTTAAACACCCAATTGGATTCTAATTTGAACATTAGCTGCATGAAGGCGGCACGGTGGCTTGGTGGTTAGCACGTTTGCCTCTCAGCACTGGGTTTCCCGGGTCAAATCCCAATCTGGGTGGAGTTTCCATGTTCTCCACATGTCCGTGTGGGTTTTCTCTAGTTTCCTCCCACAGTCCATAAACATGGATTTCAGGTAAATTGAATGCTCTTAATTGCCCTATATAATGTGTGTGTGGATGTGTAATGAGTGTTTTCCCAGTGATAGATTGGCACCCTGTCCTGTGTTTATCTGCCCATCGCCCAAGATGGGCATGGGGAACCCCACTGCGACCCTAGTAGAGGAATAAGCAGAAGATAATGAATGGATAAATGAATGAACCCAAAACTGTGGTGGTTAGATTTGCCCTGAGTTGCTCTTTAATAGGTATTTTGACTTGGTTGGATTTTTAGTTGTAGAATGATGCTGCTGCTATTTAATTAATTATTGATAATGGACAACTTTTTCGCCTTTAGAAAATCCTCCACCACATTTCCTGTTAGGAAGACCTGTGATGGCATGAACTCACGTGCGCGCACACACACACACACACACACACACACACACACACACACACACACACACACACACACACAATGCTGGTTAAAGGTTCCCTCATGTGTGACAGGTTCAAAGGAGAGTGTCTTGGTGTATATTACACAAGAGCTACTTCACCTGGCAGGCCTCGATTATATCAGCGGATTCAACTTAAAACATATCAAATTACATCTCTATTTATGAAATAATTCTACGATATTATGTCTAGGATAAATGTCAACTCACTATGCAGTGAGTGACACTATTTGTGAATACTGCCTCGTTTGCTGGCACAGTAAAGTGCCACTAGATGGCGCCCCTTTGAATAGCCTGCAGACTCGGTGCACATGCACACATTCCACACTGAGTTAAAACCCTTAAGCATTCCAGAAAAGCAGGGTATAGGTTCCCACACTGCGGGGTAATAATCCTCCCTGGACAAGAAGGTCGAGGCAGCATCTTTGTAGTGTCACTGAACTTAGACCTTATTGTTTTCCGACAAAGTTTCTACATAATCTTCACAAAAGAGCAACATTTTCGGTGACACTGTGAGATGACAACAGATTAATTAGTCATACACAACATTCTATGATTTTAAGATTATTTAACTGATATATTTATAGTTCTAATATATGCCATTAGCCAATGAATCTCACAGACTGTGGTCTTTAAGCTATAGTTTTGTTTATTTGTAAATGTATGCATCTTTACTGATCCTGCAGTTTATTGAAGAAAAAAATAGAAACTGTATAGGGTTATAATGCTGGTTGAACTATAAAAATGGTGGGTGCTTAGATTTGCAAATTGCACTGATATGCAGTGTTGGTAAAACACCAGAAAAGCAATGGCCATGTATGCATTTCTTTTTTTTAACTCAATACCACCAAATAAACAAAATATTAAAGGCTATATTCCAACATGCCGAAATTTCTTAATATAAAATATGTCTAAGTTCTGAACTACATTAAAAATACTATCGAATAACCATGCAAATGCAGGTATTTGACTCCAGAAGTAAAAGTTCATATAACCCAATGAATACAGCACTACCTCACCAAAACAAAGACTTCAATTCTAACATAGAATAATTATTTCAATTCTTCTATTTCAGCATATTGTACTTTTGGACCACAATTATTTGGGGAATTATAGTGTTGGCATTATAAAAACATCGGTTAGTGTGTAAACTCATAAGATATTCATGATATTCAGCTATCCACTAATGCTAATCTTTATCGACCCCACCCTCCTGATTCAGTCACGTGTTTTTTATTTAGAACAGAAGGGCCTCTTGTGATGGCAAACCTGAAGGAGCTTCTAGAAGGAACAATACTTGGCACCACTCACTGTCTTTTTGATAAGACACACACACTCACGCACACACATGCCTATGGAATGGCATGTGTTCCCTAAAGTCCTGTTGGTGTTAAGTGCTACCACAAACAATATGGTGCAGCCTAAAAGAAGGGTGCACATTCCATTAACTTACAAGTCCAGAGTCACATCTGTCACTGGTTACGGACTTAATTCCTAATTAGATTAGAATAAACTTTATTGTCATTACAAATGTACATGTACATGGCAAAGGAATGTCATTTAGCTTTTAACCAGAAGTGTAAAATGTACAATAGGTAGAGTGTATATAAACTATGGTAAATATTTGTGACTATATTCTGATGGTAAACATGATATGTAGGTTAAATAGAAGGGATAAATATCTTAATGGAATAAATCCTAGGTGTTTACCAATAAGCTTTTCAAATTCCTTTGATCAATAAAGATGATCTGATTGCACTCTTCCTAATATTGCAGGGTCCAGTGTGTGAATAAACTCTGATAAACAGAACCATAACACAGCATCTCAGAGGGGCATTGCTGTTCCTGTCAGTTCCTCCTCTTGACACCTGAGCAGCAGTTTCTGACTATAACTTTTACACGTGTTAAGATTTAAAAAAAAAAATGTTTAATTGTAAACTGTTTCCTTTTTGATCTGTGTTGGTGTTATTGCTGTTGCATTAGTAAATTTATAATTGCAGATTAATAAGCACCTGACTGTAAGAGGTTATAATAGGGTGTGGTAGCTCAGTGGTTAGGTTGTTGGGCTCGCAATATAAGGGTTGTGGGTTCAAATCCCAGGTCCACTGAAGTTGCCAATGTGGGTCCTTAAATAAGACCCTTAGCCCTCATTGCTCCAGGGATTCTGTGTGTAGCCCTGTGTTCTGACCCCAACTATTAAGTAGGATACTTGTAAGTCGCTTTGGATTAAAGTGTCTACTTAATGATTTTTATATATCATTATTCATCTTTTTTTATATATTAAATCAAAACTACTGCACATTGAAAGCCTTAACATTTTGGCTTTGTTGAAATTTAAATTAGCAAACTATACCTCTTGGGGAGACTTTTACGCACATCAGCAAATAGTGTTACATTCCCTTCTCAATAAGTTTTTCTAAAATAAATAGCAGATTGATAAGCACATGCCTATAATAGGTTATAATAGGGTGTGGTAGCTCAGTGGTTAGGGTGTTGGGCTGGCAATCTAAGGGTTGTGGGTTCCAATCCCAGGTCCTCTAAAGATGCCAATGTGGGTCCCTGAGCAAGACCCTCAAATCTCCTTGCTCCAGGGATACTGTGTGTAGCCCTGTGTTCTGATCCCAACTATTAAGTAGGATGCTTGTAAGTCGCTTTGGATAAAAGCACCTGCTTAATGACTATTTTTTAAATATTAAAACAAAACTACTGCACATTGAAAGCCTTAAAGTTTGACTTTGTTGAGATTTAAATCAGCAAACTATACCTCCTGTGGTGACTTTTTGCACATCAGCAAATAGTGTTTTACATTCCTTTCTCAACAATGTGTTTTCTAAAATAAATACGATAAATATTCACATGAAAATGACCGAAATATCTTTCAAAGCAACACAAATCGTTTGTTTAGTTTTCTTGTGAATTGGGAAAAAGCGCCTGTGCGTGTTTGCACATGTTGCGCCAGTGCGGCTCACGAAGCGTCACATTATGGGATGCGCTGCAACGCTCAGCTAAAAGACGCACAAAATTCGTCCCCATGTTCCAGTTCAAAAACTGTGATTTATGACTAACTAAATGTCTGAAAAGTAGTGCATCTTACATTTAACATAACACAGGAGCACGCAAAGTCCCCAAACTTATTTTAAAGAAGGCAATATCTATTTATAAACTGCAATTTAGACCCGCGTTCTGAGTGCAGCGCCGAACGGAGCACAACATAAAGGCTAAAAGCTGTTAAAGCTGTAAAATAAGAGCTGTTTTATACAAAATGAGTGTGAGTTTACTTACCGCCGACTCACAGTCCTGAATCTCGGTGCACAGGGTTATGAAGAGTAGCAGCGCGACCAGGTTTAGCAAACTCTTTAACTTTTTATTCATTTTTTCAAGCATCCACCCGCTTAACATCGACAGTTACCACCATAAGAGCATGTATAGAATCTCATATTCCCTTTCTGCACTACCGTTTTAAACCAGAGCTGGTAATGAACAGAAAAAATCGGAAACTTCTGAATCTCAAGCCCCTGGCCGTTTGGAGTTGGGACCGCTTGCCTTACACTGCGACCTTAACTGTTTCTCTAACGCCTTAACCTGTGGGCGGACTACTTTCCAATCACTCCGCCCCAGAAACGAACTAGTCCCCGATCTCTTTTGCATTTTAACGTTAAACGTTTACAATTTTACGAAATAAAACAACTGCAAATAAATATTTTTTTGTTTTTTAAAATCAAAATTAAACTTAAAATTAAACTAGCTTTATTTCATATTATGTGTGCTAATGATAACTCCTCCTGCAGTACAATGATCATTGCATCATGATCATCCCAGTTTGATTATTAATAAATATTTTATAAGAAATTCTAATGGTGAATGAAATAATAATGGGATTACAAAGCAATACATGAACAGTTACTAGGGCATCATCAATACTAGTGATCTAAAAAACAAGGATATAGTAGATTTGTGGTGCTTATAGGTTGTTAAGTCAACTTAAATGGAAGCATACACATTAGATAAACATGCTTCTTTTTTTGTAACTAACAACAAAAACATTTTTCCACAAATACGCAACGCTTTTTTCAATACATTTTGACTGGTAATAAACACTAAATAGAAGTCAAGAACTATTGTATGATTATCAGGATGTTTAGAATTACAACAATTCCAATGGATTTGTGTAATGTAATGTCAGAGAACCTTATATTTGCTCATACATTGTAATGTATTATTATAGTTATGTGTAAGCAACTATAAACTTAAAATCATGCATACACATTATTCTATTACCATTTACATAGATGCCCGACCTTCCTAAAATACACATGCAATGCATCTTGGCATTATATCTCAGAAAGCTGTAGCAACAGACTGATTTGTTCTGGGGTGGGGAGAGGGGGTAGGCTGGGTTTATGTAAATTGTGACTGGAAACTGGAAATAACTATTGTATAATTACCATGATTGCGGAATTAGATTTGTATAAAGTAATAAAAACTTTTCGGTTAAGGGAGTGGTAGCTCAGTGGTTAGGATGTTGGGCTAGCAATCTAAAGTTTGTGGGTTCAAATCCCAGGTCTTCTAATGTTGCCAATGTGGGTCCTTTAGCAAGACCCTTAACCCTCATTTCTCCAGGGATACTGTATGTAACCTCTTTCCTGTCCCCAATCATTCAGTTGGGATACTTGTAAGTCGTTTTGGATAAAAGCGTCTGCTAAGTGACCTAATGTAATGTAAACGTGGGTTATTATCTATGGAATCCTATTGACGTATAATGAAATATTTGAACTTCAGTAAAAACACTTATTTTTTAATAGGATAATAATACTGTTAAGCGTTTTTCTTTATGTAGTCCGCCATGTTTATGTACTTCCATCTATCTGTATCTGTGTTGATGGTTAGAAAAAAAGCGATATCAAAGCGCATGCAGATAAGCAGGGGTTGTGATTCTGGAGGGTGGTTTGATTGACAGCTTGGCCCCGCCCCGTTTCTCCAGTGCGCGGCGAGCGGTTTGGAGTTGTGCAGCGGCAGAGCGGCTTGAGCGCCGAGCTTCGGTGAGTTCAAGTTTTCTAGCTTTTTTAAACACTCTGTCTCCACTGCTGCAGCCGGGAGAGTGTCTAGACGCAGTGGGCTGTTGCTGCAGGTTGTGTGTTGGATGTTTAAAGTGTGTGTTTGTGTTTGTGTTGTTGGGCTACCCGCACCGCAGATGAAGAGCGGATCGAACCCGCGGCTCAGTGCGTACAGAGGGACAGAGAGCGACACCTAATCTCCACATTACACAATGCAGCTCTGGTACGTAGCGCCATGCTCTTTATTAATACAACTCTATATTTATCTCCACGATCTGCTGATGAAGGTCACTTGTAGATTCCATATTTAGCTGTAGATTTAGGTGAAGTTCTGCTACACACAGGCTGATTGATGTCTTCACCTCGTTTCTGTCCTGCAGGTTTGTCCTGCTCGGGTCTGTCCTGCTGCTGGACACCGCATACGCTGTGAGTACACGATCGATTCTCCTCGTTTTATATGAAACTGTAGGCGTTTAATGTTATTATAGAGATCAGGTTAAATATAAGGAGAGATGGCAGAAGTGAAGTCCCTTACTTAAAAAAAGATGTAGTATATTGTGCAGATAAGATAAGCCTTTATTAGTCTCACAATAGGGAGATTCTCATTCTCAGCAGCAAAGTGACAGTTGGAAAAGTTAAGAAGATACGTTTTACATCTAGAATAGACCCTAGAAACAGACATCAGTAAATGCAAAATAAACATTCACACAAAATCTAATTTACAATTATGTTCATGACAATATAGAATGAAGACAATAGGAAATGACTGTAAAAAGACAACAAAGTATTGCACATCTGATAAATGAATGGTCATTGCAAAAAGTCAACAGACTGCACAACACTAATATAATGATTACACATAATGATTGAATAGTAATCGTATGATTGATATTTGTTAATTTGGGGGTTACTGAGAGCAGTATAATTATAGAAAAATAATTACTTAAGTACAAGTTGAGGTATTATAACATTTTCTTTTACTCAATTTTGAAATACAAGCACCTACATGGGCTTAAAGTAAAACGTTAAAGTATTTATTTAAAAATCACTTTTAATTATGTTTTTATTCAAAATAAAGGTGCACAAGCACTAGGACATGAAAACATGCAGTAAACCAGAATCTTATCCAAAATCATGTGAAGATCAGACATTTTTGTACATTAATAGGCCCTGACAGATTAATTAAAGGTTATAAATTGCAAAACAATTAACCAAGGCAGAGGTTGAACAATAACATTGTCACTGATGACATCTAATGAGTTATGTTTGGAACTCAGAATTACTGATTTATTTCTGTACATGTAAAAGTACACAATGACAGCACATTTCGACAAGGTAGCACACCGACTAAAAACTGTGCCAAATTAAAAATGAATGAAAAAAGAAATAAACCTAAAATATATAATAATACTAACTAACTAACCTAATAACTAACCCTAGCTCACTCACTTTAATGTACTTTTTCACATTTACCTGTGAATTCTTAAATGCCATAAGCTCTTGTTTTTTTGGCAGACACAAAAGGCATTTTATTCACCAAAACGTGTTTGTTGTGACACCGAGGTCAAATTGTTTAAAATAATTTCAATTGAGAAAAATGTTTTAATATCAATACTATATACTACTGATAGCATTGGACTTCATTTTCCATTTACCCCTGAGTTTTCCAACATGGTCTTTGCCTTCCTGTTCTTCATCCAATCACAAATTCACCCTGTTCCCCTCCTTCCACCTTCCCTTTTAACTTGAAATTGGATTCTGATTTGAACTTCATTAGCTGCATGAGGGGCGGCACTTGGTTAGCATGTTCGCCTTTCAGCGCTGGGGATTCCCGGTTAGAATCCCAATCTGAGCGTAGTTTCCATGTTCTCCCCATGTCCACATGGGTGTCCTTCCACAGTTCAAAAACATGGATTTCAGGGAAATTGAATGCTCTAAATTGCCCTATGTGGAGGTGTGGGTGGGTGTGCCCAGCGATGGATTGGCGTCCTGTCCTGGGTGTGACTGCCCAGCTCCCGGAATGTTCTCATCAGGATGGGCATTGGGAGCCCCACCACGACCCTAGTGGAGGAATAAGCGGCTAATGGATGGAAGCATAGCTGCATGAGCAGAATAAAACAAACCTCCAACACAGAAGGTGGCGGCAATGCAACTTTAGTTCGTCTGTCACACGCTACAAAACTTGAAAGAAAAATGAAAACAAAATAAAGTGATAAAATGGACATATGAATAAATGTAGTCAAAAAAGTAACAAACTTGTTTTGGAAATATAGTGAGTAAAACGTACAGGCATTTTTTAATGTAGTCAGTAAAAAAGTAAAAAGTATTAAGTAACAGAAATACATAAGTAAAGTACAGATACTTAAAAAACTAATTATTAACGGTAACAGAGTACATTTACTTCATTACTTATCACCTCTAGTTATATATAAACATTTCACTGCGAGCTGCAATGGGTATAATCATGCTAGTGACAAATAAACTTTGATTTGATATAGTTCCACTGAAAGTCCAAGTAAAAAAGTTCTTAAAAGTAATCGCATGCAACAACCGATCCACATGTCCTCAAAGTGTCCTCTTTGGCTGTATACCATCACACTGTTCACTGTAAAATCAACAAAAAAGACTTCTATAAAATCTTATAACCGTTTTGTGACTTTGCAATTTACAATATTTATGGTGGGAATGAAATAAAACATAGTCAGGTTTTTTTTTAAAAGGTGTGACATTATACTGCTTGGCCAATAACTTGCTTTTTTCAGGGTCCTACTACCTGATATTGTTGTCAGTACTAATTGTGGTAAACTATTAACCATTTGCAGTCCAGATACCACAGGTAGCTACAACAATTAGATGAATGCATTGTTTACTTTGGGCTGTGAGTCTTCTGCCCAAATTGTGTGGTATGTGTTAATATTAACCCGATTTTCCCTTAAATAAGAATGACCTTTTGCAGTCTATTTAATGTGTAAATCGGGCTGTGTTTAAAATGTCACGATTATCTGATTTACTTTTCTCAATCATGCCCTTTGTAGCTGATTTAAAGGATAAATACTAAATGGTTATTATAACCTAAAAATGTGATTACTTATTCTTAACCAGCCTCTTCTGAATTTGTTAAATCATGACCAAACTTATTTACATAATCAGCTGTTAATGCATTTGAAACTACAGACATTCACAATTCTGTTTTATGCTTTGGGTCTTATAAGAGAACTTTAGTTGTTTTAGAAAGTGTTTAACAATTGCAAGGATGATGAATGAATACATCAACATACAACTATGTTGGGGTTGGCATAGTAACAGGTAACTTTAAATGCACATGTACAGTGTATGACACTTTAAACTGTATAAAACCTTTCTTGAAATGTTAGAAGCAAAGGAGGTAATACATCAGCAATGAATGAACAACGTACAAATGTGTGTCATTGTCAAAGATGAAGGTGGAAATGTTGCTCTTAAAATTATAATTTTAACCTATAAACTTTATAAACACTAACATTTTATCTTACGTCTTATAAGGCACGATATATATGAATTGGTTTCTTATTTATTGAGTTAGTCTGTAGTTCAGTGTACCCACAATACTTGTAATTTACTTGAATCAGTCATCCTGCTTAAATCCATGAATTCTATGCAATTATTTTAATCCAGGATCAAATATAAAAAGTGGTACATTTTCTAAAACAACATTAATGCTACTTTGTAGTTTCATACATAGGAACCATCCCACTTTAAGTGTGTTGCTTGTAAGTCTTCTTAAGTTACTCGGTACTTCAAATTTTATGTGTGAATTGCAAGTATACAGCTATACACTTTTACAACATTTAACTTTAATAAGTGTTTTTTGTGCATTTAGGTTTTATTGTGTATGCAATAATTAATTTTTTTAAAGATTTTACAAAAGTTAATAAATACAAACCTCAACCCTACCCTAACCATACATCATAACCACACTTTAAAACTGAATGAGCTACATAGAGGGAATATATATGCAGTACAGGCCAATGCGTTAAATGAGCAAGTACAGTGCTATCTGTATCTGTATCTGTTCAGCCATCTAAATTATCTGTATTCGTATCTGTACTCGGGATAGGCGGGGCCTATTCCCGAAGTGGGCGTGGCATAACAAAATTGATATGGATTTATCAGAAGTTGCTGTATGTATTGTTTATTTGGAAACTATTCACAGAACAGCCTCAAATTTGAGATTCAATTCATTACTTTTGATCACAAAATTAAGCACAGTGTTCCAATTTAACTTCCTTCACCAGTCAAACTTAAAGAAAGCAGAAAAAAAACGTCCATGGGATAATAATTTTGATTTACATTTTGATCATTTTTATGTTATTTTGTTCCCAACGCCTTCCACTATCTACTAAAGATTTTTAACTGAAATATTTTATTCATTGAGATCTAGGATGTGTTCTTTTAGTGTTCCCTTTTTTTTTAGAGGGCAGTGTATATAATTTCTGATGAAATTGGTTCATCTGACCCCAAAATAATGACAAAATTCATTCATTCATCTGGAAACACACTCACTCACATACATACACAGACTAGAGAGGGCAATTTAGAGCATTCAATTTACTTTGAATCCGTGTTTTTGGACTGTGGGAGAAAACTGGAGAACACGGAGAAAACCCAGTATGGAAACTCCTCCCAGATTGGGAATCGAACCAGAAATCCCCAGCGCTGCGAGGCAAACAAGCTAACCTCTAAGCAACCAGGACGCCTTAATGACAAAATATTTATTTTTTTCTCCTGTAAAGCGAACTCTATTGTTAAAGGTTAACATCTTAACTTTACATGAGACCTGATTTAATCTGTTGGACCTCTGCTGTTGTTTGTACATATCATGCATAGCATCAAATTCCCTTGTTCTCCATTGAGGGGAAAGTGGTGTGACAGTGCTTTGCTGCTAACAGATCACCAAAGTGGTGATACGTTCATAGCACCAGGCCTCAGCCTCTTAACCAAGGTGAGCAGCATGGTTGGAAAAGTAAAAATGTTTAAAGCATTAAAGCAATACAAAAACTCTGCTAATGCTGAGCTGGTAGGCATGCACTGGTAATTGTGATCGGTGCAACTGGACACGTGGACCGCAGACATGCCCGTCTAGAGCTCCTAATACCATTACAGTGTTCCAGCATTGCGGCAAACTCATTGGAAGCAATAATTGACCTCAGGTGTAACCACAGCTGAAGGGAACATCATGCCAGTAGTGTATCAATTCAGTTGTGGCTGGAGAACAAACCCTTTAGCCATGAATATTACTTTACAGCAGTTTAATCTATTTCAACTATTTTTGTATAAGAAAACTGTAAGCAAAATTCTCTGTTTTCAATTTGTTTTAAATGGTACCTTTTTATATGCAAAAGCTTTTATATTACTTTTATAACTGAATTAGTATTTTGTATATTAAACAAATGTAAATTAATTGGTAGCCCGGTTATTTTATTTTATATTTTTTAAATTGAGAAACATAAAGCTATTTTAACTTTATTTGTTAATCTGAAAATAAAAAAATGCCTGTGGGAACCAGTCACAAAGTTTGTGGCCTTAAAATTACCTCATCCTTCAAATTGCTTGTTAATTACTGAGATTTAACAGTAAACACACCCCAGATTAAAAGTCTACATATTGGACATAAATAAGAAATAAGAGTTTTGTCTGACGCATAAAGTATGTTAGTGTGTCTTTAGTCTTATGTTCACATTTGTTTGTAAATTTTGTCTGTTGATTTAACTTTGTATTTTTATCTACAGAAGATGAATCTTGATTTATTTTTTTCTACTTTTTGAGTATCAGTGAGCTCTGGAAAATATGCTGAATAGGTCTCTAATCCACCACAGAGCAGACATAGAGACTAACACAATCACACCTAGGGGTAGTTTTGGTATTTACATTGTAGCTACTTGCATGTTTTTGGACGTGTGGCATGGTGGCTTAGTGGTTAGCACATTCGCCTCTCATCGTTGGGATTCCCGATTTGAAACCCGATCTGGGTGAAGTTTTCATGTCCTCCCCTTGTCTGCGTGGGTTTCCTCCGGGTTCTCCGGTTTCCTACCACAGTCCAAAAACATGGATTTAAGATAAATTCAATGCTCTAAATTGCCTCGTATAGTGTGTGTTTGTGTGTGTGGATGTGTGAGCGAGTGTGTGCCCAGTATGGATTGGCGCACTGTCCTGGGTGTTCTGCCCAGCGCCCGAGATGTTCTCCCCTGGATGGGCATGGGGAACCACACCGCAACCCTAGTAGAGGAATAAGTGGAAGATAATGGATGGATGGATGGATGTTTTTGGACCAAAGGAAACACATGCTAAGGGGATAACCTGCGTTCTATACACAATGTCATCCACTGTGTCATCCACAATGTCATCAGCATAATTCCTCTCCTAGATTTGAGAACTCAGTGGTATTCAAAAGAAGAAAAAAATAACAAGATCAAGATTCATCTTCTGTAGATAAAAATAAAAAGTTAAATCAACAGACAAAATTTACGAATGAATGTGAACATAAGACTAAAGACACACTAACATACTTTCTTATACAGTCCAAAATTACAGGCTAGGTGCTTGATTTTATAGACGTGTGGCAATAGAAATGAAAAAGACAGTTAGATAATTGTCCGTAGTTAATTAATGAAGAAAAACAATATTTTTACTGTTTTAAATGTTTAATTTAGTTCTTATTTTATAGCTTGGATGAAACGCTGACTTCCACTCATAACAACATGGGGTTATGCACTAAAAATGGATTGAGGCATGTTTTAAAATTAGGTTGTGCCACAATACAGAAAGAGATTCTGCATAAATCGATATGTTGCATATATTAATTACAATAGAAAACCTGTATTATAGCATATAAAAATACATATAACATGCCAATTTTCATTCATTCTTATCTTCCTTTTAATCCTCTACTAGGTTCACGGGGGGGTTCCCTATGCCCATCCACGGGAGAATGTTACGGGCGCTGGGCAAATACACCCAGGTCAGGGCGCCAATCAATCGCTGGGCACACACTCACACACATGCAATCACAGACACACACACTATATGGGGCAATTTAGAGCAGCCAATTTACCTTAAATTCAGGTGGACTGTGGGAGGAAACTGGAGAACCCGGAGGAAACCCATGCGAACACGGGGCGAACATGGAAACTGCCAGTTCGAGTTTTGAGTTGGAATCACCAACACTGAGAGGCAAATGTGCTAAACACTAAGCCTCTGTGCCGCCGACATGCCATTTAATTTTTATTTTTAAATTAGGCATGTTGTAGTATGTTAAGTAATTTATTTATATAGCGCTTTTTACAACAGTGTGTCGTCACAAAGCAGCTTTACAGAGTCCAAAGCCTAAACCCCCAAAGAGCAAGCCGAAGCACAGTGGCAAGAAAAAACTCCCTGTAATGATGTTATTTTTAGGAAGAAACCTCAGGAGGACCAAGGCTCAGTGGGGGACTCCTCCTCCTTGAGTGGCCAGGCAGCAAGTATTGAGTCAAAAGTATTCTCAAGGCTCTATGGTGTAATGATTAGCACAGTGGGCACATTAAAAGCTGATGTTAACTCAAATCTCAGTGGAACCTTTGTTTTCATACATAATAACAGATTAATATCGCTAATTTAATAACTATAAAATGAGGTTGCTAGAATATTAGAACCTACTTCACAACCAGCATTAGTGTTCAACACAAAATTTTGAGAATTGTGCCGAAATGTTTTTCAAGGTTCCATGGTGAGACCTCTGTTTTCATACAAAATTGCAGATTAAAAAAATGCTAATTCACTAAATATAACCTGAGGCTTCAATGAGATTCAAACCTTTTTTACTAACAGCATCAGTGTTCACCACTAAATTTTGCGTACTGTGTTGGAAGCTTTTACAAGGATCTATGGTGTAATTGTTAGGGCTCTAAATCCAGTGATCTGAGTTCAAATCTCAGTGGGACTTTGGCTTTAACACATAATCAAAGATTAACAACACTAATTTAATAAATCGAACCTGAGGTTGGTAAAAAAAAGTAACCTACTTCACAAACAGCTTCAGTGTTCAGCACAAAATTTCAAGTATTTTGTCAAAACAATTTTCAAGGTTTCATGGTGTAATGGTTAGCCCTCTGAATCCAGTGAGTACAAATCTTGGTGGGTCCTCCGTTTTCATACATATAAGATTCAAACCTTCTTTACAAACAGCATCAGTGTTCACCACTAAATACACTTTGCGTACTGTGTCGAGAGCTTTTTCAAGGTTCCATGGTGTAATAGCAGGCACTCTTGACTCTGACTCCAGCAATCTGCGTTCAAATCTTTGCAAGAACTTTGTTTTCATACATAATTACAGAGTAGCAACGCTAATTTACTAAATATATCATGAGATTGGAACCTTCTTTACAAACAGTAACAGTGTTCACTACTAAATTTTGCGACTGTGAAAAAAGCTTTTTCAGTGTTCTATGGTGTAATGGTTAGCACTCTGGACTCTAAATCAAGTGTTTTGAGTTCAAATCTCAGTGCAACATTTGTTCATACATGATAACAGATTTATAACGCTAATTTAGTAAATGTAAAGTGAGGTTGCTATGAGATTTAAGCATTCTTTACAAACAGCTTTAGTGTTAACTATTGAATTTTGAGTACTGTATTAAAAGTGTTTTCAAGGTTTCATGGTGTAATGGTTAGCACTCTGGACTTTGAATCCAGTGAGCTGAGTTCAAATCTCGGTGGAACCTCAGTTTAGTTACAAATTGGAAATGCTAGTTTTATAAATATAACTTGAGATTTGTTTTTTCCTTTACAAACAGCTTCAGTGATCACACTCAATATTGAGTACTGTGTCGAAAACCTTTTTTTAAGGTTCCATGGGGTTATGGTTAGCCCTCTGGAATCCAGCGATCTGAGTCCAAATTTTAGTGGGTCTTCTGTTTTTATACATAACTACAGATTTACAACGCTAATTTACTAAATCTAACCTGATGTTAGCTCAAATCTCAGTGGAACCTCTGTTTTCATACACAATAACAGATTAATAATGCTAATTTAATAACTATAAAATGAGGTTGCTAGAAGATTAGTAACTATTTTAGTTATTTAGCAGACGCTTTTTATCAAAAGCGACTTACAAGTACCCCAACTTGGTTGGGGTCAGAACACAGGGCTGATACAGAACCTACTTCACAACCAGCATTAGTGTTCAGCACAAAATTTAGAGTATCGTGTCAAAAGGTTTTTCAGGGTTCCATGGTGTAACGCTTTGCACTCTGGACTTTGAATCCAGTGATCTTAGTTGAAAATTTGGTGGGACCTCTGTTTTTATACATAAATGCCAATTTACTAAATCTAACCTGATGTTGCTATGATATTCGAACCTTCTTTACAAACATTTTCCGTGTTTACCATTAAGTTTTGAGTACTGTATCGAAAGCTTTTTTTTAGGTTTCATGGTGTAATGGTTAGCACTTTGGACTTTGAGTACATATCTTGTATGTAATTGCATTTAATAAAACACATTTAGATTTACATTTAGTCATTAAGCGGATTTTTTTTTTTTATCCAAAGTGACCTACAATTTAAAGAACAACACAAGTCAGTAGTTTAAAAAAAAAACAACTACACTGTAGAATAATCAAACCTAATCATTATTGATCAATATGTCATAAATCAGTCTGATTAAGTTCTGTAATTTATGTCAGTTTTAAATAAACGCTTTGGAATCACGTATAATTAGTAGCTCAGTAATAAAATGATAAATCACATGTTCACTAGAGAAAGCAATATGGAACAACAAATAGCCTCTGATAAC
>JAOUQT010000229.1:0-12661 GCA_025769995.1 Xyliphius kryptos
TCTATCTATCTATCTATCTATCTATCTATCTATCTACCTATCTATCTATCTATCTATCTATCTATCTATCTATCTATATACCTAATCATTATGTGGAGCGCGCGCATATACGCATATTAACAGCATCCCGTTATTATTAAATATCACACAAATATTCCGTAAATGATCCAACGAACATAACTATCATTGAGGAAACGACACACCAATAAATAACGACTTACAAGCCTCGAGACGTACTATAGAACAAAAGTCTAAAAAAGACCAAAAATCTAAAATAAAAAAAAGGAATGTATATGAATTATTTATATGGAGAGAAAAAAAAATCAGCGTTGGTGATCGGATAGTAATACATCAAATGAGGAAGGAGACAATAAATAAATTAATTAAATCATTCATTGATTTATTAATTAATAAACAATATATACATACACTCAAAGTAAACCAAAGTATTTGTAAGTACATGGTCTTATATTTTACGTACTATCTATAAGCAGCTGCGCAATAATTATAGGCTGTTTTGTTGCAAAATATTTCATGCACCTGTCCCATGCAGAGTCACGACCCCAGACTGTGCGGTGCCTCTTTACTTTCCCTGAATGAACATGATTTCATTTGCTCTTCCAAACACACTGATGCTTTGTCAGCAAAAGCAATGTGTCTAATTAGTTCTTCCTTTTTATAAAAAGAAAAAAAATGCCTTTTGAGGGAAAAGGCTTGAGCTTGGTATTGCGCAATGATGTGTGAGTCTAATTAAACGAGTGTGGAAATCGTGGGAATAGAAATAATGATAGAACAAGTTATTCAACAGCAGTAGTGTGTTTAGTAACGCATGCAAATGCGCCATTCCCTTAGGAAAATAAAATCAGGTGCAATGTTGTAAAGTTAAAGCAACACTTCACGCGCCTGTGTATGTTAGTTAATCCATTCATTCAGAGAACCAGTGAATGGTTTATCGCCTGCACACGTGATCGCCAATAATGTGTTAACTTTATAAAATGTTAGAATTAATATGTTATAATTAAAATATTGCATTTCCCAGTGTACATCTTGGATGCACAGGCCGGGGTCTTTGTAGACCAGTCTGAAGACAGATAAGCAGACTCACTGATGCTGTTGGTGTAAAGCACTAAATCCTGTAAAAACACTTCAATTGGAGCCCAGAGTGCGCATCGTGCTGCAAGTGTCCTGCTATAGTCTACTTACCGCCGCGTAAAACACCGTCCACCGTAGAGTGCCCATGACTGTAAGTCTTTTTCCTTCCTCTGTCCTCTCTGAATGTGCGTCAGCTACCGGACACCCAAGCGCGAGCAGATCATAGTGAAGTCCTGCGTGAAAGAGCAGGAGATCTCAGTGACGTGCGTGGGACTTCAGCACCGGAGTGCTCTCCTCCTTCTTCTCGCGCGCGCTCACGCCCGTGCGCGCTCACGCCCAGTGTGTTTGTGTGTGTGTCGTGTTCCGCGCTGTACTGTCCGCCAGAGCACTGCGAACCTCAGAGACGGGCACGAGGAGATTATGGAAGATGAGCAGGAGGCACATCATCTTCATTCACATCTCTCTTACACACACACCCACTAACTTACTCCCGCATTCTAGACTTTGGACTCTTTCTTCTTCTTATTTGTTTTAAAGTGCCAATGAAGATGATGATGATGATGATTATTATTATTATTATTATTGTTATTGTTTGTAATACTTATTCTATTACTTTTCTTCCATGTTTTATTTCCAAATGATTGAATTTTTGATATCATAATGTTATTTTTTCTAATTTTATCCATATTTCTTTCTTTTTTGTTGGTAATGCTATTAATAATGTTTTTCTTATTTTACTTTTTTTTGACGCTGTCTATTTATCTGTCTCATTTACAACTCTGACAGAAAAACTTTTCCGCTTCCCTGGTCTACTTGATTATCTTTGCGTTATTATTATATTGCATGGCATTTTATAACTTATATTACAGAAAATATGTCTATATTTTTATTAAAATTACTGGGGCTAATAACTTGGAATAATAAAAAACGAAATGAATATAACCGCTATGACGTCAAGGGTTTCCTTGAAAGCGTATGGTTTTTCTGCTACTAATAACCAGTATCACTAGAGGGCGCTAAAGCGGTGTGTGTGCGTGTGTGTGTTCTACAGGGTGGGCCATCTATATGGACACATTTATATGGATACATACATATACATATATACATATACATATATACACATATATTTTAATAGGGACAGTTACATTGACCAAACGCCCCCATAAGAATAGGAATATCTATAATGTGGGAATATTGTTCTGCTCTCCTTAACATTAGTGGGTTTTATTTTGTACATAATAGCATTTTCATTACTGGGGTTAAGGTTGAGGTTAAGGTTATTATATATACCAGTCAAAGGTTATTACAAGCATAGCATGACACGACTATGTGTGTGTGTGTGTGTGTTTTCCTGGTATTCACTTGCTGTGATGTGTATATACTGTAAGCAATTGATTTTTTATAATGAAACCTACTTTAGTACATTAACAGTTTCA
The DNA here is from genome assembly GCA_025769995.1 of Xyliphius kryptos. Classification (NCBI taxonomy): domain Eukaryota; kingdom Metazoa; phylum Chordata; class Actinopteri; order Siluriformes; family Aspredinidae; genus Xyliphius; species Xyliphius kryptos. The sequence goes on from JAOUQT010000229.1 coordinate 2,529, forward strand.
TGTCTTTTGTGCACTAGATTTCTGTAATCATTAGTGTGACAAATAAAAAAATGTTATATTGTTATAGTAACATTACAGTACAGTAACTTTACAGTAATTGAGGCATGGCAGTTGTCAAGCCAAACATGGAAAGAGTTTAATTTTTAAATTGTAACACCATGCACAGAATTTATTTATTACTCATACTGAAATGGGAATGAATGTGTTAGTTGGGGCAATGTTGTTGGTATTCTTCTGGAAAGCATTTATGGTAGTTCTTCTGGATCTGTTTCCTGGATCCTTTGATATTGCTGTTGTTGTTTTGTTTGATTTGTTTTAAATGTTTACTGTAAATGTTTTTTTCTTTCAACCCAATACTTAATAATATTAATGAACAGCATAGGAATTCATTCACCAATTTTCTTCAACTTAATTCACACCGGGTCATTGGCCATCCAGTGCCCACCGGAAACTATGGGCTCAAGGGCAGGAAAACCCTAGTTAGGATGCCACTGAATTGTAGGGCACACACATATTCACACACTAAGGTACACTTTTGAAACACCAATGAACCTTTTATAAATCTGTTGTTGAACTTCAAGAGACAACTGGAGCACCAGGAGAAAACATGTACAAACACAAGCAATCCATTACATTTCAGAGGCCATCGCACCCGGGGACCAAACCCAGGTTCTCCTTTTTGTGATGTAATTGCAAAACCCACTGTGCTACCATGCCACCCTGACTGATAACTTGTACTAGTGTAGTTTGGTATTAAAGCACATAAAGTATATTGAGTTATTTGCTGGTCCTATTTATAGTAGGACACATGCTATTCAGCACATAATTACCAAGTTTCCTAACTACACTGGGTATTTAACAACAACTCACAATTGCTCCACAAATTGCAATTGTCCAAAACTATAGTATTTGTCATATATCAGTCTTAAATATTTAATTTGAGGAACGTAAGCATTATAATAGTTTGGAAGCCATAGAAAAGATGAGAACTGTGGGTAAACATAACAGGAAAAAACAGCACATGTTTAGAGGCCACACCAAAAAGATTTATGAGCCAGTTTAACTGACTAGATTGTCCTGGTAATGGGAGTTTTTTTGATCTGTGGAAGTGGTTTAGTTCATCTTTGTAATAGAGTACAGTTTTAGGGAAAACAAGAAAAGAGTTTATCAAATTGTGACTTTGGGTTTGTTCTATAATGTTTTTTAAATAAATCTTAAGACAGTCCCAAACAGTATCACATAAATAAGCCTTAAGTGTTGTTCCTTGATGACAAACATGGTATGTACAGTAAATGCACTCAATACTTGGTCGCAGCTCCTTTTGCATGAATTGCTGCATCAATGTGGCATGGCACGGAGGCAATCTGCCTGTGGCACTGCTGAGGTGAGCCCAGGTTGCCTTAATAGCACCCTTCAGTTTGTCTGCATTGTTGGGTCTAATGCCTCTCATCTTCCTCTTACCCTATAGATTCTCTATGGGGTTCAGGTCAGGCGAGTTTGCTGGCCAATCAAACAGAGTGATACTGTGGTTATTAAACCAGGTATTGCTGGACAATTAAATGTTCATCTATAAAAAGCTTGTCGGCAGAGGGAAGCATGAAGTGCTCTAAAATTTCCTGGTAGATGTCTGCGCTGACTTTGGTCTTGATATAACGCAGTGAACCTATAATAGCAGATGACACGACACCAAACCATCACTGATTGTGGAAACTTCACACTAGACCTCAAGCAGCTTGGATTGTGTTTCTTCAGACTCTGGGACCTTGATTTACAAATGAAATGCAAAATTTACTTTCATCTGAAAACAACAAATTGTACCAATGAGCAACAGTCCAGTTCATTTTCTCCTTGGCCCAGGTAAGAAGCTTCTGGCATTGTCTCTTTGTCATGAGTGGCTTAAAACAAAGAAATGCGACAGTTGTAGCCCATGTTCTGGATACTTCTGTGTCTTATGGCTCTTGAAGCACTGACTCAAGCAGCAGTCCACTTATTGTGAATCTCACCCAAATTTTTAATGGCCTTTTCTTGACGATTCTTTTAAGGCTGCAGTTATCCCGGTTTCTTGTGCAACTGTTTCTACTGTTTTCTTGTTAATACCGAACCGCTGACTTTCCAATCAGAGCCTTAACATTTAAGCCACCACTGCCCTAAACATCTAAGGACCACATCTGTAGATCAGATCAGTCAAAATCTTTTGAGGTTGTCTTTTATCAAAGTTCATTAAGCTGCAGTGATATGTTTTATGAGCAGCAATTTGAAACTATTCAGTAACTTTTTTTACAGGGGCAGCACTAGCACAGTAGGTAAGGACCACCTAGTTGATAAGAACTGGCCAATGAACAGCTGGATGTACAGTATACTGGCAACTACAAGGTATGTACTTCACATATTTTCCTTATATAAATAATGAGATTTTCCAGGTGTTCCTCAGTGATGCACTAGTGTGTGTATATCCTGCAGCAATTCCCAGTTGGGTTTTAGATCTGTTTAGACTTCACTCTTAAGCTTTTCAACTTAGTTTGATTGAGTTAAGGTAGGGTTCCTCCTTTCTTTACAAATCTAAGTGAAGTATGACAGATGTTCCAGGCATTTGAACTTCAGACTTGATTCTGAACATATAAAAGAAACTGCAAACTCTTGACAAGCCGTGGATTTATAAATATTGGCTGCCTTTATATCAGTGTTGTAGTTACATAGCTTATGTGCACTTTAACATTTAGGGGAAAAATGTCATATCCATGTTTGAATATAATATAATGCTCTCCTTGCTAATAAAACTTGATCCCTTTTTCCATATGGTGGCACAGGTGTGGATGTTCTTGAGCCTCACCACAGGGACGTTGTTCCACAAGTTCATAACACCGCGGTGGTTTGCATATGTCAAGACCCAATGTCCTGAACAGTCTGGATAGAGCATACCTATTAAACCTGAACACTTTTAAGTACTGACATTGATACTGGGTGGTTTAAAGAGCTTACAAGCCGAATCAGCAGTATAACTATAGGATCTCTCATCTTTGCCATATCTGCTTTCCGGCGTTAGAAAAAGACGTCATTGTATGACTGCAGGTCAACCCAGAACATGACCGTACTGTCTTACTGAACATCTGCCTCGTTCTATCAAAACGTCACCCGTTTTTCTGTCAAGGTTTTACTTTTAACGGCAGTCGTATGTTTTATTTTAACATGTGTGTCAAATTAGCAGTGAGAGGGGCAATGTAATGGCCATATGCTAGAGTAGGCGAGCTGAGAAAATTAAAAGGGAAAAGTGTGTGAAATTCAAGGATAACTAGAACCTGATTTTAGATTACTTAGCTTACAGGAGAGACAACAGACTGTGTGCAATATGTAAAGCATATTTCATATTGCATATTAGCATATGCAGTATAAAATAAATAAATGCAATATTGAGGCAATTTTAATGCCCGATAACTTTGGATATGAAAATATGTTTAATTAAAACATGCTATTTTGTCACATTATATTACTGTCCTCAAAAATTGTGACGTAGAATTAAGATGAAATCACATCTTTGCAGGATTGTCAGAGAAACTACTGCCATTTTTTATGCATTCACTCATTTGCTTTTGCTTAATACAAAAAGCCACGGGCTAGCCGGCACCCACCAGGCAACTTTGGGTGCAAGGGCAGTAACAACCCTAGACACGGTGCATCATAGTCACACACTTGTGTCCACTGAATAAATTAGGTGTACCATAACAATTAAATAAACATGCATGTCTTCGGAATGAAATAGGAATCCTGAGCACTCAGAGAAAACTCTCAAGATAATATGCACATTTCAGACAGTCGTCCCACCTGGAAATAAACTTCTTTCTTTGAGGTGACAACACTAACCACTGCACCACCGTGCAACCCTACTGCATTACTAGCCAAATACATTCTGTGAAAAGTTTGATTTATCCAGTTTATCCAAATTGTTCATCTTGCATTTGCATAGTTAAAAAATGTATTGAGATAAGATGAAACATGAAGATAAATAGAAATATCAGGAAGGACAAACATCAGACACATGACAAATAAACTCTAAAAGCCAAGGGACAGAAAGGCGGCATTAACAAAAATGATGATGTTTATTATGATTTCTACCTGTCATGGTAGCATCGTGACTGGGATTAAAATCCTCCCTGATGTTGCACTCAGGCTTGTCTTGCCATGTCTGTCTGTCTGTGTTTTTGGCTGTTTATTTAATAGTTAACATTTTTTTCCGAGGATTTAAAGGACTTTCTTATCGTAACCAGCAGCCCCTGATCTTATTTCCTCACCAGGCACATTTCTCACCTAATCCTTCACGGATTGTTTTGTGTAATTTTTGTCGTAGTTTTTCATGTTTTTTAATATTAAATCTCTGTTCACTTCTGTCTGTTTTCTGTGTTTTTTTTAACTGGATGGCAATGCCCCTCCTGTACCACTACTATATTGCAATATAATTGGTTATGATCATTTTTGACAGGTTTTCCACCCTGTAGGAACTGCACAACACATTAAAGCTTCCCCCACAAAATATTTTCTAGCTCTGCCCTCTTTTCCCTGGCAGCATGTCAATCAGTAACTGATTAGAAAGACACTGTAAAAAACATTGATTTGTAAGTCTGTCTATGTCAGCATTGTTGAAGATTTCAGCTGCTGTCCCAGAATGAACTGCAGTTCCATTATATAAAGGAAGCTACTTCACTTCTGCTCAGCAGCAAGAGAGACAGGAGGTTACATCATGTGAACCTGAGTGGGGTGTGTGTTAAACTCCATATGTGTGTATGCAAAAAAAAGAGTAAGCAAGAAAAAAAGGTTTTTATATTTCATGTGTACATCCATAACCTCATAACCCCAACTAAAAGGATTTCTGTGCAAATGGTTCAGAGCATCACCTGTACTTGGTTACCTCAGGGCACGTGGCACACTCTTTGTGTGTATCTGGGTAATCCAGAGAAGCCGCTGGGGAAAGTCAAAGTGTATTTGAAGTGCATATGTTACTGACTCGGGTTATACTCACTGTCCATCATCTTGTCATTACCTAATTCATTCAGGATGCGTGCAAAACTGTATACCTGCAAAAAAATTTAAACAACAAGAAATACTGAACTCAGAAAATGGATAGAAAAGAACAAAGTAAGAATGCAGGGTGCTGTGATCCAACCAGGAAAGTTTATGTAGCCCAGTCTTCAGTATTCTTTACAGATGGAACAAAAGACCATTATATCCATTATCAACCATTCTTTGGAACTTTCTTTCTTTCTCATTTGTATCTGGCTCTCACTATTTCTGTGTTCTTGCCTTTCTTTCATCACTTGATGTAGTCTGGCTTGCAAAAACAAAACAAATGCTGTTAAGTCACATGGCAAAGCCAGATGGGGTTTATGCCCTTTGTAATTTATTTGCGCCCTACATGATTTGTAAGATTTACATATGCTTTAAAATTCACCATTAAGGCCCAGTCAGCTAAAATTTTTCAAACATTGTTAATTTATTTCAAATGGAATTTACATTATATTTGAACGCAGAATTATTAGACATGTTTTCCCACAGTGACTTGGCCATATCCTTGTGCACAGATTAGGAAGTACATTTAGTTACTGTAAATATATGTTGTAATTTTTCCGAGGGGCATTTAGGGGTTGGGAAAAAGGTAGTACCCTTAGTGTCTTTCAGCAGCATCCTTGTATAGGGCAGACAGGTACACTGCTTCAGCTAGCAGGCTAAACCATCCGAGGGGGTGGTAATTACAGTGCATCACTAGGCAAATGTGTTGCTTTAGGCGTTAAGCAGTCAATGGCTAAAAGGCAGTGGAAATTAGCTAATCCAACACCAAGTGTAAGGGAGTAAACCCTTCAGATCAGGAGTGGAGCCCCTAAGGCGGACGGTTGCCTGTATTCATGGACTACTCTGGCAGCTCCTGCACCCAACCTTATGCCAAATATATTGCTATGCTTTCTTTTGTACTTCATTAGTATTCCCAAGAGGGGGAGCCCGATAAATGGGCATCCCAGAATGTCCATACACACTTCACAGGCTTTTGCGCTCTGGAGAGGGTACTGCAGTGCCACTGTTGCAGCAACAAAAACCATGGGAGGCATCATTTGTCAGCTATCTGCCAGTAAGGTGCTGACCCAGACTGCAAACCCTGCACCTAGAAAAAAAAAATAGGAAAACAGAGCGCCAGTGCTAAGACTGGCAACCTGGAATGTCAGAACCAAGTGCCCTGGCCTTACCAATCACCTGCATCAAGTTGACAACTGCAGAAAAACATAGGTTTTGCCTGCAGTAAATGCAGCAAATTGTGCTGCTAGAACATTGGGCAAACTGGTCAAACCCGAGGCACAACCGAGGAGTTAGTACAGAAGATAATTGTTTATATGTTGATATATCTTGCTTAAATGCATGTTCCACATGTACTGACTGTGTGCAGTTTGATACCCTCTATAATAGACCATGGCCTATGTTTGTGATAACAGATTGGATGGTACTTTTCCTCTGGGTAATTTTCCTCACAGTGTCCAGTTCTTAAGAAAAAGACTTGGACTACTGATTCATCTAATCACTAGACATATTTCCACTGTGAAACCTTAGCCCAGAACTGCCAACCCAGCTTCTTCAGCTGGTAAATATGAGGTAAATATTGTATGTGTTGTAAAATTCATTGATTAGGTTAAGATGTATATAAATGGTTCTTCTTGATGCAGTGTCATTTTAGGGATCCATAGTACACATCTTTTCCTTCAAACATTTTATCCTGGTTAGTTTATTATACAATTTTCTTTCTTTCTACATTCAACAATTTGCTTTAAATCTCGAATGGCATGCCGCCATTTTTTAAGCCATTGTTTGTATTCTACTATGTCACGTTTTAAAGATTGCCTCATAAAATGTTCACCTTGCAAAGTTATTTTGGAACTTGTCACCTAAAATTAATTTAGTGTCTAATCAAACTACTAAAACTGCTGAGAATCTTACCTTGTGCAAATGAAGTCATTTATTTATTTGCTTACAACTTCAGAAAAAACAGCTGTTCTGTTTTTGTACCTTTAACTTTTTCAGCCTCTTATTGCCCCATCCCAACTTTCTGGAGATGTGTAGCTGTCACAAAATTACAAAAAATACAATATTTGGCATGAAATTTCAAGATTTACATATTTTAAATTTTAGCATAGATAATAGATTAGTAAGTATATTAAATAGGCAAAAAAATGTGCAAATAATAACTTGTATTTGAAATTAAGAATTATATCTAATTATACCCTTCTTCTAAATTATTATAAAGTTGCACTGTCAGGTAATATGGTTATATAGTATATATAGTATATATATAGCACTGTAATAGTGCACTTTTTAATAGTCTACACTTTCCTACCAGGAAGTTAATATGATATAGAGATATAAAACTTTAAACAGTGGTTAAGTATTAATAAATTTTAAATAAAATGACTATTAACACCAATGCAATCAGTTCTACAGAACAGTCACATGTTCACACATGTTGTGTATTAGAATCTTTAGACTGTTTGCAGTGAATTATTGTAAATATAATGCTTATTTTAATGAATAAACAACAACTGTCTTCAGCTGTTGGAAGTTTTAATGTAACTCAGGTTAGCTTAGCTGTCTTTAGCATTTATTACAAAGGATATGATAATAGACATACTGACAATATATTATCAGACACTTTATTGTATGTTTCAGTAATATTTCACATGGAAAAAAATCACTTGTTATATTTTATAGAAATCTGCATGTCCGTTTGTGTGATCGCACTTGGTCGGAATGCTTCTGTAGAAGTGCTTACACACTGGCTAGTTCATGTCCTTTTTGCTTTCTGTCTGTATCTGCTTAAAATCTGAAATACTGCCACACAGCACTTCTGCTTTTCTTGTTTATCAAGACGGTCTCTGAACACACTGCTTTGACTTTAGCCTCTATTTATGTATTACAAACCGCTCCACGCATTACGAAAGCCTTAAAAAGCGCATTTAATATGACTTGAATTGATAATGAGGGAAGCAGATTTCAGTATCGATATGTATCAATATATCGATATCTTTCACAACACTAGTGATATAAAGTAACAGGAAAGGTTTAGATGCATTCAGTGACGCAGAAGTACACCTTTCGCAAATTGATGCATATCTCCTAAATACATAAATATATTTACTCTATATATTTTTTTTACTAAGTTAGTCAGGAGATGTAGACCATGGCTGATTTTTTATTTCATGCATTCATGCAAACATAAATGTTTAAAAATAAAGGCAAATAAAGGCAACAAAGGTAAATTTACATAATGTTAACGTAATCAAGCTAAATTATATAATTAAAGGTTTTGTTGTGAATGAGTATTTGGTCCTAAGTGTTTATTTCAATTTAAGCCATATATGATCATTTGTACAACTTTAGATATCTAATGTTAAACTGATTGCTTGAAAATGAGTTTAAAATTAGCAAGAGGCTAAGCAGTGAAATTTCTCTAGATTCCTATGGTAAATGATATTATGCACTCCCTTACTATGAAATAACTTCCTAGCTATGCATTGCTTGTAAACTTTTTAATATTTTTTTCCCCCTTGAGTAAAGGTTTAAATGCTCCCAATGCTCTGACCACATGGGCTGTTATGGAGGATGTCAAACTGCACACAGTCAGTTAACAGAGATCAGAATATGATGTGGCCCAAGTATGTAAGCTAGCTAAATATAAGTGGTCAGATACCGCCGCCGGCCCCACCCGCTTCTTAGACGGCTATTGCTCCGAAGTACTCATCTACGTTTGCTTTTTATTTTTTTCTCTTTTGGTTTGGTTATTTTAACTGTTTTTCTTGCTGTGCTGCTTTCTTCCTCCAATGCAGTATTTTAAAGGTGGAAGCAGTATAATTTAAGAAATAAGTGCTGAGTTTATTTACAAAAAGTAGAGAGAGAAAACAAGCTAGAAAAACACAGACTAGGTAAAAAAAAACACAATTCATGAAAGAAAAAGACATTAAACTTGCATGTCCCTAGCATAAACAGTGCTTAGCATAACAAATACAAATACAAAGATACAAATAATGACTGACAACCACAGTGTGTCAAAACCTAAATAGTCTTTTTCTTAATCAAATGAAAGGCTAAGCTCTTCAGCTGAAAGTCATGTGACTGCTCTAACCCGCTTGCCATTGCCACCGGAAACCCATAAAGCACTTCAGGTTGCCACAGTTTAGAACTAGGATTGAGCGGGGTAAAAAAAAGAATGAATAAATGTATGTTTCTAATCAATTCAATTTAATTGAACTTTATTTATATAATTCTTTTTACAATAAAACTCAGTGGCAAAACAGCTTTACAGAAACTTAATACAAGACATAAGTATGAAGTTTATATAAGTTACTTCACTTTTTATTCATAATGAACAAGCCAGATGGCTACATAAACAATAGGATTAAACTGTTTTTGATATTTTGAATTTAAATTAAAAAATGAATTGCCTTTTCCTCTCAAAAATCTTTTCTGGAATAATATTACCTGTAAAATTAATAGTAAATATTAACTGTTCCATCAATTATTCATGTCACCTGATCATGTCTGCTCATCAATATGTTATGGTCAAAGTCTACAGTGGATAAGAAAAGTCTATACACCCCTGTTAAAATGTCAGGTTTTTGTGATATAAAAATATTTGACTTGCTGTAATTTTTTTACAACTTTGTCCACCTTTAATGTGACCTATAACCTGTACAATGAAGATGACAGTCCTCACAGTGTTCCATGGTATATTTAATAAAGTGGAAATTCTTTTGTAGCCTTCACCTGACTCATATCTTCGAATAATGTGATCCCTCTGATGCTCTGACAGCAATTTGCGGACCATGGCTTGTGCTGGATGATGTGGCTACAATAATGTCAGGACAAGACTACTAGAACAGCTAAAAATCAACTTTATTTGGGTTTGATCAATGGCACCTAAATTGGTGACAGGTGTGTGCTGACTCCAATTTAACATGAGTTTGAATTGGTTAAATCTAAACACAGCCACACCCCCAGTTCTAAAAGGGTGTGCACACTTATGAAACCACATTATCTCAGTTGTTTATTTTTACTTCACCTCCCTGAAAGGTTTTAATTTGTTTTTCAATTGCATTGTACAGGTTATA
>JAOUQT010000262.1:0-12659 GCA_025769995.1 Xyliphius kryptos
GATTGGCGCCCTGTCCTGGGTGTATCTGCCCAGCGCCCGAGACGTTCTCCCCTGGATGGGCATGGGGAATCCCCCCGCGACCCTCATAAAGGAACAAGCGGAAGATAATAAATGAATGAATGAAGTCCCTAAAATTTGGAATATACACAATTAAGCCCCACCCCAACTTTCCCTTCAAAACTATGGGACATGAACGACGGAGCACCACCCACATTTTCACTGACTACGGCTCACCCTCCTTTTGTTTCCTACCATGGCCACCACTTCACATGAAACAATTCCTTCATTGTTATACTAATTCCTGCATCAGGTAACTGTTTCTATCAGTCGCAATTTTCTAGAAAAATGTCAACGAAACTGTTGCTCTCGCACGTTGCAACTTGGCTGTAACCTTCGTTTTCTGACATTGGGACACCTTCAGAGACGTGAAATCGGGTGTTTTTAGTCACAGAAGCATAGTTATACCGTCCACTCAACAATACGCTGACTACATGAATACTTGCGGAGTTTATGGTGGAAAGGCAATGTTTTACTGGGAAAGGGCTTAAGTATGCGACGTAGGCTACGATGCATTTCGTCTAGTTAATAATATCCTAGTTATTGTATGATGTTTTTCCTGTGCCTCACTATGAGCAGTTTAACGCATTGATGTCATATACGTTCTGCAAAAGAGACAATAAACTTAAAACAATTGAATATAATCTTGCTAAATTTAGTTATTAATGATTATCTTGAGGACTTGAAAGAATAATATACCATATAACACTTATAGGAACATTTCATTTCAAGTAAAGGACATGAATTTGTAGTTTTCTCTTTTTTAAACACTTTTAGCTTTGATATTTCAATGTGCTTGAATTAGATGTTTTAGTATTTAGTTAGTTTTTATTTAAATCCAATATGTGACTTGCATTGTCACTTATTTTTCCTCTTTTCTTCATATTTAGGATGTGATCTAGGAAGAATGAATGGGACTGTTGGAGATATTTTAAAAATCTGTTTCACTCAGTTACATAAAAAGAAATTTCATTGCTTTATTTCCCACTGAATTCCAAAGCAGTAAAGAATATACCCATCATTACCGTGGGTCATATGACCTGGATGGAATGTGGGTGGAGCCCCTACAGGCCACTGTGGTTTGGCTGTTGGAGAGCTTCACTTATCCAGAATAGACTGTGATTTAAACACACAGTTATCTACTGACCTCTGAGTAAAAACAACTTAAACCTCACTACTGCCACTTCTGCCTACACACACACACGACTCACACACAAACATACACACCCTCACACAAACAACTTTCAATTACACCGTGCAACACTTACAACTACACATTTAGTCTGAAATGGATGTGTACGTAGCTACAGTTACAAACAATCTGGTACTTAAATCATCTCAGTGCCCACAGGTACAACATGATCGACTTCATGTACTTAATTTCAAGGAAAACTAATGAAAGCGCACATTCTTACCTGAGTCGATAGCAATGATGACAAGCTCATATCGGTCTTGGATCTCACGGTCAAGCATTCTTTCTAGTCTGAGCTGTCCACTGGACATGAGACTGAATGAGCCTTCTTCATTTCCCCCACTCAATGTGTAGCTTACCTGCCCATTTAGACCATCATCATCATCATGGGCCACAATCTACAATAAAGAAAATACAGTTTGTTGGTTAATGTCAGGGTTCATGCATGGCACTGGATTTCCATAACACCATACTTGACAAAAAATGTGTTTAACAGCAAGCAACAACTTATGTATTAAACTAGTGTTTTAAAACAGCTTTGTAAATATAACCTTTGTAAAATCACACAGTGAAAATGTTTTTATACCCAATTTGTATCAATATAGTTTTATAATCATTGTTTTTGTTTTTGTGTTAAAGCCATGAGTCATTGAACTGTCAGCTTAGTGGTTAGCACGTTCGCCGTTCAGCGCTGGAGATTCCCGGTTTGAATCCCGGGTGGAGTTTCCATGTTCTCCCCGTGTCCGTGTGGGTTTTCTCCGGGTTCTCCGGTTTCCTCCCACTGTCCAAAAATATGGATTCCAGTTAAATTTAATGCTCTAAATTGCCCTGTATAGTGTCTGGGTGTGTAAGTGAGTGTGTGCCCAGCGATAGATTGGTGAATTGTTCTGGGTAAATCTGCCCAGTGCTTGAAGAATGGGCATGGGGAACCCCACCGTGACCCTAGTAGAAGGTCAAGGATGGATGGATGGAAGAGTTCTCTGTAACTTAAATTGGTTTTGTCATTGATAGCAGCCGAAGTTTTGTTGCATTTATCTATTAATTAATTTGTTGTTTCTGGATTTTATGCGGTTTGCCATGGTCTGATGGATTTGGTGAGTTTCATATGGCTTGCAGTAGTATTTGGTAAGTTTTATGTGGGGTTCCATTTGTGATGAGTGTATATAATCAATGTGTTTTGTCTTTGGTTCTTTTGTGTATGACATATGTATTTAACATGTTCTGAGTGAAATGTTTTGCTGTGATCGGATGTTAAATGTTTGGGTTGTATTTACATTTTATAGGTGAGCTGTGTTTGATTTTTGTGATTTGGGCCACAATTTAAGCGAACTTTAACAAGACACAAGCACAGAGCTTGATTTAGGATTTTTTTTTGTGTGTGTGTCTTGTAATGCAGGGAAAATTAGGCCTTGCATGATGCAAAAAGTACAAAAGGCATGTACTTATTTAGCATTTAGAGGCTATTTAGCATTTGGTGGTGTATGGCACGTGACTGTGGTGACAGTGAAAGTAATAAACATCTGACTGTTGACATCTGCTTAGGTTGTGGTTGTTTACATTGGCAAGACTGTGATTTTTGCTGCCAAGATAGCAATACACCAACAATTTTAAGACCACTATGCCCGGTGTAGATATATTCACAATCATCATTGCTATTTAAACAATGCAGATGCTATTGACTATTGGCGGGGTGTAAGATAAAGCCCTTGATGTGTTATGTATGTTTCTGCAAACGTGCCTTTAAGATGTCCTTTGGAAGGTTCTCCAGGTTCTCTTGAACATCCATGGTGTAGGACATGAGCTGAAATACAGGCGTGCAATCATTAACATCCAGCAAGACCACGTTCACTGTAGCATGGTCAATCCGAGGGCTGCTTCCTCTATCTGAAGCCTGAACCACCAAGGAGTATGAAGGATGGGTTTCACGGTCCAGATGCTTAATAACAGAAATCACACCAGTGATGGAATCGATCCTAAAATCCGAGTTGCTGTTACCAGAAGTTATAGAGAATCGAATTTGCCCATTGGTCCCTTCATCAGCATCGCTAGCAAACACCTGAAGGATGTCCGTTCCCGTAAGTGTGTTCTCCTCAATCTCAATATCATAGATGTTTTGGGAAAAGCTTGGGGTGTTATCATTTACATCCAGAACTAGCATGATCACTTCCATCATGGAAGACATTGGTGGCTGACCTTTGTCTGTGGCAATCACAGTTAGTGTGTAATTGGTAATTTCCTCACGGTCAAGTTCTCCAGTCAATTTCACTTTTCCATCAATATTTCCAATACTAAACTTGCTTCCATATGAGCCACCAAGTGAATATTCCACATAGCTGTTGGGGCCGCTATCTGGATCAACTGCCTGTGCAATTAAAACCACTGTATCCACTGCAGTATTCTCTTGAACATAAGCCATCTTCTGAGAAACAAACATGGGCGCACAGTCGTTGACATCCAGCAAGATGATTGAGACCTGAGCAGTACTGGTAAAGCGGGTGGCAGGAGGAGATGCCAGATCATTCACAGTAATAACAAGGTTGTAGAAGGATTGAGTCTCCCGGTCTAGAAGTTTCTGAGTCTGAAGAATTCCAGCATTCGTGACAGTAAATTGACACTGAGGATCTCCTGATGTAATGCTGTAGGCCAATTGAGAATTCAGACCTATAAAGCAGAAACGAACATTGCATTAAAAACTGCTGAATAAATCTCAGTTACATTATGCTAATAACAAATTTGCCTTTTGTATACATAATAGTTTATTTGTTTTGTCAGCATTTAAACTAAGTGAACAAAGGACTTATAGTTAGAAATGTACTGACCCTTGTCGTGATAATGAAATTATAAGTTTATTATATATTTATTTATCTTGCTGTACACTATAAAGCAATGGTTTGCCAAATAATACAAAAGTCTCAATCAGTATTTAATTTGGGGCAACACTGTGGCTTAGTGTTTAGCACATCTGCCCCGTCTCCACATGGGTACTCTGATTTAGTCAAAAAATATTGTTTCAAGGTGAACTGGCTGCTCTAAATTGTTACTATATACTGTGAGCGTCTGTGTGAGTGAGTGTCTGCCCAACGATAGATTGGCGCCTTGCCTTTAGTGTATCTGCCCAGCACCTGAAACATTCTCCCCTCGATGGGCATGAGGACCCCCGAGTTTTTAGTACATGCTTAAGTAGAAATTAACGAGATAGGATTCAATTTTTAAAACTTTAATTTAAATCATATTCTATATTATGATTACATTGTTGATTATTTATTCATTTATTATCTTCTGCCTAATCCTCTCTGAGGGTAGCGGGGGGGGGGGGTTCCCCATGCCCATTCAGGGGAGAACGTTTCTGGCGTTGGGTAGATACACCCAGGAAAGGGCGCCAAACCATCATTGGGACATTGTTGATTAGTGCTCTTTGAATGCTCTAAATTGCCCTGTATAGTGTGTGTATAAGTGTCTGGTTGTGTGTGTGAGTGTGTATCCAGCGATGGATTGGCACCCTGTCCTGGGTGTATCCCAGCACCCTAGATGTTCTCCCCTGGATGGGCATGGGGAACCTCACCCCCGCAGCCCTCATAAAGGAATAAGTGGAAGATAATGAATGAATATTATCCAAAACTACTGAAATATGTGCTTTTCACAGATAATTTATGACTCTTAAGTACCAACATGCTTTTGCTGTAATTGTTAAAGCGTGTTCTGTCTATATTCTCAGAATTTTGTGAATTTCCATGTTTATGTGCTTTTTCATTTTAATTGTTGTGTCAAGAATAAGTTATATTAAAGTACTTTGTTGTTTTTCAAATCAGTAAATCACTTTCATTTTATTAAATTTGGTTATGTAACACATGGATGGATTTGGCTTTAAGATTTGGCTTCAGAATAACATTACCAAAAGTTAAAAGGATTTGTCTCAGAGTTTGGTATTTAAAAGAGGTTGTGTTTTGCCATTGTGTAATTTGGCTCTGTTCTAATATAGATTTGTGTGATTTGGAAAACGTCCTTGAAGATCTTAAATATTTCTTTTCTTTTCTATGTATTCCTTTTTTGATGAGTTATTATGTCTTGTGACTACTCCGCCTGTGTTCCTTGGCCAGAAAATTCAGTGCGCTCCCTTGTGGTTCTTTTGGTTTTAAATGTGTACTGCTCACTTTGGACTTCTCAGAATTTTGATGATTTATGTTTACTTTGATAGGTTTTCTCTGGGGTTTCTGGGTGAGCTTTATTATAACTAATAACTAGATACTGTAACTATTAATCCCAAATGCAGCATCTTTTAAGCATACCCTTACAGTCCACATAGCTTCTAAACAATCCTTTATGCAAGTCTTAACCACTGGTATTAGCTGGTGCATCATTAATCATAAATAAATCAGGTTGTAAGCTCTGGTGCAACAGTGTAGATGAACCGGGCAAAATAACTCAAACGAAACACCCTAATGGTTCACATCAGGTCGTCAATGTGGAATGTCTCAGCACCTTTCCATGATTATTTGTCTACAGAAAACATCTTTTTATTGGCTGCTGTAGAAAAATAGATTGAAATTCGCTAGCAAAGAGTGAGGAAGTCTGAGCTGGGAGAGAATGTAGGTCACCATAACCACATAAGACCCCAATTTAGAACACAGGCTGAGAAATGCGGCCTGGCGCTAAGCTAACACTATTTGAGCAAGCCCATGCATGGCGCTAGTTCAGAACAGTTGCATGCAAATTTAAATCTTAACACATGTGCACTCATCAGCTTTGAACTCTTTCATAAAAAATACAGCAATATAAAGTCCAGCATTGTTCATGTCACAAACTGACTATGTCTAGTTTTCAAAAGCGTGATGTTACTTGAAGAAAGTAATGTTAATTTCCAAACATTACTAAGTGGATTTTCTATTACACCCTTGTATGAGTACAGGACCTAGACATTAGGTGCACTCGGTTCTAAATTCTGTGGAATTCTGTCAAGGTTTTATTCTATAGCTTTTTATTATTATTATTAAATACTTATATGTGTTTTAAATAAAAAAGATTAACACTTAAAAAAGTTTTTATAAATTGGATTAACATACTTCTGTGCTAAAATAGGCCAAGTGTAATGAGATGTGAAGGAGATGATAATATTTTAAATAAATATGCTAATCTGTTGCCAGTGGGTCTCCTCAGTGCTAAGTAAAGAACAGAACATAACCTAAAAATGCACTGACGCCAATCTAATGCATCGGTAGATGTAATGATACTCTATTTGGAAATGCATGTAGCAGTATGTGCTAATGCCTGAGCACTTAAAAGAAACAGACCTACTGCATCTTTTAGCTCTGTGGCTTCGAATAACACAGCTATGTTTACCAAGCATTTATGCTAAATGAAAGCATAGCAGCCTATGGTGTCATGCAGGTTTCAGAAATGATGCAGTTACATTAATTTTTTTTACCTACACAGGCCAATCCGAGTTTAGCAGGATAAAAAGGACAGATTAAGGCCACACCTCTAACTAAGATTTATAAAATACAGAATAAAAAAACTAAAAGTTGTAACACAATTGTTTTTAAATTAATGATGGCTTTGGAGTTTCATTCATCATTATTCCTCTACTAGGTTTGTGTGGGGTTCCCCAAGCCCATTCAGGGGAGAATGTTTGAAGCGCTTGGCAGATACACCCAGTACAGGACGGCAATCTATCACTGGGCACACTCATTTACATAGCCACACACACAAACACACACACTATTCCACATATTTCCGCAAACCTCACTATATATTCATTCATTTATTATCTTCCACTTAATCCTCTAATAGGGTCGTGATGGGGTTCACAATGCCCATCCAGGGAAAAATGTCCCGGGCGCTGGGCAAACACACCCAGGACAGGGCGCCAAACTATCGCTGGGCACACTCACTCACACAGCCCCACACACAAACACACACTATACGTATGTTTCCTCCTTGTTCTCCGGTTTCCAGTCCAAAAACATGGATTCAAGGTCAATTAAATGCTCTATATTGCCTCGTATAGTGTGTGTTTGTGGGGCTGTGTGAGTGTGTGTGCCCGGCGATAGTTTGGCGCCCTGTCCTGGGTGTATTTGCCCAGCGCCCGGGACGTTTTTCCCTGGATGAGCATGATGAACCCCATCACGACCCTCATAGAGAATTAAGTGGAAGATTATAAATAAATGAATATATAGTGAGGTTTGCGGAAATATGTGGAATGGATATAGTGTGAGTTTACAGTGTCAATACTGTTGCTTTCTTACAGGATTTTTTTCCTAGGACTGACATAGCTAAGTTTTAGCTTTGTAGGTATACGCAAATACCCCAATCCAGCCGAGGTGTTGCATTCGATGCCGATAGCAAACGAACAATCGAACGTAGGAAAGCACGGAAGAAATGGTAGTTGATAACGGTGCCATGTTTCAGCTTTGTAGGTACTTAAGATGACCCCAATGTGACACTGGATGGGGTTTTCATTGGATGGCTATATAGAACAATCCATTTAATTTAAAAAAGTGAGAAGCAGTTATGTTTTTTTTCAAGAAATGGTAGTGAATGAAAGAACCATGTTTCAGAGCTGTAGGTACTTGGAAAAACCCTGATGTGACCCTTGTGAGGTCTTGCATTTGATGACGATATTGAACGAAAAATCAAAAAAAGTAAGAAGTACTTTTTTCAGGGACATGATAGACAATCATGATGCCAAATTTTTGCCTTGTGAGAACTCGGGAAGTGGGAGTATTAGTGATGAGTGAGTATGGGAGTCAGTGAGGCATTAATATATAGATATATTGATGAGCTATAGTAAGACTAATCCGGAAAACCTGTCACATCCTAATAATAAATTAGATATATAATTCTATCACTGAGAACAACATAGCTCACAACTTGCCACCAAGCACAATTGCACCTTCACAATGCATTTTTAAACATTTGAGCAAGTGTTTTTAAAAAGTCTGTAAATTTTTTATTGTGTATTGTTTAAAGTCTGTATATGTTGTACCGCAAATCTGTTTATTGTATATTTGTATGTGTAAAACACTAGTCAGTTAACACCTACCACACCACATTTCTTGTGGGTATAACACACTTGGCCAATAAATCTGATTCTGATTCTGTACCGCCAATAAAAACAAGACAGACCAAATCTTCCTGACTGTGAAAAGGGTAAATATGCCAAACTAAACTGATCTTTTACAGAGTTTTCTTCATCGTGGGCTGTCATTAACCATGTAAATCACTTTTGCATATCTTACCATCATCAGCATCGCTGGCCGCAACGGTAAGAACCGCTGAACCCAGGTTTAGGTTCTCCAGGACGGATGTGGTGTAGACGTTCATGGTAAAGATTGGCTTGTTGTCATTCACATCCAGAACATTAAAGTACACACGTACAAAGCTAGCCTGCCCTCCTCCATCCTCTGCCTTCACTGTAATAATGTAATACTGTTGGGTTTCATAGTCCAGCGCCTGTGTTATGTTAAAAACTCCAGTGACAGGATTCACAAGAAAGGTGGAGTCATTGTCATCTTCCTCTTCAAGAGAATATGTTACCTCGCCGTTCGATCCAGAATCTGAATCATGTGCCAAAATTGCCGCCACTATGGAGCCTAAAGAGGGAAAATGAAGGCAGAATGAAAAGTGAGGGAGAACTGCACAACATGGATCAAAGGAAAGAATCGACCACATTTTAGCAAAACACAAAACACGGCAAATGCTGACTTCGTTTCACTGCTCCCAACGGAGTTTATTATTGTTGTGCAGTTTGGTTTTTTGTGGTTTGGGGGAATGCCAACATTGTGTCCATACTGTTTAAAATCCTAGCACAGCCTCTGATGCTGAACAGACTGTGTGGGTTTGATTTTCGACATGATAAACGTGTGGTGTATTTAGACTGGCACAGACAACATTACAGTATATGGTCTAGAAGCTTGATCCTGGTTTACAATATGAAGGATTGTGTTACGCTAACTCAGAGTCATTTGACCTACTTTATGTTCATTATATCTCTGTGGTGTATCACTACTCACTAAACTTTCAGGTTCTAAATGTCCTTTTATTGCTCAAAAATAGTGAGACTGCACTATAGGTTTTTCGTCAAGCAAACCAGTTATGATTTAGGATGGAGCGGTAGCGAAGCCAAATTGCAGTACTAAATTCCAACTTGAAATGTAAATACATCTTTAACCCACTGAGGTACCACAAATACTATCCATAGAACCGATCATCTACTTAAGCCATTGCTTCTGATGTTAATATAATTTATGCTGCCTAATATTTATTAGATCTCATTTAAAATTTATTTCAAGGCTACTGACATTTCTGCTGCACTGAATAAATTTACAGCAATTGCGACCTCAGCTTTTGTTTTTAATACATATCTTTGGGCATTGTTGCCTTTTAAATAAAAATATTTTTTAAAGGTCAGTTAGTGACGTTAAACAAAAAGATCTGACACTGTGACCAAGCATTATATTATAACACTTTACTTTGGTCTTGTTGTTTTGAAGAACATTGTTCCAGACGTCTAGTATAGTTTGTTCGGATGCATCTTTGAAAATCCATGCGGTTGTGTTAATTTAAAAAAAATAAAACAATCTTTTGGTAACCCTTTCAAACATGCCATACTAGACATAGTTTCTAAATATACTGTCATGATTTGAACAATTAATCTGCTTACTGAGACCTGCTGAGGTCTTTTTCTTTTTACACTGTGTAAACACACACTACAGACCAGCAGAATGCTTATGTATTTACCTAAATTTAAACCTTTTCAAAAACATTTTGTGATATGTTAAACAACAAAATTATAATATATGTATAATTAAATTAATACATTAATGATAATTAGTGATAACACTTTACATAAATCTGGTATTCATAATGCATTATTAATACATTCATAAAGCTTTATAAATTATTCACAATACTTTATAATACATTTCATAAGCCTCTGTTAACATCCATAGATGTATATACCCACACTCATAAAATTTTATAAGAACATGCCATAAATTAATTTACTTATGCTTTTCTTGAAAATGACTTTATAAGTGCTCATAACTGTTTATAAAGTCTTATAAGCTCTTTTAAAGCCTTGAAGTAGTGTTGTCATGAATTATCCCTTCGAAAGAGACTGCATACATACATAATGACTTATAAAGTTTCATAAAGGCTCTTTAAAGACTCTAATCTTGTTTTAAGTAAGCTTGTGGAAACATCCAAAGAATTAAAATTTGACATAAATTTATATCATAATGCATTACGTCACTTTGTGGTATAATGTCTTATGCCAACTTGCAATAACAGTTTATGCCAATGATTATGAACATCTATATACATTAACAACGACTTATGACAAATGTTATGAATGCTTTATATGAAGGGACCTTTAGGGACCTATAATGCATTGTTAATACCAGATTTATAAAAAGAGTTACCGTTATACTTTTCCTGATAAAGATAAAGTCATTCATTTTGCTTACTGTGCTCACACACAGAGGAATTTGTCCTCCATCCGTGCAGTGAAACACACACAAATACACACACTGGTGAAGTGAGCACACGTGCCCGGAGCGGTGGGCAACCTTTTGTATGGCGCCCGGGGAGCAATTGGGGGTTAGGTGCCTTGCTCAAGGGCACTTCAGCCATAGTACTTGGGACTGGGAATCGAACCGGCGACCTTTAGGTTACAAGGCTGGTTCCCTAACCACAAGCCTACAACTGTCCCTACAAATGGGAGGAAACCGGAGAACTTGGAGGAAACCGGAGAACCTGGAGGAAACCGGAGAACTCGGAGGAAACCCACGCAGACACGGGGAGAACATGTAAACTCCACCCAGATTGGGATTAGAACCGGGAATCCCCAGCTCTGAGAGGCGAATGTGCTAACCACTTAGCCACCGTGCCGCCCTCCGTCCTTATTGTGTCCTTGGAAAACCTACTGATAAATTCCTGTAAGCAAGCAAGAGTGTGGACACCGTAGTCACAACTCACACTATATTCATTCCACATATTCATTTCAGATTTTTAAACCTCACTCTATAATATGTTCATTTAAAATATATAAACTCTAAAGACATCACTCATTCAACAACAAATGCTTTTCAACTTTCATGCTGTAAACAGGTTCTCCCCTGTTGCGCAGCACGGATATTTTGCTAGTGTGTTATAAATGATACTTGGCAGACTTAATGTGTACCGCGGTATTGAATGCAGCCTGTGCAGAGCTGTCAAAATTAATATAGATTGTAAAACAATAGTTGGGAAATTGTAAAAAGTTTTGAATGAAATTTTCTGACTGTTTCCTAGAGGAGATCTGCACACTGGTGATAGCAGAAGCATTCCCTGAAGATGGAGGCCTGTTTTGTTGCACTGCTACAAACCAATATGGCTCTGTTAGCTGCAGCGCCCAGCTTTCTATAACACCAGGTGTGTGTGTGTGTGTGTGTGTTTCTCTGTAAAATCAGCCATGTAATGCTTAGGACATTTGTACATGAAGGTATAATACTTTGAACCTGAGATTAAATTATTGTAGTTGCACTAATGCAGCAATTTAAGTACTAATTCTAAACCAATATACTCTTACTCTGAACATCAATTCAATCAAACTCAGACATACTGCTTTAATCAAGAGGTTTTGCAGGTAATGTTTTCTGTTTTCAGTTTTATTTCTGTGGGAAACGTGTTTTATGGATTATGCTCAGCACAGTTTTTAATTCATAACCTTGTCTGAGTGCGCCGAGTCTCAAAAATAAGATATCTATAACATAAGGCACTTGACGTGTAATCTCTACAACACCTGGTAAAAAGTAAGGAATCACCAGTCTTGGATGAGCACTCATTCTGAGCAGACATTTCATTCTAAAGAACAATTCAGATCAAAAACAATAATAAGTGCAGCTTGTGCACTTGTGCACAATGTGTTGTCATCTTGGAAAATGATTTCATCATCTTCAAACATCTATTCAATTAAAGGGATGAGAAAACTGTTCAAAATGTCAATGTAAACTTGTGCATTGATAAAATAACTAACCACAGTCATCTCCCCAGTGCCTTTGCCTGACATGCTTCCCCATATCATCAAGGACTGTGGAAATTTTTTTTTTTTAGGCAGTTCTCTTCATAAATCTCACTGGAACGTCACCAGTTCCAGCATCATCACCTTGTCCAATGCAGATTCTTGACTCATCACTGAAGATAACTTTCATTCAGACATCCTTAGTCCATTATTGCCTTTTCTTAGCCCATTGCAGTCTTGTTCTTTTCTGTTTAGGTGTCAATGAGGGTTTTCTTTTAGCTTTCCTGTTTTAAAATCCCATTTCATTTAGGTGGTTTCCTACATACATTGGCTCCAGCTTCCTCCCATTTACGCTTCATATGTCCAGTTGTACTTTTTTGGTTTTCAAGACAAATGGCCTTAAGTTCTTTG
>JAOUQT010000271.1:0-12659 GCA_025769995.1 Xyliphius kryptos
TGTTCTGACCCCAACTAAGTTGGGATACTTGTACGTCGCTTTGAATAAAAGCGTCTGCTAAATAACTAAATGTAAATCTGAACTTTTGTCTCAGTCTTCGTAAATACCACAATACCAAGGAATATAACATAAAAATAAAAAGCAGCCGTGGCTTTTGAACCAAAACGTTAATGTATAAATAATAAGAGGAGTGTGAGTCTAAACTACGAGATCAGCAATTGACTCATGATCAGCTGTCAGCTGTACATCCACAAATCAGACGGTGGGTGGAGGCAGGGCTGTATATGGGTCTGACTGCTCCTTAAACTGCTCGGTCATCCATGTGGTTCCAATCTGAGTAAAACGAAGACGGATGTTTTGATTTAGTGGCTCATCGGCATCACAAGCCAATAGCATGCTCACGTTTACAGCGGACGCTGAAGCACACAGACCCACATAAAGATCGCGGCGGTTCCATACAAGCAAATGGCCGTGGAGAGGAAAGCACTCTTTTTCACCCGCCTCGCTCTCTTTCTTTCCATCTGCATAAATCTGAGCGTTAGCCCTGGCCGCTGATTAAATAAGGAACTGAAGAGTGAAGAACTGAATACATTCAATTCCGAAGGTAATTAATATGAACTTGGTCCCTGGCGGCCTTCATTAAAGACCTAAATGAAGTATGTGTGTTGATTATATATCCGAATGCTACACGGCGCTGGAAACAGCCCGCGCAGAAGCATAAAGTAAAAGGCTGACCATTAAGGACCTAAAGAAAGCAATAGGAGAGCAGCACTAATGGAAGAAAGGAAGCTAAATATATCCTAAAGACCAATACATCCAACATGAGATGATCCGCATTAGCCAGAAGTATGTGGACGCCAATGTTAATTAGCTGAATGGGCACATTTTAGCCATTTTATCTTTACATGCTAACGTGCATGAGTTTAGTCAGCTAGTTTGAGCTATGTGCATATTTTGTAGGTGCACACAGAGTTTTGACCATCTGACCTGATGTATAATTTGATTAATAAGACTCAACTGAGTTGATTTAGTGATGAAAGATTGTTTTGTTAGTTAGCTCATCATCAGTAGAGTGTAGCTTAGAAAATCTGCAACCTCTGCTCACTTTAGTGATGCTACTGGAGCCATATGCTGCACTGTAGCCAACTCTGTTGGCTACTTTAAATTGCTAAAGTTATCTATTTGCCCACAATACTTACTATTGCTATTTCAGTGGTGCCGCTAGCTTGACTTAACGGTCTGGTCAATGGGGAGGTCTATTTTACTGTAAATGAAAAACACATAGTATGGTGTAGACGCATACGCATTCTAATAATAGCGTTCAGTGGTGTTGGAAACGCGCCAAGCGATAAATGTCTCTGGCTGTTGACGTCTGTCTCGGTTGTTTTCAGTCAGAGGAACACCTGTGTTTTTAGTCACCATGGTAGCACTATGCCATATATGTACCTGAACACGACTCATTTTGAGACGGCCACGCCCATTGGGGTATACATATATTCACGAGCAACGTTGCCATTTAAACGATGCAGGGGGAAGGTGTGAAAACATACTGTTGGCACCTTGTGCATGGTGTAGGGTAGGTTCGGAGGTGTTTAAGACCGCCAACAGTACACCGTAGCAGCACAACAACACACTGAGTCCCAATCATTAAAGAAAAGAATAACAGCGCCTAAGTATTTAGAGAAATAAATGACGTGTGTATATATTTAAATATACACATATATATCTTTTTTTTTCTCTCCACACTGATAAGGTGATCCTTTGCCTACTGTACTTACACACAAGGAGGAATGCGTCCTCCACATTTAACCCATCTGTGACGTGGAACATGCACATATACACACAGTGAGTAAAGTGAGCACACGTGTCCGGAGCGATGGGCAGCCCTGTATATGGTGGCCCGTAAGCAATTGAGGTTCGGTGCTTGACCTACGGGACTTCAGTCATAGTACTTGGTGAGACCGGGAATCAAACCAGGGACCATAAGGTTTCAGACAGGTTTGAGACTCAAAGGCTACATTATGCATCTTGATGGTTAAGTATTCAGCCCGTTTGCCTCTCAGTGCTGGGGATCCAGGTTTAAATCGCGATCTGGGAGGAGCTTCCAGGTTCTCCATGTGTCGATGTGGGTTTCCTCCAAGATCTTCGGTAAATTTCCACAGTCCAAAAACATGAATTCATTTCGAATTGGCTGCTCTAAATTACCTCTATATCGGGTGTGTGTGTGTTTGAGTGTGCGCCCAATAATGAATTGGCGCCTTCTTCTGGTTATATCTGTAGACTATAAATATAGGATTAACCGAAAGATATCGGATGAATATATGGAGAAACCAGCTTAGAGGACTGAAGATCAAAGCAACTTTGATGATGAACTTCTGCTGACATCACACACTCAGTTCTAACCGCCTTGTTTTGTCAAATAAACACAAAAAAAAAAAGTTTGGACACAAGTGTCTGCTACAAAGACTCTACAAAAACAACATAATACTTGGCAAAAGTAAGTGGAACGATAAGCTCAGCTGCTGCTAGCAGTCTCCTCTGCAGGCGCCGCATCCGAATCAAAGCATAGAAGGGAAATCGATTGCGTACAGAACATTAGCATTTACAATTAGCTAGGATTTAAAAACGATGCGACGTGCACGCTTCAATGTCACAACTAAACCTCATTAGCAAACCACACTTTGAATAACCTGTCGATAAGAGCAGCAGAGGAAAATGGAGCAAAGCTAATAAACAGATTCCAAATGGAGAGGGTGCAGAACGAGACAGTGCTCAACAGTCAATCTCCATGACGAGTCCTGACCTTGTCTGATAGTAAAGCCCAGTTTATCCTTCCTCAGACGTGCCTCTAACAGACTAACTTCAGAAACAGTCGGAGGTTTACCAGAACAGTGCCGGGATTTTCACTGTATTAAATGGTGGCCTTCGCAACTCACAGATCGTAGTGATCAGTAATGCACGTGTACCATGCTTCCAATATAATAATATTCTAGTGTCTTAGCATTTATCTTTCCCATTCATTCTACATCACTGTCAAACAGATTGACTTTTAGTTTTACAGTCTGTAGTCCATCTGATTCTCCCCATGATTTGATGGTGCCCTTTATCCCAAAACAACCACCGATGATCAAGTTCTATATTAGGTGGATGATTCTCCACACTGCAGTGCTAATGAAGTTACCAAATCGTGTGCCCCTTCACTATACCATCTATTAGACACATCTACCCAATTGTGCCACCATATGAATGTTAAACCACGGACCGGACAGCTCATGTGTTGTACAGTTGAAACCCCATTTCATTAAACCTTCAACCACACAGATTGATTTAGGGAGTGTCTTGGGGGCTGGGAGGAACGTTTCGGGCGCTGGGCAGTTACCCCCAGGACAGGGTGCTAATCTATCGCTGGGCACACTCACTCACACACTATATGGGGCAATTTAGAGCATTCAATTGACCATGAATGCATATTTTTGGAACGTGGGAGGTAACCGAAGAACCCGGAGGAAACCCATGCAGACACAGGGACAACATGGAAACTCCTCCAAGATCGGGATTCGAACTGGGAATCCCAAGCGCTGAGAGGCGAACATGTCAACCACTAACAGTTGTAAGAAAATCTGAATTGTGTTCATGTAGGTCGTACAGCAGTTTAAAAGAAAATCAAACTCTCCTTACAGCAGATTAAACCTAATGCCGCATCCCTCACCGCACAACACAAGTCTACGTATAACAAACTGCAGAGTTCTATAATGAAGACATAAACTTCTCAGCGTTCAGATCTACTCAGGTGTTTAAAATGATGATGGAAACACGCAGACGGTCGGCAGCCATACGTCATAATAAGGTCGACCCAGACAGCGGAGTTCTGACCCTGAGGCTACAAACCCAGCATTTCTCATGCATGTGCTCAGTGTCTCGGTATCAGCCAGCGGTCCACAGCGTATGACTCGTTTAAAGGAAACGGTTGCAGTCTGTAAAGTCATTGCCTGCTGAGGGCTAAGGGGCCAATTAATATTCAGAATTCTTAAGTCTCCCTGTGATGTCAGGATGTTGGAGGTCATTTACTCTAGATCAGGGCTTTTTTTCCCTCTACTGGGAAACTCTGAGTGTTTTCATGGTATGGTGGTCATGTATCCATTACGTGCAGTGCAGTGCTTTGTAAACATTACTATTTCCTCCACTTACCATATAGATGGACTTTGCAGTTTTAAAATTACAGACTGTAGTCCATTTGTTGATTTACTGTTCTCTATTGTCAGGACCATCACGGAACAAGTATAATTGTTTATTATCAGTTCTGCAGTAACACTGGGGGTTTTAGTGTTGTTTATTTTGGGGGGGGGGGGTGTTAAGGTGCTGCTTTAGTTTCATTTAACCACCTTAATGACACTACTGGGATTGGAACAATGCTTGAACCAAATGGTGGTACTTTTGGGGTCTAAACAGTGTAAAGGGGAGTACACAATATGTACTGTAATCCAACTACAATCTGGAATTGTAGAACTACAAAGTCCATCTTTACAGTGGAACAAACCCTGCTACTGTATACGATAAGTGAAACATCAAAACATGAAGGTTTAGCTATTTTTTTTCATATTAGGTCAGCATAATGTCCGCATTAAATCAATAACACAAAAAAGATCCTCTGCTTTGCGTGGCTTTCAATATAAAAGTCAATTTAGTCATAATTTCAAAAGGATTTTTAAAGACAAACCAAATAAAATCATTTGGGTTTGAATCCACAATCAATAACCGGCTCCAGACGAAGTATAACGCAGTAATAATTAAGCATAATTTAACCCAATGTCATGTAATTATTCTCCAAATGAACGAGGAAAGATGGTGAGATAACATTCCCGGTCCGTTGTTAAATCTTCTTGGTTATTCATTTAAAACCAGCCAATCATCTGGAGTTGAAAATTTATCAGCATTTCATTTCGATGTCCAAAGATGTGAGCTTTTTTCATTAGAGCCTAATTCTTGCCTAAAAGCCCGTGAACAAAAACCTGCTGAGGCCGTTCAATCGGAGCGCCGCTTTCACATTCCAACTTTCTGCCATTTATTTCCCTTCCTGCCTTTTAAAAGCGCCTAATAAATAAATCTCGCTCACAGTCACGCCGTTCCAAATTCATTTTCTGAAGGGTTTCGCCGTTCGCCTTCTTTCTCCTCATTTTCATCCCTTTGACCCGCGACGGTTTCTCCTTTGCCTCGTTCGCTCCAAAGAACTCGGAGCGATTATACCATGTCAGCCAGGAGAACCTGAAGAGGAACGCAGCCTTATTAAATAACCCTTCTCTACTAAATAATGCATACTGAACAATCTCTCTTAAAAGGATTAGGATTTAGATGTCTCCCAGCTGGATGGAGCCCGTTTTTCACATAACGCTAGCCTATCCCGGCTTTCGGAATGCCGACTGGCCACGGCAGTGTGAGACAAGGATTTCTGCAGGCCAGAACGTCCAACTACGGCTTTAAAAGTAAATTCGGAAGCTGGGAAAGTACGAGTCCGCAAATCACCATCAGTGGGGTTCCGGCGGGCATTGAGAGGACAAAACAATAATAAGTAAATGCTAAGCACCACCTAATGGACCCTCTAAAGATTTCACATTATTTTAGCTTTTAAAATGTAAACATGAATACAATTAAAAAAAAAATAATGAGTTTAAGTAAACAGAAAAGTCTGAGGTCATTCCCAAAATTCCCAAAAAAATGGCAGTGGTAGCTTAGTCGTTGGGGCGTTGGACCATCAATCAGGAGGCCGTGGGTTTAAATCCCAGGTCCACTAACATTACCAATATAGGTCCTTGAGCAAGACCCCTAAACCCTCAATGCACCAGAGTGCTCTACCAACCCCGTGTTCTGATGTCAACCAAGTTGGGATCCTTATAGGTCACTGCATAAAAGTGTCTGCTAAATAACTAAATGTAAACGTAAGGTCGTTCCTGAAATTCCAGGAAGTCACTGGTGGAATACAGTAAATAACGGAGCTATCCAGGAATAACTAACTTGGACCGTGAACTTTCCAGTGCTGGTTCTACAGATTCTGAAGATATTCTTTAAATAGATATAGAGGATATATCTGCAGTGACGGCGGGGGAGACTGTCTTTAATAACAACATTCAGCCGTTTAGATTTGAAACCGCACTAAAGAGCAGCAAAGCACAACCTGACCCAGTCATCAGAACTGGAAACTCTGACTGGTAACAACTGGGCTCTTCTGAATCATTTCTTTACATGCCCATATTATTGGAAAAGCATCTAGTTATTGTAGCGTGGCGGCGCTGAGGGATGAAAGACCGACCCGATGGCGAATGTGTGCAGCCTTTATATAAAAGCCATGTGACCGGTGAGGGACTTTTGCCCAATATCGGCAAAACAGCGACAGTTTGAGTATTAACACTGTCTGTAATAAAGCCCGTTCCTTTTCTGGCAGTTCTGTTGGCACGAAGTAAGCGGTACATATAACGTTCTTTCCAATGTGCACTTAAAAAGTTACTGCACGGGGGTCCCACTGTACATTGAATTACTAAGGCCGAAAACAGCACCTTTTTGTCATTTTGCACGTTCAGTTCATCTTGTTTCATTTTATGCTGTCCACCATCTACTTCACCAGGATGACATAAATTTCGAAGACCGTGGGGCCTAGCTTCATTAAAGTCCTTCAAGCCATATTACTTGGATTGGGGGGGGGGGAAAGAGAAAAATCTAACCATTGATGATCACAATTTAGAAACTTAACTTACGCAGTAAAAGGTGGTGCCAATGCTTTTCTACCCAATCTGTCAGTTCTACCCAGTCTGTCCATGTTCTAGGCTCCAGCAGCAAAACCCTGCAGCTCCCAGAAGAGTCTTTGTGTTAAACAAAGAAAAAAAGAAAGATCAAACACCATTGCCTACATCAACCATCGTTTTTGATCTACCTCTATACCATGAATCACGTACACCATCAAACACCGGCGTCGAACTGGGCCAGCTCATTACTCATAGTGTAAACATGGAGGTACTTAAGAGCAGAGTTGGATTTTAGGTTTGAAAACTTTCGCCAGAAGGCCTTCAGACATCATATGCGCGTCCTTTTGGCCAGGGAGGAATTTCTTTCACATAACAGACAGACATCTTGCCGGGTTAACGGTTATTGGGGTCACGCTCGCTGTCGTGCAGCCAGACGTGTGCCGTTGGGGAAAATTAATATACTGAGGCGACCTCTATCCGTGCGGATGCCCCTGCCTGCATGCTCCTGTATTACTGCGTGTTTGCCGTTTGGATGTTTACCCATCAATAAAGACGCGATCGATGCCACACCTGGACCACTTGCGACCGTTGCTGGTGCGGTTCAGCCAAAAGTTAGCAAACTCGGAATGTTCGGGCGTGAAGCACAAAGTCTCGCCGCCAATGAGGTGCGGCGTCAATTACTGTCGATGCCGGAATGAATGACAACATCAGGGTTATTTATGCTCCCCGGCAGCCTTTTAAAGGCGCTGCTTCAGAATGACAAGACATTAATTCATCAACCCGGCAATAACGCCGGTTAGGAGCAGAGCAACCCCTCGATTTGCCATTTAGCTGACACAACCCCGCATTCTCCCCGTGTGTGGTCGAGAAGGCCGTCTTCCACGCCATGCATTTTTTAACAAGCGCTTTGTGGTGTGGGATGCATGATTTATTCATGCCATTTGCTCGCCGGTTCCACTTGAGGCTCGAGTGGCGCGCCTCCATTAAGGGCGAGGAGGTCTGGAATGTACTGACGGCAGCATGCTGCCAGACTTCTACCCCTCAATCGACGCCATTATTGCGGTGCAATCGTAATGTGCTGGGGCCTATCCCAAAGCTTACTGGAGGGTTGTCAAATTTGCTTTTGCATTACTTGGCCCTGACTTCTGGCTGATAAAGGACGCCTGTCCCACTGTCTGAATTAACATTAAACTCTTTTTTGAATTGTTGACTGGTGTGTTGGGGCCTATCCCAGTGCTCACTGGAGACCCTGCGAGAATTGGCAGGGCAGACCGATAAAGGTTTACATGCAAACATAATACCAAGAGACAATTAATCACCAACATACCAAACATGAATGTTACTGGTAAGTAGGAGGAAACATGGAGAACATGCAAACTTCACACGTATATAAATCAAGTCACCCATCCAGGAAATTAACCCAGGATCTTTATGCTGCACTACCATGGCTATTTCCTAGTAAGTCTAGTTAAACTAGTTGAATCGAATGACGGTAAACTCATAAACTCAGTCTACAGGAGGGTTATGGTTCTGCAAGACATTGACACCCCCCACCTCAGACCACACCCCCACCCAATACACCTCAAGAAGCAGAACTAAGTACCCTGTTGAAACATCGTGCCTATGTGTATTAGATCACATGCCACCTTCTTTAATTAATAAGACAGTACATTTCAGATGACTAACGACTGACTGGGTTCAGAACTTCCCACAGCCTCTTGGATAAAGATATGAATTGCACCTGGTGCTGAACGGATGGAAGCTCCAGGCAACCACAGACTTGTCCAGCTCGAATCCTTAGGGTGCATGTGACTTTGCATGTCTCTTCATGTAACACACTCAGCGTCTCACAGGCCTCCTTCTGGAAAGAATCACCATCCAGTTCTGACCTCCAGCATCCATTTCATACAAATCTCCAGGTGCCAAAAAGCGGTAAAGCCTTCGCCAAACAGATTTGCCTCTGCATGCCTTTCTATTCTAGTCTTGCCTATTGTGCGCCTCCACACTTTTTGGCAACAGCAGCTTATCCCATTATCTGTTGAGTTTTATAAAGGGCTTTATTTGAGGGACAAATTACTTGTAATGGAACCATCCAGTTAACATTTTCAGGAACCCGGTCTGTTTACTTTTCCCGTTTGCATCGGTGTGCGTCGTCGAGATCGGCGTGCAGGTCACCCCTCAACTGGGGATTATTGATCAATAGCATGAGCAGAACCGGTGGCTGAATGTGATTGAAAGCTTGTTTTGTGATGGTGGGTTGCTGTCCAGAGTGCTGAAATAATGGCAGCATGTTAAGAAGCAATAAGGCAGTTGAAGTCATGATTCACTTCTAATATAATCCCCCAAACTTTTGTTTTTACACTTGTTTATTTAATAAGCCTCACTTACTATATAAATATAGAACAGATTAAAGGGGACTATCAAAGTATATAGTATGTCAAAGTATCAGTCTGGGGCCCATATGTTCTCATGTTAAGTCCCACTTTCATTGAATACAAATCACGCACTGTATATACAGTATTTCAAATAATAATAAAAAAAATACAAAAGACCACTGTTAATAATAAATGAACATTAAACAGAAATACATTCACATTTTTCATCAATTAACTCTTTTTGGTTTAAATTAATAATAGCTTGGACATCTTCAATTTCTGTTTTGAACGCGCATGAACGCCTCTATCCACATTAACCTTTTTTATTGCTTTCTTTTTTTCACCACAATGAAACTTATGATGGATTTCAGCCACTTCAGATTTTTTTTTTGATAAGATAAATCTGTCACTGTCACTCTCATAAGAACGACAAAATTGCAGTGCCTTCGACTCAAAGAGGTATTCAAGTATACAAAAAGAGAAGAGAATAAAAGGTATGTCTATATATACAGAATTGAGAAATTGACTTCATACAAAACTGCACTGGTTGTAAATATATGCACCTATTTCTATATGAGGTGTCACGGTAATGTGCAATATTATGCAGATGGATAAAAATTTAATAAATAAATGATGAGCAAATTAAACATGTCCTGAACGTTGCAGTAAATTGTATTTTGATTTCCTTCTTCAAATTGATGGTGTTTCTGTATTTAATGGGCTGTAAGTCTGGAAGCTTTTTGGTCCCATGATGGAGCTAAAATTAAAGCGTTAACTTCACTTCTCAAAGGAAAGTCAACGGGTACAGTACGATGTGTCCGTGCCATGTGATCACGCCGTAAATCCGAAGCAACAGGCAAAAACGGAGGCGTCAAAGAACACCAAATCCAGTGCTATCTAAAGTCAACAAAAACAGAGGATCCACTGTATTAAATTTTTTACAAGCTGTCCCTGATACACCCAGAACATGTCCGCAAGCCAATTTTGGGTCATCTGTATGGCTCTGTGAACTTAATAAAAAGAAAGTTAATTTTCTTAAATGACTGGATCATGATAAGCAGCACTTTTAGAGAAGCGTAACGTAAACTTTTCACCCGTTTCGAAGCATAAACAGTCAACAGGAGAAATTTATCTGAGTTAAAGCTCCAGTTTAACTCACACTGCCCCAGTTCACCCAAAATACTTGGAAGGCCACAATAAGCCAGCTTGATTTACATTTCCAATCCATCACACTGAATATTTGGCTCTCCAGCACTGGATCTGCATGCCGCACCGCTGTTTGTTTATCCGTGTTGAATTTTAAAAAGTTGAGCTCAGCGGTTTGCTGTTTTTTTTTCCCAGAGTTTGGGTAGTTTTTTTAAAGTCACTATTCACTGTTTGGCCAGAATTATTATATTCGGTCATTGTTGTTTATTCAAGTGGAGACAACTTATCCAAATTAAAGCCACATGAGATGCTGAAGTCAAACCAAGTTGATCCGTGGGGAGAACATGTGACGTTCACATAGAAGGGTAATTGGGTTGACAGATGTGGTAGAACAAAATAAACCTTTAATAAAAGTCAATGGCATGCTGAAAGTTTTATCACAAAGTATTCAAATAATTTAAAGACTAGTACAATAGGGCTCTGCCACAGCATGTTATGACTCATAAGTCACGTATTCTGAGTAGTCACGTAAGCCTGTCCTTTTCACAGTACAGCACAATATAAAACAAAACAAAGCTACACAAGGCTCCAGACAGAACTGCATTAAAAACATTACAGGGACATTCCGAAAATATGTTTTTACACTTGCAGACACTACGTTAATCTCACTGGGATTAATTCACTAATGAGTCAATATACGACTACTGCTAATATAGTAAAATACGATTCTCCTCCACACCGCTCAGATATCAAATCCAGACATCATCTCCTCAGCATAGAACTTCCTGTCCAAAGACACCTTTTCAGATGTCCATGCATGAAAACTGGAAAGCCGAGATCATGGACAGCCAAAGTGCTCGCCACAGAACCCCTCTTGCATAGCCATCCAAAGAAGCTGCTGATTCCAGGTTTGAATCCCAATCTGGGTGAGTTTCCATGTTCTCCCAGTGTCCAAGTCCAAGTGGTTGTGTATATATATATTGTGTGTGTGTGTGTGTGTGCCCAGCGATAGATTGGCGCTCCGTCCTGGGCCTATCAGCTAGGCGCCTGATATATTCTTCCCTGGCTAGGCACGAGGACGAAAGTATCCAAAACGAAGAAGCCGGCTTCTGCCGATTTCTCTTTGATGTCTGCACACATGCAGAGCAGGGAGAATAACTTGTATATTCCAGACACCACTCCAGCTTTGTTTTGATCATTATTCTGACAGTCGCCCCCTGGTCATTGAGTGCTCTCGAAAAATGTGTTTAACTCCAGAAGGTTATGTTATGCTGAGTAGTTCTTACAGTTGATTACAGTTCTTTGACTAGCCAGTAACAGAGCGTCTGTCAGCGCAGACCTACATTCAAGCAATTAGGAGGAGAGTGTTATAGCGGATTGTAGGCGCCAGCCAAAGGTGAGTTCTGTAAATCATCAGCACGTTAGTGTTAATAAGGATAATAAATGTCCTGCTGCATCTACCTGCTTTAGAACTGGTTCAGTTCTGATGATAAAGGAAATAAAACGTGTTTAGATGGCAAATGGGTCACTCATTTTTAGGGTCCTCCTGGACCAGTTCACCATCATAACTAATTGACTACGGACTAGATTGGACTATGGACTAGAATTCTACTTAAATGAGCAGAAATGGGGGGCCTGTAGTTAAGAGACCAGCCTTGCAACCTAAAGGTCCCCAGTTCAATTTACAGTCCCACTAAGTACTAAGGCTAACGTGCCCTTGGGCAATGCAGGATGCCCACCGCAGCTTTGTATATTAATTGATTCCCTGTAGATAAAGGTGTAGATCTCAGGTTTGACTGGTGATGGGTTGGCAATCTAAGATGGTCTGTGCTGGCATTTCCAGGGAGCCCTCTTGACAAAGTGGAGTATGTGTTATCTGCCCCTTTTAGTTCTGCTGCACTAATCAGGTATGCAAGGCTCACATACTGCACTGTGTCAATCAAACTGTTTACCTGCTCTAACTGCTTTACTAGTCAGTTTTTTTGAGGTGTCGCCACCTGTAACTGCGGCTACAACGATTATGAGATGGAACATTGATTTGTGTGGGACTGATCGCATGTTGAACCTGATTGAGTCACTGGACTTATAAAGTTTATATAATTTTTGAACACAGACGCCTGATCATTAAGCAATCTATACGTCTTTGTCCTACACTGTTGATGTCCGTCCACTCAAGGAGGAAAAATCCCCCACCGAGTCTTGGTCCTCACAAAGTTTTTATTTAAATTTTTTTTTAAACCACAGAACAGGGTTTTATCTTGTCACGGCCACTTTAGTTGGCTTTTTGAGGGTTCAGGCTCTTAAAAGCTGTCAAGCTTTTTTGTACTTTGAGAAACTTTGACAGTTTTGTCTTGCCACTGTCGCCTTGGCTTTTTTTTTGGGGGGGGGGGGGGGGTCAGGCTCG
>JAOUQT010000293.1:0-12658 GCA_025769995.1 Xyliphius kryptos
GGGAGGAAACCGGAGAACCCGGAGAAAACCCACGCAGACACGGGGAGAACATGCAAACTCCACCCAGATAGGGATTCCAACCGGGACCCCCCAGCGCTGAGAGGCGAATGTGCTAACCACTAATCCACCGTGCCGCCTCTTTATTTTATTGAGTAGTTAATTTATAGACAAATGTTAGCATGTGTCATAATTTACCAACAAGAATCCCCACTCTGTCGCCAAACAATACTTCTAATACTTCCTTCTCTCAACTTCATCGTTCCACAATCTTAATTTATAAGCCTGTGCATCCATAATTAATCTTTCTGCTTCTCAATTTACAAATACTTCCCTTACTGCTGGGTTTGTTCCCATTATCATTAAAGGAGCTGCTATTATAGCCACTTGAACAAAGTCTGGCCTCGATGCCTTCCTTTTTGATAATTACAGGCCAGTCTCCTACCTTTCAATTCTAAGAAAATTATTGGAAAAGCTAGTTACTACATAGCTTCAAGCCTTAAGGACACTTAGTTTAGCTTTTGCACATGCTTTGCTGCAGAACCGCTCCTTTAAAACAGAGATCTTAACAATTGTAGCACTGCATACATAAAAAAAGTAAATTACAAAACACTTATCTTTCCCCAGTCGTACTTTCTGACAAAGCCCCTTTTGTGGTCTAGATCTTTTAACACTTCCACTGCCCAAATTACTCAGTGGTTGCGTCAGGGTTCTATTTGTGGTCCCATGCTTTTCCTGATGCATAGGCTTGCACTTCTACTAGCATGACCTTAATTTTCATTGTAATCCTGAGGACGTTTCATGCCAGCACTGCATTAATCCATAACCAACAATCCATACTTTACCACAGACTTCTCTGAACAAACATATGACTGGCTAAATGCCAATTAATGTAACTCACTGCTCACTTTCACATCTTGTGTAAACCTACTTGTAAAAACTACTAATAACATTGTTTTCATCAAGACTGTTTAAAATTAAAAGATTTGAAAAGAGTAGTGCATGCTTGTAAACAAAATATCAACTCAATTAATTTTACTCTGTATTCACTGAACCCTCTGCAAAAATTTTAAATAACCCGCAATGTAATCCAAACTCATTTTTAATTAAAATGTATTTTATTTTTTTAAAACAAAACTGAAAATGTCATCTATTTTTACTATTGTGTATTTGTTTTGTTATTACCAAATTTACATGCAGTCTGGTTTCCTTTATAAATTTCTTATTTCATGATGACATCCTTGGGTTTCATGGTTGACTGTTTTGGTGGCATGTTTTAGATGCTATGTTATACCATCTTGAACTTTATAACATGCGGAGGGTTGAGGCTGATTAACAGTTGAGTTGTGTGCATTAGTGTGCAAATCTGGTGCTATTTAAAAAAAGAGTCAACTGTACTTTTCAAGCTGTACTTATCAAACACCACTATCTAAATACTGTCACTATAACCAGCGGTAGCAGGTTTAGAAATATTATGCTAAGACTCCACTGTTTCATTAACAGACACCTGACCTGAAGCTTTAAAGTAGCAATATAACACCGAAAGCCCAATGTGATACAAAACCGGCTAGCTCTTGAGTAATTGATGCTCTGGATGAGAAATTGTTATTTATTAAGGTAGTACATGTGCATTTATTAATAAGCAAGCGTGCAATTGTTACATCCTCCTCAAGATGAAGCAATTATTAGCCTTGGCTGGCAGCAGAGCATGACATATTGGGCTCATTTAAAGGAATAATGCACCAGTCAATGTTTCAAGGCTGATGTACAACATCTTATTCATCTTATTTAATACAGCCGATATTTTACTGAGCTACCTCCCCAGCCAGTTAATTTATCTTATTCTTTACACTACTGACTGCAAATTAAATTTGATTCATTTATTCATACACACACGGAGAGAGTATTCAGTTCACCTTGAATCCATGTTTTTGGAAGGTGGGAGGAAACCCGACGCGACACACGGAGAACATGAAATCTCCACCCAGATCGGGATTCGAACCAGCACTGAGAGGTGAGTATGCTAACCATTAAGCAACTGTGCCACCCTACTCCATTTATAAAACAAACAATTATAAAAAAAAAAAAAAGGCCTACAACCAGCTATCGATAAAAAGAGAACACCATAAACCTTCACTCCTTCAGCAGTTATTTTCTAAATGGTAAGGCACACTTGGGGGAGTGGGGGAACACACCAGGAGGGGATTTACATATATAAATTATCAACAGCAGAGGGCCGGTACATGTAGTGTTATTTTAAAAAAGAACACAAGATCATACAGTGGCCCTTTAGTTAAGGGAGCTCAGAGACTGTCAGGGACTAGTGTACATCTGTGTAAACTTCTATATTTTCACTTTTTGTATACTGTATGTGATGTACTTAAAACTGATGTTCTAGTTAAAGACAAATTTGTGGTAACTGTACACAATCTATTTTTATAATTTTTTTATTAAGTTATTTAGCAGACGCTTTTATCCAAAGCGGCTTACAAGTATCCCAACTTGATTGGGGTCAGAACACAGGGTTGCTACTGCACCCTGGAGCAATGAGGGTTAAGGGTCTTGCTCAAGGACCCACATTAGTAACTTCAGTGAACCTGGGATTTGAACCCACAACCTTTAGATTGATAGCCCAACATCCTATCCACTGAGCTACCACGCCATCTAGTGATGTAAAACACTGTGCAATACTAAATGAACTACATTAACATGGGTTACTGTGTGCTTTACCTTGCGTAGTGGCTTTAGTTTGGTCTCCATAATGAACTCGAACTTGCAGAGCTCACAGCAGCGTGTGTCTGAGCTTTTGATCCACTGCTGCAAACAGGCCTGGTGCACGAAGCGCAGACTGCCTGTGCAGCGGCATGGTGTGATCAGCGGGCTGTCATCGTCACCCTCGCAGTGACAGATCCTGCATTAAAACCAAACACAGCAAGCAGATCAGACAAACAATAAAGTCTGGAAATACTCACAACACACAGTTGAGGTCAGTGCTGTGACTTTAGCACATATAAAGTTTTCTGATCTGAGATGTTAAATCATGCTGAAACTTTCCAGAGCTGACTTTCTAATCTGCAATGTCGGTCAATGTAATTTACATTTTTTTTTTTTTTTACTAATTATACCCTTTACATTTACATTTAGTAATTTTGCAAACAATTGATCCAATCAACTTACGAGTATCCCAATTCGATGGTTGTGGTCAGAGCACAGGGGAGGGCTGTTAGCTCAATATCCTAATCACTTAGCTACCTCACCCTCAGTTTAAAAGATTTTATAAATACAAAAGCAAAAAACAATTGTATCAGGATATCAAAGTTCTATCACAACACACTATCACAAGAGCCTCTTTTAATGTGGACAAGTCAAGAAGCTGCCACATGGGGGCATCATTAATCTCCATTGAAGATAAAAAAAAAACCACTTCTCACATTAGGATTGATAACACCGGTATCAGTTCCTCATAGCAAGCTGTAAAATGTTAACCAATATGGTATACACATTGAGAAGCCACACCCGAACAACAGTAACCAAAGTTCAAAGACTGCAAATATTTTTCACATTCAGTTGATTTTTTTTGTTGTTTTAAAGCATCTGTTACAGTAAAGAAGGGGGAGATATTCTAAAATAAAGTGAGCTTAAGGGTTTACACAACACTTCTGTTTATAGGCTGCTCAAAGTAGCTTGCCCTGGAGCCAGCTCTGAGGGGACAGCTTAAGAAGATAAAGCACTTATACTCGACAAAGGTGCAGGCTTAGGGTACAGCGGAGCACTGTCATCGCCCAAATATCAAATATAACAATTACCCTCTTCATTCTGTGCAGCCATCCCTCTTGTCAGAGTGGTCTCATGATAACACATAGAATTGGCCTTAAATTGGTCCTGATGTTTGTGATGTAATGTAATTTTAAATGAATAAGGAGGACGACTATTTTCAGCTCTAATCTGGTCTACACGATTAACAGAGTAAACAAAAGGTTAAATTATGTAATCTTCAGGATGTCCAACAAAGAAACAACCCATTGTACACCTGATATGTTTTAAATGCTTGAAAACAGAGAATACCATTATCACTTATATCAAATATGGCCATGTTAAATTTTTAAAATGTGCATTTAGATTACATTTATCTGTTTAGTTGGCTAGAAGAAGTGAACTGTGGTGTCATTTTGTTCTGCTGACACTGATGTGATACAGAATGATGTGATCTCACTGATGTATGAACACAGCAATATACTTCTTGTTATCCATTTTAAATTTAAGGAATTATTTTAATACCTCTGAAACGTTCCCACAGATAGTTATTCAGAATAATAATTTGTAATGAATTTCCATTAGGACGGTTTAGTGGTAAGCACGTTCGCCTCTCAACAAGAACGTTCACAGATGATTTCAAGATCTGGGTGGAGTTTCTCCCTATGTCCCCGTGAGCTTTCTCCGGTTTCTTCCCACAGTCCAAAAACATGGATTCAGGTAAAACTGACTGCTCTAAATTGCCATAAACAGTCTGTGTGAGGGTGAGTGAATGTGTGGCCAGCGATAGATTGGAGCTAGCTCCTGAAACTTTTTCCGCTGGATGGGCACGGGGAATCCCACCACGACCCGAGTAGAGAATTAAGCAGAAAATGATGGATAGATGGAACTGCCATTATTTCTTAACTTAGCAAATGCAATGCAATGCAAAACACTGAAACCGATGCTGCACTAAAATGAGAAAAATTAAATATTAAAGTAAAAGCAACACCGTTAAAGTGCATAGAAATATTGCTTAATGAACTATAATGGCTATGACAAATTCATCAAAGCAGTCTCAATGGTACTAATTTGGTGTCATTGTAAGAAACACGCCACTCAGCAGATGTCTAAACACATCTCGCTTCTATTCTGATAGCGAAGGGAAATTAATTAAGTCACCCAATTTTCAGAGTTGATAAGTGCTTTTTGGATGTGTTAAATGTCAGACCTTTCAGTGACAAACCTTAATAATGCAAATAGAACAAGTGAATAGAAAGTGTCAAATGCTGTCAGCTGCTGCGAAACAGGGAACAGAGAAAATTAAACAGAACTTAAAAACCACTATGTACACAACTGTTGGGACATAACAAATTTTTGATCATTGTTTCACAGATGTACAAAATTAAGAACCAAGTCATGCCTTTTGGACAACTACTTACTTTTAACTTTGTAGGGACAGTTTGAGAAAAGCACAAAACATTCTGATTAAGGAAAAGAAGCTGCAATAACCAAAAAGGTTGGACCAGATTATAAGCAATCACAATAATTCCTGCAAGTGTCGCATAACATTTGTTTATATAGTGTGCAATGGTTTTAAATGAATTTTGCACCAGCATGTTCAAAAACACGAAGTGAATTTTAAAGCACGGTGACAAATGCATGCTTATAAACCTTGAAAAGACAATTGGACGTTAAAGATAAAATCCCTCCGTTCTGTGCTGTATTAACGAATATAGCTTAAAGCCATCACACACTCACAGATTCTCAAAGATTACAAAGTGTCATCCAATTACAGCATAAGACAGTGGCATTTTACTTTAGCCTTACTAACTTGGGTAACTAACTCCTGGACCCACAACGTTTGCACAACAGTTGCAGGTCTTCTATCAATTGCAGTTATTTGGGTCAACAATACCTGAAAAAGCCTTTACTGTAAGATGTTTCAAACATTGCTTTTGAAACTTTTTCTGTTTTAAGACTGGGATGTCAGGTTAGTCAGGTATAGGCTTAGCAATGTAAGGTATAAATAAAAACTAAGCCAGAAGAATCCTTAAACATACTGAATGTCCAGGGTTTAACATTTTTCATTTCTAAAAGCACAGACAGATTACAGGACAGCAATGCCAATATTCGTTACACTGACATTGTGAGAATTTGGCTCTTTTTTGACTTTCTGAAAGTCTTTTGGATGTGTTAGAGAAGTCTTTACAAAGAAGTCACTGACTCTCAGCATCAGAGCAAACAGCTCTGAACTGAAATGTTTTGCAAAAAGTTGGCAGAATGGTATAATAGAAAATAATTACAATCAAAGCTGAAGGCATTTCAATAACACTTTTTTGGCCTGGCAGGAGAGAGCTCACAGGTACTGACCATCATTAGCTCCAAAGATATTTCATAGATATGTTTCATCTGCAAAAAAATCAAGTTAATTTGGCTCCATTAACCTGTCTAGATAACAACTCTCACACAGTGTGCAAAAGCTTAGAATCACTCAGCACATTCGTGGACTACACTGGACCAGACTGACAAGGTCACACTAAAACTCCCTACTTGTTAGGCCTACTGAACCGTGTTCTCTTGCAATTTATTTTTTAAGATCTTGATGCTGTGCAGTGAGGGAAAGCATGAAAGAATAAAAAAATGAAAGATAAAAAAAAATAGCTATGTGCCACTAGGAAGAAATGATCACCGGGTATCTCTGCAGTTGTGAAATAACAGTCCAATCAAGCAGTTCATGGAGTGTCAGGCCAAAATGTATTAAAAAAATTTAAAACAAGGTCAAAGTGGGTCAAATTTACAGTGATTGATGAAATATTGTTGTTTTTATCTTTGATTATTAGTTGAGAAGTTCCAGGTGGTTACTCAGAATGTAAACATTAATGAAGTGATTAATCGCTCATCTCATTATCTCTGCTTAATCCCATAAGTAAAGACTATGGTCAAAGGTTCCTCATGTCCGTGAATGGTTCGGGTGCTGGGCCGGACAGGGCACCAATCCATTGCTGGTAACACACTTCACAGAGACACAATACATGGAGGCAATTTAGAGCAGCCAATTCACCTTGAATCCATGTGTTTGAGAAACCCGATGCAGACATGGAGAAAACATTGAAACTCCACCCAGATTGAGATTCGAACCAGGATCCCCAGCTCTGAGAGGTGAATGGCTAACTCTGTGCCACTCTAAGAAGTGATTTTCCGGTGAATCCTGTTTTTTTTTTTGTGAAGTCTCAAAGATGAGATAATAGATAGATCTGTGTTAATTTTGAACTGTTATGCATATCTGTGCTTGTTGCAACACTGCACTGTAATCCCATTATCTATGCCTAGCAGCATTTTACAAATTGATAACCTGTCATAGCTAACTTAATGCAGAAGTGACTATCGACAGCCCTGATGTCCTGCTGGAAAAGCCTTCATAGTAAATATGTCAAAGAATGAAACACTTAATAAAGTTACATAAACGACTAAAACCAACAGTGCACAAAATGTTTCTCTTCTAATTTTGGAAACATTTATGTTCCGAACGATCACATTTATTGGGAAGGGACACAACAGGAAAGGAATTTCTACCAAGAGGAATTCTCACAGCTTAAAAGAGGAAAAACAAAGATTTTGGGACCACTGGGGCAAGGCTGGTATAAAAGTGGAACTCTAGAGATGCCACAGCTCTACTGACGGAGCACAAAGGAAGTCACAGAGTAGATTCCCCACCAACCTGCAGCAGTCCCCAGTTAGAGAGTATGGTGATAAAGGTGCCGTTTTCTCCAAAACTGGTGATGAACAGTGGTCCAGGTCACCATCCTCTTCATGGTAACAAAGGGGAGCACGTTGCTCCTCACCTTTGGGCCTCCAGCTAGTGGCCTCTTCCTCGAACACATCATCATCACCCATATCCTCACTGCAGGCTTCACTTACCTCCAGCAAAACACTAGACAGTTTGGGTGGAGGTAGGGTCCCTGCAGTGGAGGACCGTGGAAAAGGAAAAAAGAATCGCAGCAAATTGGAACTCTTCTGCATGTCGTTAGAGTGGGAACTCCAGTAGCTGGATAGGGAAGGCTGGTAGAAGGGAGGCAGACGGGTCAGCTTGACCGCGAGAGCCTTAGTGCGATGACCACGCTCGGCGTCCCTCTTCACCTCAGAACGCAGCTCACCATCTGAGCACGTGCGCTCGGTGAAGTGTAGGCTGCATAGACCATCCATTTTCTGGCCAACGTCATTCAGGGACTTTGAAAACTTGAGAGTGCCATTCTGTGGCCTGAGGCTGACTGAGGGCTTTAGCAAAGAGAGCCAATCTGTTGCAAAGCTGGATTTATTTTTGGGTTTCCCAGACGATTCCAGACAGATAGTAGTCATAGTCAAGCTTTGCGAGGCTGAGCATTTATCACTGGAGTTGAGCAGAACCACAGCCGTCTGCACAGGCTCCCGAGAGACCGGTTCCTGAGCAGGAGCAGCAGCATTCGAACTGCACAGCAGGACGAAACGGACCAAACCCCAGACAGCAGCAGGGACGAGACACAAACAGATAAAGATAATGAAACAAAGACATGCAGCATGCAGAAGACAGCATGAGAACAGAAGACTGAAAAGCAAAGAATGGAAAAGAAGCTCAGAG
Organism: Xyliphius kryptos; assembly: GCA_025769995.1. Classification (NCBI taxonomy): domain Eukaryota; kingdom Metazoa; phylum Chordata; class Actinopteri; order Siluriformes; family Aspredinidae; genus Xyliphius; species Xyliphius kryptos. The sequence goes on from JAOUQT010000293.1 coordinate 8,348, forward strand.
ACAAAAGAACAAGTTGGAGGTACTGGCAAAATAGTACTAGTCCCATTACCAGTCTGTTTTGAAAATCATAAAACAACTGGAGATCTTTGAAGATGAACACATAATATTTAACAAGCATAGAATAGTAATCTGAAGATGTTTACCTGCAGATGTCCTGGTTTGAGGGTGTGACCGAGTTACGAGAGAACCCACAGGGAGCGTTCACCGAAGTCGGGCTTCCTGCCTGTAAAATAAGTAGATGTTTAATTATAATTTGCAAATATCATCTACTTGTACATTGTCTGCATTTTAATTTGTTCAAATTTAAAAAAAAATTTTTTTCAACATGTAACAAAAAGAAACCAATAACACAGAACTAAAAATGCTATTTAATCCTGACTGATGTCTTGCTCTTGGTTATGTGGCTTTTTATGTGCACAACCCAGTGTTTTACTGTAGTCCCCGTTTATGTAAGGAACTAATTATGTATCGATTTGTAGAGTAACACAAAGAGGACTTCTTGCCCAAAGCCTAATAGAAATCGATAGCTTGCACATAGCAAATCCTACATACAAGATGTGGTCAAATATATACACATTAATAAACCCTTTACAATTTATCCTCCAGTGAGTTGACAACTAATTACATTTTAATGTCATTAATGAAAGAAAATAGCAATGCCTTTCTAAATGTTGAGTCCACATTTTTTTTTAAAAAAAAGTTCCATGAAGCCCATTACATGACTTGAACCTGTTCCTTAATCTTATCATCACACCCCAAAATAAGATTGCCTTCAGTTACCTAGGAGACGCAGATAAAAGAATGGGAAGTACAACTTTACAGACCCAAAACTCAAAAGAAAAACTTTTAAGTGACTTTTTTAATGAGAAGACTGAGCCAGCATGGTCAGACAGAATTGGAGGTGTTGGCATCCTATTCATGTATTTATTATTTATATACATAACTGTAACTGGCAGCACGGTGGCTTAGTGGTTAGCACGTTCGCCTCTCAGCGCTGGGGATTCCCGGTTCGAATCCCAATCTGGGTGGAGTTTCCATGTTCTCCCCGTGTCTGCGTGGGTTTCCTCCGGGTTCTCCGGTTTCCTCCCACATCCCAAAAACATGAATGCAAGGCAAATTGAGTGCTCTAAATTGCCCTGTATAGTGTGTGTATGTGTGTGTGCCCAGCGATGGATTGTCCTGGGTGCCCAGCGCCCGAGATGTTCTCCCCTGGATGGGCATGGGGAACCCCCCCCTCATAAAGAAATAAGCGGAAGATAATTAATAAATGAATAACTGTAACAGCTATGATGGTCAATTTGGATTTTTATCTAAAATAAATTATCATGCTTATTTAAGAACAGCTTTTGCTAAATATCAACACAAAATACACAAATTTAATTATTTTGTGGAAAAAAATATCTGTGTCCCTTAAAGTACATATGTTTGTATAGATTTAAAAGAAAACTAGGTTTTTCCTTTAAAGACAAAGTAAATAGACAAGTGTGCCGCAGGAGTAACTTAATTTTTGTTACCAGCAAGTTGGGTTACTTGGTCTGAAGTTCATGGCTACCGGAATAATACATATTTGGAACGATCAATTCCAATTAAAAAATCCCTTAACAGTCTCATCCCTAATTGTAAAATGCATAATAGCAATAAGTAATGGCATATACTTACATTGCATTGTATGTTATGTTGCATTGTATTTACCTTAAGATACTGCTTATATATTCCATTTAAAATAACCAAACTAAAATGTGTAAGGACCTTGAACCACCAAACTGAAAATTTCTGAACTTTTCTTAATGGAATTACATACCGGCTATTTTTACTTAACAGTATGTCAAAATATTTTTGCACACAGGTTAGCCCGACTCTCTAAGTGTATATTCAGCTTCCATGCTGTGCCTATCAATGTTTCTTAGCAGCCAGAGATGAATGAGCTAATGAATTCCAAGAGCTGCTGAGACGGAGTTTTAGAATGTCTATAATTTCATCACCGTGAATGTCAATATTGTAATATATGCAATTACAGAATACCTGCACATACATAATGCAAATGAAAATGACTGTCAGTCATGATGTTACAGTAAAATACAAGTCGAACATGTATCAGCATGTTCCAAAAAGTGTTGGAGCAAACAGTTTTAACAACAGGGAGGACTTGCTCAGCAGAGAGATATTGTGTGCAGAACTGAACTGAACGGGAGATTGCACACAGCAGCAGGAGTGACAGGTACCAATTTAAAACGGCACAGGAAATGATAGGAGAAAATAAAACAGGGATGTGCCATTCTTGACAGAAGGAATACTCTACAGTGCATGTAGCAGTTAGCAGCGCTTCATGAGTCTTTCATGCTTAGTGAGAGTAGTGCTGCATAAGTGTATGATTGAGGGCTGGCATGTTGGACTTTGATTCTGACAGCATGATGTTGCTTAAAGAATGGTTCTAAAACAAAACAAACCTCAAGTACAGTTTAATGTCGCTGTACATAAACTGTCAAATAACAATGCTCTTTCCTAAGACAACAACTAACAGTTATAAAAAGTGGTTGCCACAACTCGAAAAAATTATGGAATAATTACATAATGTACATCATTTATTTGCTAAGAGCTTTGTGACTTTCTGTTGAGTCAGTGATAGAAGATACATAATGATTACTAATATCTCATCTTACTGTCTTCCGCTTAATCCTCTACTAGGTTGGCTGGGGTGGGGTGGGGTTCCTCATGCCTATTCAGGCAGGAACTTTTCAGGAACCAATGCATCACTAAGCACACACACACATACACTATATAGGGGCAGTTTAGAGCAGCCAATTTGTTAATCTTAAATGTTTTTGGACTGTGGGGGGAAACTGGAGAACCCGGAGAAAACTCACACAGATACAGGAAGAACATGGAAACTCCACCCAGATCAGGATTCCAACCTGAATTCCAACCAAAGAGGAGGATGTGCTAACCACTATGTCACCAGAACATTTTTAAATTAGAACTCATTGACTTGTAATGGTGGCATTGCAATGCAGCTCCTGATTTTGTGATCTTCAAACTGCCTTTCACTAAACAGATCACAATGCAGGCACCTGAACTGGAGCGGAGTCCTGCTTCACCGCACTGTCAGAGCTTATTCAAAATGAGTGATGATTACTTTGCTGACTAATAAACACCTGCATTGTGCTAAGTTTGATTACAGGCCACACGTCTGTGGTATGAAACAATTGAAACAAATTTTGAGGTAAAAAATAACTTGTAATAGAGCTTATTAGAAAATTGTATTAGTTATAATAACCCCACCTCAGATCTTAATGTCTGTCACTACACAGAACCTCGATATACAGTGCCTTGCAAAAGTATTGCCCCCACTGTAGATTTTGCTTTATGTTTTGGATCATTTTATGAAATTTATTTGTATCCAAATCTGGCTTTAAACTTCCCCACAACAGTATCTCTGACCTGCCTGGTGTGTTCCTGGGTCTTCAAGATGCTCTCTGTGTTTTAAACAGAACTCTGAGACCAGAGTGTACTTGATTATACACAGGTGGATTTTATTCATCATCATCAGTCATTCAGGTCAACATTGGATCATTCAGAGATTCTCACTGAACTTCTGGATTGAGTTTGCCACCCTGAAAGTAAAGGGGCGGAATAATATCGCACGGCCCACTTTTCAGCTTTTTATTTCTAAAAATAAGTTTAAAATATTCAAAAATCTCGTTCCACGTCACTATTGTTTCACACTTCTTGTTGATTCTCTCCAAAAAAAAAAATACAATTTCATATCTTTATGTTTGAAGACGAAAATGTGGCAAATGTTGAAAAGTTCAAGGGGGCTGTGAAGCAAAAAATGAAAATAAAAGTAAAGCAAAAAAAGAAGTGGGTCTAAACGTTTGACTGATACAGTACATAAAAATAAACATAGTGTTCACAGACCATAAACCTCAGGGGCAATCTTGCAGATCAAAGAGATAAAACAGAAATGCCACCAAACTACTTCAAAAAGTCCAGGATCCTTCTCTTAGAAACAAAAGAAAACACGCAAAGACCTGGGATGGCTTATTTTTAAATACAGTACTACATTTTATAGTGTTAGTAAGACGAATAAAATAAACAATAATTGCTAAATCTAAACGTTATTCTAATGTAAGACCCACAAGCAAAGGCTAAAATAACAAATGGCGATTAGATACTACGGTGTCTTCACCCGGAAGGAAAATTTATAAAAATGTTTACCAACTTGATGATATAATTTAACATACACTGGAGATCAAAATTAGAGAACAATTCAAGAACACTTGATTTTTTCAGAAATAATGCACTCTTCATTGG
>JAOUQT010000303.1:0-23312 GCA_025769995.1 Xyliphius kryptos
CGCTGGTGGTTTTGACAAATGTTGTACCGGCCGGAGATGTGGCCATTCGAGCGCCAATGGATGGAGTTACTGTGGGCCGGGTGTAAGTAGCCTGGGCTCCTGCACAAACAGGACACACACTAGGTATGTAAAGTGTACATCCACAAAGTTTTGCACATTTTGCATAGCTTTAGTATTTGGCAAAGGACAATATATATTTATGTTCACTTTAGCTAATGTCATTGTGTCCATTACACTGTGTATTACATTGTTCATCTATAGGTACGAATAAGAGAAGTAATAGTATTTAGAATAAAAGTTTTGATGTACCTGTAGGGGTAGAGACTAGTTTTGTTGTCATGATGGCTCCATTGCTGCTCACCACCATTATGGGACCAGAGCTGCTACTTGGCATGGATGCACTCGAAGGTTTTGGCAAAATCTTACTAGGCTGCATCTGTTGAGTGATGATTTTAACACCTACACACATATGGCCCAAAAAAGAAACACGTTTATTTTGTTCATATGAAAAAAAATACTTTTAAATGCATAAAAAATTCATTTTATTATACATATTAAAGGAGAAAATGTTTTAAGATTAAAAAGAGATTCAACTGATAAAAATATCAAATGACACAGATATGTTTTATGAACACATTTTAGACACACATTACACATTCAGTATAATGTAATCAGTGACTAAGTTAAAGTGAGCTATTTGCCACTATGCTTGCACACAGTAGAACTGGTCCCCCAATTTAACCCATTCGTGCAATGATGCACACATCTATAGACACACTTGTGAATGAGCACACATGCCCGAAGCCATAATCAGCCTCCAGAGCACCTGGGAAACAACCGAGGGTTATGGGCACTGCCCAAATGTCCTTAAGTCTTATTCGTGACTTTTCGGTACCGGGAAACCTTAACCACCAAACTTTTACTGCCCTTACTCAGACTGCTTCAACAGAATGTTTGTTAGAGTCTGGTATTTTTTAGTCAATGGAAAACAATCAATTTGGCCAACTGGGATTTGACCAATTTTAAAATATCATTAAAAACATATATACAGTATAAGGTAGTACAGTATAAGACACATGTATTTATTAATAGCAGTGATCATCTCGGGTCAACATGAAAAGCTTTCTCTCAAATGCCTTAATTATAATTTGTCTCAAATCAGAAGTGTTTGGTTTCTGACCTGACTCTTGTTTGATCTGTATTGTAGGTTTGGACACAGACACCGTACTGCTGGCTTGAGATGAGGAAGAGATAGGAGACACAGACAGGGCTTTGGGTGAAACCGACTGTTGTGGCTGCTGCTGCTGTTTTGAGAACTGGAGAATCTGAGAGGGGGAACCCACCAGAGCTTTAGGGGAGGGCATTCTCGCTGTGGCCACTTTCACCGCTGCTGTGGAGCCAGCTGAATCAGAGGGAAAGAGAGACAGAACGATGGAGACAAACACAACAGAAATAGGAAATGGGAATATATTTTATCAGAAATTATAAAATCACACACACTTCCACTTACTTTGGGCCACAGTTGACATTACCACTGTTGGAGTGGAGGACACCACTGTTGTCATGGCGACAGGACTAGGAGCAGTGGTGGTGACTGCTGAAATCACCATAGTCTGCTTCTGAGCGGATGATGGGATTGCAGAGCTGGACACCAGCTTTGACACAGCTGCATAATTATGAGACTTGGAGAGGATGTTGGGAACAAAGCTGGAGCTTGCAGATGTCGTAACAATAATGACCTAAGGAGAAAAAAGGGGTTTGTTGCATTAGGACAAAACAGTAAAGGGGAAATTTATTTCTTTTAGAGACAATGAATAAATTATATACACTGCTACAGTCATATGATGGTGTATTGTATATGTGCCTGGCTCAGTCTAATTTATCTAAACGCTGCTCTTGTTGTTCACCGTGTAGTTGACCATTGCATAAATGTTGCATCGTATAAAGGTTAATCGCCTACTTCCATATTACAAACCATTCCAAAAAATTCCAAAAAAGTTAGGACAAAGTACAAATTTTACATAAAAACGCAATGCAATAATGTGAAAGTTTGAAAATTCCATATTTTACATAGATGACATATACAATGTTTAAATTGAGCAAATGTATCAAAAATTAGGTGATTTGAAATTTCATGACAACAACACATCTCAAACAAATTAGGACAAGGCCATGTTTACCACTGTGCGACATTCCTTTTTTATCTTTACAACTTTAAACGTTTTGGGACCGAGTAGACAAGTTGCTCGAGTTGAAGGATAGGAATGTTAACCCATTCTTGTCTAATGTTGCTCAAACGTACTTCTTTTTTGTTTTCTTCCGTTTTATGATGCGCCAAATGTTTTCTATGGGTGAAAATTCAGTACCCTCACCAATTTTTCTACACAGCCATGATAGGCTTGTGGTTAAGGAACAAGCCTTGCGACCGGAAGGTCCCTGGTTCAATTCCTTGCACAAGGCACCTAACCCCCAGTTGCTCCCCAGGCGCTGTGATGGCTGCTCACTGCTTCGGGCACGTGTGCTCACTTCATCAGTGTATGTGTATTTGTGTGTTTCCCTGCACGGATGGGTTAAATGCAGAGGACCAGTTCTGCTGTGTGCGAACATAGTGGCGAAAATGTATCACTTTCACTTTAAAAACTCTCTGCTATCACTCTGCTTGATTTGCCAGCAAACTTGCCTGAAAATGAGAGGCACCAGACTTGCAGATAACCCGAAGGCTGCTATTAAAGCAACCTGGGCTTCAATAACACCTCATGGGTTGATGGGTTAGATATAGAGGTGTGTGTGTATGCAAGATGGTGGCAAATATATCAATTTCATCTTCAGAATATATTCAAATTACCCACAAATCGTAAACAGTTGTAAGCTGCCGTTTAAGGAATCCTACCTGAACGGAAGGTCATAGGTTTGGTCATGACATGGCTGAAGTGCCCTTAGGCAAGGCAACCTAACCCCAAGGTGGCTCCTGGGCTCCATGAAGGCAGCTTACAAGTTTGTGTATTCTGTATATGTGTTTTAATATATATATTATATTTATGAAATATATTAATAATATTTTATATATAATATATAAATAATATACGGTATATTTATATGGATACACCTAAATAAAATGGGATTGGTTGGTAATATTAACTTCCTGTTTGTTGCACATTAGTATGTAGGAGGGGGAAAACTTTTCTGCATTATTTTGAGCAAAACTGTGCTCTTACCCTGCTAATTGAACCTTCACACTCTGCTCTTACTGGTGCAATGTGCAATTAATGAAGATTGGCCACCAGGCTTGTCCAATTTAGCAATGAAACCTCCCACACTAAAATGACAGGTGTTTCAGTCTCATTGTCTAACCCCTGTATCTCCCATGTGCGCTACAAAACTGGAAAAAGGGACAGAAAGAGAAGCGAGAAAGCAAAGTTGAACAGACTGAGAGGGTACATAGAAATTAAAATAAAATCCGCTCAGGATTTTCAGAGAATTAATTGGCTGTCGGCTTCACACGAAGAGAATTCCATAGTGGAATTAATCTGGGCCGTATGAATTTCCCAATTAGGAATTAATAAAGTATCTATCCATTCATCCATCGGGTAAGTGCAGATTACCCTCTCCTCAGTCATTTGCATGTTCTCCCCGTGTACACGCTGGTTTACTCCGGGTACTCCGGTTTCCTGCCAGTCCAAAGACCTGCATGCTATGTGAACTGTAAATGCCAAAATGTCATTGACTTGTGTATAGATATATGGGCGGCACAGTGGCAGAAGATCCCGGGTTCGAACCCCAGGTGGGGCGACTCAGAAAATGTGAAGTTTGCATTTTTCTCCCCGTATTGCGCGGATGCTCCGGTGGGTGCTCCGGTTTCCTCCCACATTCCAAGTACATGCATGATAGGTTAATTGGTGTTCCTAAATTGCCCGTTAGTTTGTGAATATTTGTATATGCGCCCTATGATGGATTGGCGCCCTATCTAGGGTTGTTCCTGCCCTTACTCCCAGAGCTGCTAGGTGGGCACCTGCTTCGCAGTGACCCTAAATCTAGGATTAAGTGTGTATAGAAAATGAATGATGCTCATGGGGAAATTATTCTCTGCATTTAACCCATCCAGGGCTGAACACCTGGAGCAGTGTGCTGCCCCATTGAAGCGCACGGGGAGCAGTTGGGGGTTGAGTGCTTTGCTCAGTGACTTGAATAGAGTGTTATATCCATACACAAGGCTACATACATATTACATGAACTATTGAGTCTGGGGCAGTTTGAATCTCAATTCACCTAGTATGCATGTTTGTGGTCAGTGGGAGGGAACCGGCGCCCCTGCGGAAACCCACATGAACACTCTGAGAACATGCAAAGTGTAAGTTTAAAATGTAAGTGTATCATGTACAATATAGGGGGCAGCATAGGGGCACAGTGGGTAGTGTGGATTAAACAGAAGACAATGAATGAATGAATGTATGGTATATTTCGTATATATGTAAAGGGTCTCCATTATCTTTAAATCACTCTGAAGTATATTAGAGAAGGATAGCAAGGTGTGCTCTTCCTCTGTGACATGACATTTTACAAATTAAAGAAAGGAAGAGCTTATGAGGCATTAACTATTTACATTTGCTAAGTGATAATAGCGACGGTAAGTGGTAATAGAATGTTCCGCAACATTAAATCTAACTATAAACTTATAACAAAGTACAATCTATCAACCAAAACCCTTGTAGTATAATAAGTTGTGTAAAATGTTTTAAAATATTGCCAAAAAAATAGATACACTGCAAAAAAAAATCTTTGCAGCTGAAAAATTCTTATCTTTAGTAAATGTTATGTAAGGAATCTCAAGGACTTAGGAAGCACATGCAGTCGAATAACGCAGAGTTTAAGTGAAGAGTGCAACATTAAGGTCAGGTCGAAAATCCAAATAACACTTACTAGAGCGTAATACACTATATTTCCAAAAGTATTCGCTCACCTGCCTTGACTCACATATTCAACTGCTCGACCATGGAAACCCATTCCATGAAGCTCTCTGCACACTGTTCTTGAGCTAATCTGAAGGCCACATGAAGTTTGGAGTTTTGTAGTGAATGGCAGAAAGTTGGCTACCTCTAGGCACTATGCGTGTCGGCATCCACCGATGACGCTTTGTCCGTTTCCGTGGCCTACCACTTAGTGGCTGAGTTGCTGTAGGTCCCAAAAACATCCATTTTCTTATAATACAGCTGAAAGTTGACTGTGGAATATTTAGGAGCAAGGAAATTTCCCGACTGGATTTGTTGCACAGGTGGCATCCTATTACAGTTCCACGCTGGAATTCATTTCCCAAATGTTTGTAAAAACAGTCTGCATGCCTAGCTGCTTGATTTTATACACCTGTGGTCATGGAAGGGATTGCAACACCTGATTCTGATCATTTGGATGGGTGAGCAAATAATTTTGGCAATATAGTTCTGTACGTCATCATAATGAATCATGTAAGACCTGAATTGTGTCTATTACATGTTTAACAATGACGGACAAAACTGACACACACACGTGGACCTACACTAGAAGGATGGTGTCAGGAGCTTGTGTGCAGCCCCCCCCCCCCCAAAAAGGGCATCCAGAATCTTAAGGAAAGTGAAAAACAGCAGCGCTTAGGGGAAGGAGAGGTGGAGCCAACACATAAATCAGCGATCTTGATTAGCACACCTGATGCTGCTCCACCTGACGACATGCAACTTTTTAAGCGGTGACATCACATGCTGCGGGAAAAGGGACCAACCACGAGCTAGAATGACGTGAACACTGCACGCTACGTGAGGGCACTGGCTGGTATTTCTATAACAGGTGAGGTAAAGTTCCTTCTTCAACTCGATGTTACTGCTGTTCTTCTTTGATGCGCTGCTGAAACTGCAAACTTAACTTTGCTGCCATGATGGCCCTAGAGGGAAAGCGTTAACTTCATGTTCACTTCGCACTTTCGAAGCAACCGGTTACAAGAGAGATACGCAGAAAATTGACGAACAGCAAATCAGTCTTTTGAGAAATGGTTATTTAGATTTTTTTTAACAATATAACTGTTCAGGTTTATAAATGGAGCAGAGAAAGGACCGTGTGTGTGTGTGTGTGTGTGTGTGTATATGTTTGTGTGTGTGTGTCATACCAAGGCGTATGTAGAGCACATACTGCACGGCATCTCGCGGCTCAGTGTATAGGATGCTACCCCTCATGCTTAACCACATGATGGCGCTCTCACAGATAAGGCAGCTTATCAGGATGCCCATGTAGCCTCGCCCATGGTCCACCAGCGTTACCGAGCATGACTGATCGGAACCGTAGGGCAACCCGAACAGGACCACAGAGAGAACCGCCAACCTGCAAACATAAAATAATAAAAAAAAAAACATAAAAAAGACCAGGAGGAGGAGAAGAGGAGAAACTGGGATGGAGAGGAGAATGAACAGATGGAGCAATCAAAAATGTGGCTAAAGTACTAGATTGGGCAGTAGACTGGTTTAAGTAGAGAGGGAACCAGCAGAAGAAACGATTGTCAGAGTAGTAGAACCAGGTTGGGTAGTAAATTTACCGCGTTAAACAGTCGAGGAACCAGAATTTGGTCGATGCCCCCCTCCTCCCCCCCCACATGCACACACTTACCATATGCAGTGCAGTATGAAAAGGAAGAAAGCCGGCAGCACCAAGTCATCACTGCCAACGGACCAGCGCCGCCGGAACATCACCATACCAGGCATCACTGCCCTGAAACACACACACACACACACACACACACACACACACACACGACTGGTTCAATCCAACAATTGATGATAATTGAGACAAAGACATTCAATGAAGCTTTCTTTAAATGCCTCGGCTCAATAATAATCACTAAACATGAAACTTCTGCATCTTTTCCATCATATTCAACTGTCTTTAGTGTAATACGGATGTTTATCATGGCCGACCCAATTGTGACATACATACACAGAGTTATCAACATTATCAACAACAAAGATGTTCCCAAAGTCCCAGAACAAATAACATCATTGCATCATTCTTATTGTATCCTGATCTCACATTCTCATTTCACCATCCGGCTAGTGTTTGATACTGTGTATTAGTGTGTGTGTGTGTGTGTGTGTGTGTGTGTGTGTGTTTCAATGTGTGTTAGTGTGTTGGGTGTGTTAATGTATTGTGTGTTAGTTTGTGTTAATGTGCGATGTGTGTATTGTTTTGTGCGCGCCACACCTGCACCAACATGTCAGGGTTACTGCAGAACTGAGGATCCTCCACCACCCTAATAACTCTGCTCTGTCCATGGTGCTGATCATCCGAGAACACACCAACAGATACACTACAAAACAATGGAATCACACCGGACGAACTATTACATAGTTCCGTAATCACACTGGAGCCGCACTAAACTTAAAACAACCAAACAGAACCAAGCATGAGATCCGGAGAACCAAACAGCTTGGGTTTTGGTGCATTGCGTAAGTTTAAGGTAAGAGTGGAACAACGTTGCTACAACATTTTAGTAGAAGGGTGCCAATAATTTGGTTCGTTACGGTTCTGGAGTTGAGTGCCAAATCAGATAAATTTGGACTTCGTTCCGATGGAAATCTGAGAAATTAATGTTCGTAATCAGAGGGGCTGGAAGGCCTGCGCTGTCTGACTGATGTGGGGGGAGATGGATTGGAGCGTGAGGGTATATAAATGTGTGGAAGCTTTAAGTCCCTGAGAGGTCATTCACAGAGAGATAGATGAATGAACCTACTGCTACCGCCAGATCTCAGACTGATGAGCAGCATGCAGGAGGGCTAATGGAGCGACGTTTGCAAATAGCACAGAAAAAACAGTTTTCAGAGTTTATAAAGACGATCACATGACTCACTTGACCCATCCCCCAGATGATGGAACCGATGCAGAAGCACAAGAACACAACTACTGTTGATACCTTCAGCTTTTACAGAGCGAGCGAGAGAGTGAGAGATGATGAAACAGTGTGTTTATTTCAACGATGCTGGGTTTGATGCTGTCCTTTAAAAACGATGCTCCTGTCCGGTTACCATAGTTACCACTGTGTTACCCGTCAACCGATTTTGTAGCATGGAGTGTGTTGAAACAAATCAATACATACACAGACACACACACACACACACACACGCACGCACACGCACGCACGCACGCACACACGCACACTTATTAGGTGATGACATCATTTAGCAACTTCCAGGACACCAATAGCTACTTTCTAATAGCCTAAGTGAATCAATCACTGACTAAAGGGTCAATCCACTGACATTAAGGGATTTAGAAATAAATCACTGAATTAATTACTTACTAAAGATTCAATCCACTAACAATAAGGGATTTAGAAATGAATCAATGAATCAATACCTTACTAAAGAGTCAATCCACTGACATTAAGGGATTTAAAAATAAATCACTGAATCAATAACTTACTAAAGAGCCAATTCAGTGACATTAAGGGATTTAGAAATGAATCAGGGAATCATTAACTTACTAACGAGTCAATATATTGATATAAATGGATTTAGAAATGAATTAGTGAATCAATCCGTCACGAAAGAGTCAATACACTGACATTAAGGGATTTAGAAATGAATCAGTGTATCAATCACTTACTAAAGGATCAATCCACTGACATTAAGAGATTTAGAAATGAATCAATGAATCAATCACTCACTAAAGAGTCAATCCACTGACATTAAGGGGCTTAAAAATGAATCAGTGAATTAACCACTTACTAAAGAATCAATCCACTGACATTAAGAGATTTAGAAATGAATCAGTGAATCAATCACTCACTAAAGAGTCAATCCACTGACATTAGGGATTTAGAAATAAATCAGTGAATCAATCTCTTACTAAAGCGTCAATACATTGACTTTAAGGGATTAAGTATTGAATCAATCAATAATCAAAGAGTTAATTCATTGGCATTGACCAATTCAAAAAATCAATCACTGAATCACTCAATTATGAAACAAATCATTTTGAACATACATCAGAGTCAAATCGGTGCCCTGCCTGTTAGGATAAAACCAGAAACATACCGCTAATATGCTGTAGCTTTGACTCCTGCAGTGATTGCAGTTAAAGGCCTGAGGCAAACCTATAAAACTGGAGGGTGTGCATATAGTTTTGTTCATATAGTGAACATGCACAGCTGCATACACATGCCCACGCACCAGTACACACGTCTGCACACAGCAATACTGAGGGGTAAAAGGACAGAGTGGGTGGCAGTGGGTGTGAGAGACAGAGAAAGAAGCATGAGAAAGAAAAATAAAGAGTGAGAGAAGATGCAGGACAGAGAGAGAAAGGTAGAGAGAGAGAAATTAGAGGAATGGCAGAGTGGGCGTGAGTGGCACACGGCCCTCATTCTAAAAAAAAAGAGAGAAGATGGTGCCAATTCCATGCCAAAGTCTGAATCTGGATCTGTGAGATAAAAGCACTGGGAGGAGAAGCAGCTGCACAGGAGGAGAAATACGAGGAGAATGGGGAGATGAAGGATGAGGGAGAACAAGCTAATGTACAGAAAAACAGAAGGATCTTCAGCATCCGCGGATTTAAACATCTGTACGCATTCATGCTTCTTTTATTTCCTTTGATTTCCCAGAATAAAAAGGTGTTAGTAAAGGCAGGAGCCAGGAGTGTTGTGATTGTGAGGAGGAATGAGGAGGGAGGGTTACGAAAGCGAGGAAAATAGGTTTACATGGTGGACCGGCAGCAACAAGAACACGATGGAACACTGCATGCTGACAAAGAACGTTTAAAACATAAATAGGGCATTACAGAGATGATTTTTACAGAGAGTTTTTTACAAAAACTTCCCTTTTCTTAACCTTTTTTTAAATACAGAAATACTTACCTCATAACATCTTAAATTTTGTGTATATAAATAAGTTACCAGGAAAAAAAATAATCAAAATGAATCAGTGAATCAATTAATTACTTAAGAGTCAATGCACTGATTTTAAAATGGTTTATTAAAACATTATGGGATTTTGAGAATCAGTGATTTAATTACTTACTAATATATACCTACTAATAAATTGACGTTAAGAGATTCGGATAAAAATAAGTGAATTAAACGCTTACTAAAGAGTCAATCCACTGACTTTAAGGGATTTAGAATTGAATCAGTGAATTAATAACTTACTAGACTGTCAATCCACTGAAATTAAAGATTAATAATGAATTAGTGAATCAATCACTTACTAAAGAGTCAATATACTGACATTAGAAAATTACTGATTCACTGATTCATTTTTAAATCCCTTAATGTCAGTAGATTGACTCTTTTGTAAGTGACTGATTCACTGATTTATTTCTAAATCCCTTAATGTCGGTAGATTGACTCACTTAGGTATTGAGAAATGAATCAGTCACTTACTAAAGAGTCAATTCATTGACATTAGGTATTTTGAAATGAATTAGTGAATCAATCACTTACTAAAGAGTCAATACACTGACATTAGTAAGTGACTGATTCATTTCTAAATCCCTTAATGTCAGTGGATTGACTCTTTAGTAAGTAATTGATTCACTGATTCATTTCTCAATACCTAAAAAATCAATCTACAGACATTAAGGGATTTGGAAATGAATCAATCACTTACTAAAGAGTCAATCCACTAACATTAAGGAACTTAGAAATGAATCAGTAAATCAGTCACTTACTAAAGAGTCAATCCAGTGGCATTAATGGAGAGTATTGGCAGCTTCACTGCTGGATATTTCTGTTTTTAAACCTTACATAATACAGGAGTTTCATATCCTGTTTTCACCATAAACTTCACTTTAATCTGAAACCGTCCAATCATCTGGAGAAGACCTCATCTGACGTTTAATGTGCTGGAGGTGGAGATGTATCGGTGGTTGAACGTAAGGTTAGGAGTTGTTTAGAGTTACCAATGTGGGTCCCTCAACCCTTTTTACTTCAAGGGGGCTCTAGTTGGGACACTTGTAACTAAATGTAACTTTTCTATTGGTCTTAAAAGTTGCAAGAAATCACAAAATGACACCATCATCAAATCGCTAAAAAGTGAGTTAAAAACACCCTAAATATTGTGCTGGCTTTCAACTTTGTATGTTATGGCATGTATGACATGGTAGGTCATCGCGGCACCAATTTTCGGCCCTGTAAGTACTCAGGAAGTGGGAGAGTTAGTGATGCGTTATTAAGGGCTTAGGCGTTATAGGCTGTGACCCTGGAGGGGTCCCATGTTCGATGGCGATATTGAATGAACCATCAAATTAACAAAAGTGAGTAGTACTAGTTTTTCTAAGGACATAATAAGGAATAGCTGAGCCAAGTTTCAGCTTTGTAGGTACTCGCAAAAACCACGATGTGACACTAGAGGTGTCTGGCGTTTGATGGTGGTGTCGAACAAACCATCAAATTTAGCCAGGTTTTAGCTTTGTAGGTACTTGTGCAGACCCGGATCCTTCCGTGGTGTTGCATTCGATGGCGACAGCGAATGAACGATCGAACGTAGGAAAGAAAGCGTGAACCTGTTCAATTTTCCTAGGACATAATAGGAAATCACAGTGCAATGTTTCGGCCTTGTAGGTACTCGGGAAGAGGGAGAATATGTAATGAGTGAGTGAGGAGTTTGCCTTTATCGGCTGTGACTCTGGAGGGGTCTTGTGTTTGATGGCAATATCGAACAAACCTGTAGACTGGACAGAAAATGACATGAGCAGAGTTTGTGCTAGATCATATGTACAGTTGGTGAGAAACAGACATGTAGCTTTTATAGCGCCCTCTATAGACATAAGTGCACCAAATTCTATTAGCAATTTTTCAATAAATTATGAATTAAAATGTTGACGTATGGCTAAATTTGCATGTAGCAGTCTAAGGAACGAAATTTTTTTTGATAATTACTGAAGAGTATGCCCTGCTGATTTTTTATTACCAAACACATGGGGGTTGACTGAAAATACTAAAACTAGCTCGCAAAATAAAGTTTTACAACTTATGCTAATTGGCAAAAAAAAAAATTAATAAATAAATAAATAAATAAATAAATCGAAGTGGGGAGAGCTTATGGGTCCAAATTGCAAAGTTGTTTGGAATATTTTTGGGTAGAAATCCAAATGCATTTTGCCACTCTATTGCACCACCTATTGGCCAATTGGTGTGAATTTGAGTAGGTGCAGAGTTTTACACAATCTGCACCTACCAATCAAGTTTCGTATCTGTAGGATTTAAGGTGTTGGCTACCCCGGTGTTTTACCGGAAAAAAATAATAAAAACGCAATTTAGAGACGAGAGGGTTTGAAAAGTCCCTAAAGTCACCAAGTTGGAAACAGTGGTGAAGCACAGAGGAAGTATCTGCAGATGGTCGTGCAGCTCCACCCTACTCAATAGTCAGACCCTGAAAATCTACCGCCCAAAACAATCTCTTTCAGGCGGAAAGTTGTGCGACTCAGACTTTAACTCTGTTTTTAGTATCTGGCTCCACCCATTTTTACAATTAAAAAGGATTGCCTGTTGGGGGAGGGGGCAAAAGTATTGAGTCTGCCACTGATTGTGCAAGTTCTAAGTTGAACTTAGAAAGATGAGAAAGGTTTGTACTGTATTTTTTTTTTCATAGGTACACTTCTACTATAAGAAACAAAATGAGAAAAAATAAATCCAGGAAATCACATTGTAGGATTTTTTTTAAGTATGTATAAATGATGAAGGTAAATAGGTATTAGGTCACCCACAAAAGAGCACGATTTCTGGCTCTCAAATTCTTTGAGAAGCTCTTCTGTCCTCTATGCCTTATCTGTATTAATGGCACCTGTTTGTTCTCATCCGTATAAAAGACACCTGTCCACAGTCTCAGTCAGACTATAAACTAAAAAATGGCCAAAACCATAAAAGCTGTAGAAGGACACCAAAAAGAAAACTTTAAAGCTGCAGCAGGCTGGAAAGAGTAAATCTACAATAGGCAAGCAGGTTGTGTAAATAAATCAACTGTGGGCGCAAAAAATGGAAGACATACAAGACCATTGATAATCTCCCTCGATCTGGGAGCAAGATCTCATCCCATGGGGTCAAAATTGTCATGAGAACGGTGAGCAAAAATCCCAGAACTACAGTGCCATACAAAAGTATTCGGCCCCCTTGAACATTTCAACCTTTTGCCATATTTCAGGCTTTAAACAAAGAAATGAAATTGTAGTTTTTTGTTAAGAATCAACAAGTGGGACACAATCACGAAGTGGAACGAGATTTGGAAATAAAAAAATTGAAAAGTGGGGCGTGCAATATTATTAGGCCCTCTTGCGCTAATACTTCGTAGCACCACCTTTTGCAGTGATTATAGCTGCAAGTCGCTTGGGGTATGTATCAGTTTCGCACATTGAGAAACTTTTGCCTATTCTTCCTTGCAAAACAGCTCAAGCTCAGTGAGGTTGGATGGAGAGCAGTTTTCAGCTCTTTCCACAGATTCCACAGTAACTTGGCCATTCTAACACCTGTATACGTTATTTGTGAACCATTCCATTGTAGATTTTGCTTTATGTTTTGGATTATTGTCTCGTTGGAAGATAAATCTCCGTCCCACTCTCAGGTCTTTTGCCGACTCCGACAGGTTTTCTTCCTGAATGGTCCTATATTTGGCTCCATCCATCTTCCCATTAATTTTCACCATCTTCATTGTCCCTGCTGAAGAAAAGCAGGCCCAAACCATGATGCTGCCACCACCATGTTTGACAGTGGGGATGGTGTGTTTTTAACGTTTTGCATTTGGCCATAAATTTCTATTTGGTTTCACCTGACCAAAGCACCTTCTTCCACATGTTTGGGGTGTCTCCCAGGTGGCTTGTGGTAAACTTTAAACGAGAATTTTTATGGATATCTTTGAGAAATGGCTTTCTTCTTGCCACTCTTTCATAAAAGCCAGATTCGTGCAGTGTATGACTAAATGTTGTCCTATGGACAGAGTCGCCCACCTCAGCCATAGATCTCTGCAGTTCATCCGAAGTGATCATGGGCTGCATCAGTATCTCCTTGTTTGAGCTGAAGGTTTAGAGGCCCTAGATTTGCAGTGGTCTGATACTCCTTCTATTTCAATGTGATCGCTTGCACAGTGCTCCTTAAGATGTTTAAAGCTTGGGAAATCTTCTGGCATCCAAATCCAGCTTTAAACTCCACAAAAGTATTTAGAACCTGCCTGGTGTGTTCCTTGGTCTTTATAATGCCCTCTGCACTTTAAACAGAACTCTGAGACTATCACAGAGCAGGTGCATTTACACAGAGACTTGATTTCACACAAGTGGATTCTATTTATCATTATCAGTCATTTAGGTCAACAGTGGATCATTCAGAGATCCTCACCGAACCTTTGTAGTGAGTTTGCTGCACTGAAAGTAAAAAGGCAGAATAATATTGCACGTCCCACTTTTCAGTTTTTTATTCGTAAAAAGAAAAAAAAAAAAAGTTTAAAATATCCAATAAATTTCGTTCCACTTCACGATTGAGTCCCACTTGTTGATTCTTCACAAAAATTTACAATTTCATGTCTTTATGTTTGAAGCCTGAAATGTGGCAAAAGTTTGAAAAGTTCAAGGGGGCCGAAAATACTTTTGCGAGGCTCTGTACATGGAGCGACCTTATGAACGACCTGCAGAGAGCTGGGACCAAAGTAACAAAGACTACCATCAGTAACACACTACGCCCAGAGGGACTCCCATCCTGCAGTGTCAGGTGTCCCCCCCTGATGATCCAGAAAAGGTCAGGGGAAACATCATGTGCTTGTATGAACCAAAATTCAACTTTTTGGAAAAAACTCAACTCATCGTGTTTGGAGAAAGAAGAATACCGAGTTGCATCCTAACATCGGCAAGCCTACTGTGAAGTACAGGGGTGGAAACATCATGGTTTTGGGCTGTTTTTCTGAAAAGGGGAGGGGATACCGTTGTCCAGTGACAGCCCCAAAACATCACTGCTCTAGAGGAGATATGCACAGGGGAATGGAGCAAAAGTGCAGCTACAGTGTGTGCACACCATGTTTATTTCTTCACCATCCGTTATAAAGCAAAGAATGCCTTGCGATATTGCAGAGGAACAGAGGAAGTGGTGGTGGTGGTGTAACATCAGCGGAAAAGAAAAATCTGATTGACTTTAACAATAAACTTCACTGCAGGTAGCCCGCCTCATGTATCCCGACACCTTACTGGGAATTGGAGGAGGCCGGGGGTTCCCCATGTGGGCAACACGATGTAGTCAGACAGCTGATCGGCAGAGGGGTGGAAGTGGATTGACCTCCTCAAATTCAGAGTGAGGCACCTGCTTGATATATGAGGCGGTCTACTTTTGCACCGTCACACAGAGTCGGTCCTCACCAAGTGCTTGTTGTTCGATAATGACTAATCGCCATCGAATGCATCACGTCGGATGGATTGGTGCTTGGAGAGAACCTACAAAGCTGAAACTTGGCTCATCATTCCTTATCGTGTCCTTGGAAAACCTACTGATGATTCATTTCAGATTTTTAATTGCCCCAAACCTCACTCTAAAATAATGCGTTCACTTGAAATATATAAACAGACGTTTCTTTTAGTTTTTTATAAGGTTTGGCCCACTCCTCTCTGCAGATCATCTCCAAATCCTTAAGATCTTTAGGCATGAATTTGGAAACGCTTTGAAAGCTTCAGCTCTCTCCATAGATGTTCTACGGGATTGAGGTCAGGAGACTGGCTAGGCCATTCCATGACCTCGATATGCTTCTTAAAAAGGCACTCCTTCGCTTTCTTGCCAGCATGTTTTAGTTGCCGTGCTGGAAGACCCATCCACGACCCATTTTCAGTGCCTTTGTCGGAGGCAAGGAGGTTGTCATCCAGGATTTTATGATAAATGGCCCCCGTCAATGTGGTAAAGTTGGCCTGTGTCCAAGAAAAACCTAAGACTTCCACCACCATGCTTGACTGTGGGGGTGGTGTTCTTAAAAGTAATATTCTGTATTTTTTTTCCTCCAAACATGTCGAGTTGAGGCCAAAGAGCTCAATTTTGGTCTCATCTGACCACAGATGACTCTCTTGAAGCGGGCCTGGACATGAGCCTTCTTGATCAGAGGAACCTTGCGCACACTGCAGGATTTTAAACCATTACATCTCAGTGAATTATTTTTTTCAAGACTGTGGCCCCAGCTGCCTTGAGATCATTAACCAGCTCCTCCTGTATAGTTCTTGGCTGATTGTTTACCTTTCTCATGATTCCACGAGGTGCGATCTTGCATGGAGCTCCAGGCTGAAGTCAACTGACTAATGTTGTACTTCCTACACTTCTGAATAAATGCACCAACAGTTGTTACCTTATCCAGCCTCTTACTTATGGCTTTTGTAGCCCATTCCAGCCTTGTATAGGCCAACAATTTGATCATCTTTAGACAGCTCTTTAGTCTTGCCCATGGTGGAGATGGCACTGTGACAAGTTTCCCTCATGCAGGTAACAACTTCAGTAAGATTAAGGGATCAAATACTTATTTCCTGGAATAGGTACCCTGGAAATATAATCTCCAGACATTTCATTCAGAAAAACCTTCAGAATCCAAAGGCTTCAATCCAAAAAGCAAAGAGGAAGTGTAAAGTGCTATGAAACTCAAAAGAAAAGCTGATAAAAACCTTTTAAATGGGTTCCTCTGGGAAAAAGGCTCTGAAAAAGAGGCGTGGCACAAAAAATGTCCATCGTATTGCTCCAAAAAGCACGAGCAACCTAAGGGGCTATGGGTACTATAATGCTGCCAAAATTACGATATACGATAAAAGCCGCGGGATGAGAAACGTCTAGAAAATTTGAGCGAGAATGAAAAAAAAAAAAAACAAGAAGTTGGCTATTCCAAAAAAAACTTAATTATTCAATTATTTACATATTAATCTAATTCTGTAAATAAATAAAAAGTCCGAACAGGTTAGAGCTGAATCTTGGAATGCTGCTGTACAAACATCCCTAAAGCAAACACACACATACACACACACATTTGTTTTTATTCAAAGTAGGATATTAACAAACATCGACCTTCTTTTTTCTTTTACAGAGACACAGAGAACCGTAAACCCCAGCATGTTAACCCAAACCACAACCACACGAGACCCCGCACCGTAATCAGAACAGCGGTTCACACGTGCACGGCGGCTGCCAAACAGCTGCAGGGCGCGGATTTCTCTTTATGTCATAAACGGTCGGCAGCGGACTCCGTCACCAGCGCTGAATAATTCACAGAACATCTGCGCTCCAGCACGGTAAACAATCAGCAGACCTCCTGGTTCCTCCCGTGGTCTCTGTTCCCTTTGCGATTCAATTATAGATAGGAAACGTGCGTGTGAAAGGTGTGTGTGAAGCCTCGACTTCAGGTCACACACTTTTTAAACATACAACGTTCTAACTCAAGAAACATGTCCTCATGAATCTGTTTACTCAGTGCCAGCCAGGCAAACCCTCCATCTGTAGGACGGGGCCACAGTGCACGCTCGCCACTCTGCCAGCAGGAAGAACGGTTTCCTGCTCAGTGTTTGAGAACGGTACTGCGAATTTAACTGGAAACGCCAGGAACGGAAGTCATACATTACACACCACAGAGGTCAGGTCCAGAGATCAGCCTTAAGCTGTGAACACCGATCTCTAACTGTGCACCACAACATTGACATCAACACCGATCTCTAACTGTGCATCACAACATTGACATCAACACCGATCTCTAACTGTGCACCACAACATTGACATCAACACCGATCTCTAACTGTGCATTACAACATTGACATCAACACCAATCTCTAACTGTGCACCACAACCTTTACATCAACACCCAACTCTAACTGTGCACTACTACCCTTACGTCAACACCTAACACTAACTGTGCACCACAACCTTTAAAACAACACCAAGCTTTAACTGTGCATCACAACCTTTACATCAACAACGAGCACCACTGTGCACCACTACCTCTACATCAAAACCGAGCTCTAACTGTAACCACGTTTACATCAACACCAAGCTCTAACTGTGCACCACAACCTTTACATCAACACTCACTTTAACACCTTCCTTGAAGTTCTCTGCATTGGATTTCGTACACAATACCGGACTCATCATGTGCACAATGCTGCATCTGTTACCCCCCTATAAACCTCTCCCATGGACTGACGGGATGCACTGTTGCGTTTGCTTGTATCGGAACTAACAGTCACACTGATTTCTTTTGTTTTAAAGTCTGTTTTTTTATACACTCATTAATTACATAAATAAATAAATAAATAAAATCAACATCTGGACCACAAACAAGCTTTTAGTGGCTCGCCACCATCAGGACACCCTACAGGAGCATTCTCCCTTTCCCAGCAATTTGTGTGTGTGTGTGTGTGTGTGTATGTGTATCGTTTTAAAGCATCCCACAGAAACCCACAGCTTGCTTTCAAACAGTTCCCAACATCCCATTAGTATGCACTCCCACGCCTCACCCATCACGATCCGTCCTCGGTGGGACGACAGGTTCCTCACCTGTTTTGTGACGGTGTCTTCCCGAGACCGTCTGATTGGCCTTTGGCTCCGTTCCCATCCTCTGCAGGTCCCACACAGAGGGTCCCAACAAAGACAGGGTCCCGAGGACACCAAGGAGACGTTGAAACGCTCCTTGTGTGCTAAATCCGGATCCCGTGTCCTCCTAGAAGCGGTGGAGATCAGAAATGAGGACACTCAGGTTCCAGCACCAGTATATCAAACACGGAAGGTGGGGGTACATAATCGCCCATAACGGGGGTCTATAGTACAGAACTTCCTGTCTGCTAAATTACAGAGAGGGGGGGGGGGAAATCACTGAAAAAGACCAATGTGGGTACTTGAGCAAGACCCTCGACCGTCATTGCTCCGGGGTGGCTGTGCCAGCCCAGTGTTATATTTTTGGATTGAAAGGATCTTTAGATTGAAAGATACGACGGTTCGGGTTGGCACATCAAGCCGCAGGGCTGGAGATTGGGCCGAAACCTCCAATCCAGCCCCTTCCAACAAAAGTACCAATGGGTTACGTCTCCACAACCGAAAAATCAGGTTCCCTTCAAAGCAGAAGCGCAGATGCAACCCGGTCCGGATCCAGATTGTACAGAACTGAGATTATGGATGTCCTATGCGTCCGGACCCTGTGTCCTCCAACCAGAGCTGAACATCAATGATCGGGGCCGGTCCTGGTTTGTGGCGCCGAGGTGCCCAGAATTCAGGGTTCTCACAGACCCACCTGAGATTTTAGTAATCCTGCCAAACCCAATCCCAATCCCAATCCCAATGAGAATGAGCATGCATCCCAAATACAGATTCAAAACCCAAATGTTTAAATACACCCCGAGCATCATACCGAGTATCCCGCTCCTCCTTCGGTCCATTTAATCCTCCAGGAGAACAGGTTGCTGCTGCCGCCGCTGCTGCTGGACGTCGCGGTTCCGACAGGGCGCAGCAGGGTCCAGTCCGTCCTCATTAACACCCTCCCCGCGCGACTGCTTCCACTTCACACCCGACTGATTATTCGGCCTGTACGCGTCCGAACCGAGCCGCGATGGTACCGTGCGCCGTTCCCGCGGGGAGTGCCGCCTCCCCCCGCTGCGCGCACCCGAGCACCGACTGAGAGAGTGAGGAGTGTTCTCTCTCTCTCTCGCTCTCTTTATTCTGACCAACCCAATCTGCTAACGCACTTTGCGTAATAAGCGCTACGTGTGAAAGGAAGCGCGTCTTGCCGAACCGAGCAGCCTACGACCGGGATAGGGGGGTGTTGGATGGGAAGGGGGGGAATGTCAAATTAAATTCAGGGGCTGAGTCTAAAACTGCACTCGAGCCTGCTGCAGGGTGAAGGGAAATAGGGCACTTCATGGCGTGCGCATCACGCGATTTGGCTCGGGTTGCCAGGTTGTGCAAAATTTCTACAGCATTTGTACAACTCTGAAAAAAATTAAAGACCAAATTGCACAATTCTGGAGTGGGTAGAGGTGTACCCCATTGCCAATCGATATACGCCAAGCGCCTCGCGTCATCCTCTCCACTCCACCCGTGCGTCCATCACTATACGCCAAGCACCTCATGTCCTCCCCTCCACTCTACCCATGCGGCAACCGCTATATGCCAAGCGTCTCGCATCATCCAGTCCACTCTACCCGTGCGCCAATCGTTATACACCAAGCGCCTCACGTCATCCACTCCACTCTACCCGTGCGCCAATCGCTATACGCCAAGCGCCTCGCGTCATCCACTCCACCCGTGCGTCAATCACTATACGCCAAGCGCCTCGCGTCATCCATTCCACTTTACCTGTGTCGCCAATCGCTATACACCAAGCGTCTCACGTCATCCACTCCACTCCACCTGTGAGCCAATCGCTATACGCCAAGCGCCTCATGTTCTCCCCTCTACTCTAACCTTGCGTCAACCTTTATACGCCAAGCACCTCGCATCATCCCCTCCACTCTACCCGTGCACCAACCGCTATACGCCAAGCACCTCGCATCATCCCCTCCACTCCACCCGTGCGCCAATCGCTATACGCCAAGCGCCTCGTTTCCTTTCCTCCACTCTACCCGTGCGCCAATCGCCATACGCCAAGCGCCTTGCATCATCCACTCCACTCTATCCCTGTGCGCCAATCGCTTTACGCATATTTGATTGCAACATTGTGTCAAAATTTCAACGCACTCAATGAAGAACTTTAAGAGATTTAAGGTTCTGAACAAACAAATGTTTACATTTTTATTTATACAGATTGTATTGTTTTGTTCATTCAGATCCTAAATTATGTTCTCGTCCCCCAAACACAAGAACAATGTGTATATAGCGTCAACTTAAATGACTTGCTCTGGAAGGGGATTTCTGGGTCTGGCAACCGAAATCCTCACACAGCGCACCTTTCACGTTGCGCACTTTGCGTAAGAACCTACGCCATAGCGTGTCGTGAATACTCCGTCCGAAACGCGACATCTGTTGATCACACAGTGCACTACACTGAGTGGGAAGGTTGGCCACTGTAGTGCACTATGTAGAAAGCGTGGAGCTATTTGGAGTCGATAAAAATGATGACGTCACTTCCAGACTACTTGATTTTTTTGTCCTTTGTAAACGCTTCAATTTTCGACTTTATTGATTACGTCATAATTCCCAAATAACACATAATTTCTATGGAGTTTATTTATTACATATTCATCAAAAAAGCACACATAGACATTACAGATATATGGATTCTTACACTTACAGATTCAATGAACCAGATATAATAAACCAGATTCAATGAACCAGATTAAATAAACCAGATTCAATAAACCAGATTCAATGAACCAGATTCAATAAATCAGTCTTAATAAAACAGATTCAATGAACCAGATTTAATAAACCAGATTTAACCAACCTAATTCAAAAAACAGATTTAATACACTAGATTTACTGTACCAGATTTAATACACCGGATTCAATAAACTGATTTAATAATCTGGATTCAATAAACCTGATTCAATAAACCAGATTTAAAAAAAAACAGATAAAGAAATACATCAGATTGAATAAAACAGATTTAATAAACCTGATTCAATACACAAGATTCAATGAACCTGATTTAATTAACCAGATTTAATAAACTAGATATAATAGACGCGATTTAATAAACCAGATTTAATACACTAGATTTAATAAACCTGGTTTAATAAACCAGATATAATTGACCAGATTTAATAAACTTAATTTAATAACCAGACTTAATGAACCAGATATAATAGACCAGATTTAATACATCAGATTTAATAAACCAGTTTCAATAAACCGTAATTATAAATCAGATTTAATAAACCTGATTCAATAAACCAGATTTAATAAACCTGATTTAATACACCAGATTAAAAAAACAGATGTAAGAAACCAGATTTATTAAACTTGATTTATTAAACCGGATTTAATAAACTTGATATAATAGACCAGATTTAATAATCCAGATTTGATAAATCAGATTTAATAAATCAGATTTAATAAACCAGATTTAATAAACCAGATTTAATTAACCAAATATAATATAAAAAACTTGATTTAATAAACTTGATTTAATAAACCAGATTTTAAATAAATGGGCGACGTGGTGCCTTAGTGATTAGCAGGTTCACCTCACAGCACTTGGGGTTCCCGGTTCGAATCCCAATCCATGTGGAGTTTCCATATCCGCGTGGGTTTTCTCCGGGTTCTCTGGTTTCCTCCCACAGTCTATAAACCATTTAATATACCAGATATAATTGACCAGAATTAATATACCAGATATAATAAACCTGATTTGATAACACAAATATGATCAACCAGATTTAATAAGCCTGATTTAGTAAACCAGATATAATAGACCAGATTTAATAAAACAGATTTAATAAACCTGATTTAATAAAAAAGATTCAATTAACTTGATTAAATAAACCAGATTTAGTAGACCAGATATAATAGACCGGATTTAATAAATAGGTATAATAGACCTGATTTAATAAACCTGATATTAAAAATATGATTTAATAAACCAGATTTAATAAACAATATGTAATACACCAGATTTCATAAACCAGATTTATTAAACAAGATTTAATAAAACAGATTTATTAAACCAGATTTAATATAGCATAACCACAAATTCATACAGAAAGGCATCTTCATACTAAATCTGTAGAAACATTTAAAACCTTTTGTGGGTCTTTTGTGGGACATTTTGTCCATTTATTTAGACAAGCATTGGTGAAGTGTCCTGGTTCACAATCACAGTTCCAGTTCATCTCAGAGGCGTTGGATAAAGTTCACTTTATGGTTCTGTGTGGACCAGTCAGGCATGTTTTTTTTGGAACTTGCTTTATGCATACTTGAAAAGGCCTTTATAACCCTTTATAACAGTTTAAAACAATGTGTTTAAAAGTATGTGAATAATGCTGAATGTTATCGAATATGAACAATAAAATGTGATAAAATGTCAGATGTGATGCAAATTTACGCTCATGCAATATAAATATTTCTGATGTGACGTATTCTCCAGAAAGCAGATTTACATTTCCATCTGGTTTATTGGGTCACGTTTCCATTTTCACGTTTCCATTACATTTACATTTAGTAATTTAGCAGATGCTTTTATCCAAAGCGACTTACAAATGAGAATTACTGCAGCACCATTAACCCTGCACATTACTGGGAAGTTTTTTTTATAGCAAGTGTTTGTGGAAGAGATGAGTTTTGAGAAGTTTCTTGAAAATGTTGAGTGAGTCAGCCTTATGGATGTTGTTGGGAAGGTCGTTCCACCATTTAGCAGTGCTGAATGAAATGGAGTGAGAATTGGCGCCTC
>JAOUQT010000304.1:0-12658 GCA_025769995.1 Xyliphius kryptos
GGATTGGCGCCCTGTCCTGGGTGTATCTGCCCAGCGCCCGAGATGTTCTCCCCTGGATGGGCATGGGGAACCCCCCCATGACCCTCATAAAGGAATAAGCGGAAGATAATTGAAGCTTGCTTTTAAATTTGTAATTCTAATCTACTGTCATCAGACTATCCAAATCATTCAAACCATCTGTAGATCCACATTTTTCAAAATGAAATAGGTTGTGTCCAGGGGTGTCTTCAAAATAATGTTTGGTGGAGTGGAGATATCTCGGTGGAAAAGTATGACGTGTGAAAATGTGTTTAATAAGGTTATAATAGGAGTGAAAATTAATAGCAATATGAAATCAAAAAACTGTATTTGTTTGTCAAATGAGGCCAACATTTAAACTGAAACTAGAGAATCTGAATACAATTGAAGGGAAGTGTGTTCGTTTGCTATAATATACACAATTTAATATCTCTCTCATTGTTTTTGCACAGGTGCACTCCAGCTCAATGCCGCCACCTCCCTCCTTACTCCACTCTCTGCACTCATTTCCAAGCACAACGCTGCGCCAACTTCCTTCCAAATACATACACGATGCTGTACTCACACAAAAGAGTGCCACACTAATACCTCACCACGACAAACTCCTGACAATAAGGAAGCGTGTCAACTTGTCATAACGAGTAAAACCAGGCCCGTAGCCATGCTGAAACACGTCACAGCGGTAAAAGAGAAGCTGAATCTTGTGAGCCAAACCACTCAGTTTCAGCTGCAAATTGTTCGCTTTGTTGTGTTCGATTGACAAATCGACGGGCCTGGTTTCTGACAGACGCTGTTTGGCATGACCGGTTAGGTGTGCAAGCAGATGAGCTTACTTACAGTCAAGAGTTTGTGAACGGCAGAGGGCTGGAGTACGCCTGTGGCAAAAACTAAAAGAGAGGCAAAAGCAAACAGCCAGATGGACAGACGGTACACCACATTTAGAATAATTAAAGATAATTCTTAAACTTGATCCTGAACTCTTCTTTTCTGGAAATAACACATATAATGTATAATCAATGCCCACGTTATTAGATATAATGTACATTTTTTCCGTTTTAATCAGAGCCACATTTAGGTTTGATTAGGGTAGAAACAGGGTGGTGTATCTAAAAAAGTGGCTGGTGACTGTACACCAGTTTTTTTCCCTGTTCATATTCATTACTTTTGCAATGTTTGGTTACATTACTGCTGATCCAGACACATTCATCTTCAATGTCTTTCTTGGCCACGCTGAGGTTTTAAATCGGTTCCAGCTTGAGTTATTTGATGTCAGTCGCATTAATTCACACACATATCTGTGACTGACGCATCTATGAGTAACAGAGATCCACTTAAATCTCTTAATTACAGCGAGCACATGGCAGTGACATAACTCTGCAAATCCAGCAGAAACACTTCTCATTCTTACAACTGTATTTTTCTTCTTAATCTAGTCAGTCGGCTCACATTTTTAATACATAAATATATTTCATGCTGCCACAGTTTTTGAAAAACATGTGGTTACTATGGTTAAGATCTTTAATTCTTTAAACATTTCTTATTTACACGCGTCAGTAAGCAACACATGGTGGTTTAAAAATTTCGCCATGTGGACAAAAAACTCAGACAATGTGACAAAGGTTTCCATGCATTTGGAGGCAGGAAGAGAGGAAATAAAAAAAAAAAGGCCTGACTTTATAACTATGACTGTGTACAAAAATCCCCCATACAACAAGGAAAATGAGAGGTAGGAAGATCAATCATTTTTGCACTTATTCGCAATCAAATATGTTACAATTAAGTAATCGTAAAAGGGAGTCAGCATAGTTATGACGACATTTATAAGAAAAATGCATAATATTACAGTAGTCGAAACTTAGGACCAGAAGGCAGAATTAAAACGGAATAAAAATAAACACTTGCAGCACACTCATTGCCTTGCTTCCTCCTTACAGGAAAATGTACTTTAAGGGGGTGACACGGTGGCTTAGTGGTTAGCACATTCACCTCCCAGAGCTGGGGATTCCCGGTTTGAATCCCAGTCTGGGTGGAGTTACCATGTTCTTTTCGTATCCACGTGGGCTTCCTCCGAGTTCTCCAATTATCTCTCACAAATTCTCTCTAAATTGCCTCTATAGTCTGTGTGAGTGTGTACAGAGAAGCACTCTGTCCTGGGTGTATTTGCCAAGCGCCTCAGATGGGCATGGGAAACATTCCCCCCCCCCCCGGATTGAGCGGAAGATAATGAATGACTAAATGAATTAATGTACTTAAAGGGACAAAAATTTAATTTTAGAGATTTACAAAGATTTTGTGTTCTAAAGAATATTTTATGTTAATATTCAGCTCTGTGCAGTAAAATTTCTACAAGACAGTTATTTTGTGTTAACAATAAATAGTAATAAATAAAAAAAAAAACATAAAAACATGCATTGTATCTGTGATTTCTGGTAGGTTATTCATTTATTCATTTATTATCTCCCGCTTTCCAATGCTTATTCAGAGGAGAACATATCTTGCGCTGGGAAGATACACCCAGAACAGAGCATCAATCTATTGCTGGGCACACACTTACATACTCTCTCTCTCTCTCTCTCTCTCTCTCTCTCACACACACACACACACACACACACAATATAGGAAAATTAGAGCAGCCAAATTACCCATGAATCCATGTTTTTGGACTGTATGAGGAAGATGACTTCTATTAAAGCTAAACTTTTATATGTGAATGAGGTTCAAAGAGAGTGGCGATTTTGCAAGGTCCACACTGCAGGGAAATATGGGTCAATGCAGCGACCCCAACCCCGCGGGTACCATGCTTCTGCACAAATCCAAACACAGCCCATCTGACACTGGCCTAGCTTTAACAGAGCAGCCGACGTGCTGACTGGCCCCCTTTCCCATAATCCCATCGGTCACGCCAGCCTCAGCACGTACCCGATTGGCTGGGGAGCTTGTGTATCCGTGGAAACCAGCAGGATGGATCAGGAAGTTGACAGGTTGTTCAGATTAAGGGCAGCGCCCCACTTTGTTTGGGCTTTAAAACCGTGCACAGCTCTATTAGCCCCAAATAAATCCCAAATTTATTTTTCAACCCCCCACACACATGCACAGTAACCTACATAAACACTGATCCCCGGTCAGAGGATTGTGAACTAGCAGGTGCATGTGATCTAGTTCCCCCATCATCCTGACATTACTGCTAAAATGTACGTTTAAAAAACATACAGATGCCGCCTGGAAACAGAAATAACCTTCTGAGAACTCTGCACCTCGACGTCATTAATACGACATGTTTCACTTAACTGGATTAAAAGCTTATGTTTTCAGCAAAACAAGATATTCAAATTCATCACAGCTTTAAAAACATGTAAAATAATGCATTTAAAAAAAAACAAAAAAAATATCTATATCAAATAATATCTTTCAAAAACCTGAAACCTGAACCTTGATCCAACCAAGGCGCACATCATGTAAATCACATTATGTCAATCCATCATCTTCCTCTACTAGGGTCACGGTGGGTTCCCCATTCCCATCCAGGGGACGCTGGGCAGATACACCCAGGCCAGGGCGCCAGTCTATCACTGGGCACACATTCACACACTATACGGGGCAATTTAGAGAATTCATTTTAACTGGAATTTATGTTTTT
Source organism: Xyliphius kryptos (assembly GCA_025769995.1). Lineage (NCBI taxonomy): Eukaryota > Metazoa > Chordata > Actinopteri > Siluriformes > Aspredinidae > Xyliphius > Xyliphius kryptos. The sequence goes on from JAOUQT010000304.1 coordinate 3,656, forward strand.
GGACTGTGGAAGGAAACCCACACGAATACACACAGGGCCAACATGGAAACTGCACCCAGATTGGGATTTGAACCAGGAATCCCGAGCGCTGAGAGGCGAACTTGCTAATCACTAATCCACCATGCCACCCTATTACTATATATAAACGGTTTCAATTCCTACTATTGCAGGCTAAACAGCATCTAATATAAAAGTGCAAAATACATAAATACAGCATGATTTGTGATAGTTAAAATTTTAACCCCCTCCAAATTCAAGGAACATGATATAAAATATTTTAATTTAGCCATGCCCTGCGGTCTTCTGAGTTTGCATAGACATCATAAACTATGTAGATGTGGAAAACAAGCCAAGAAGTTAAACCAGATGAACTGTGCAAAATGTTAAAAAGGTGTGTTGTTTCCGGCTGCAGTAATTCAGTTTACTGTGAGACCCCTGTGCACAAATGACCCAAAGATCACAATTATTAAATGTGCTTTAACTTTAAAAGTGCACTGTGGAGAGCGCCCGCTAACTCCATTATTTGTACCACTCAATTTTAGTTCAGATGACTGATACAACTATGGGATGTGGAAAGCGGGACAGCAGCGGGGACAGGAACAAGATTTATTATAGACAGTAATGACAATCAAACTGCCGCCGCTTGGCCGAACGAAACTTGCCAAAAGTCCCGCTCCTGTCCCATGGCTTTCTCTCTGCCCGCGGCATATGAATGCTGCACACATAAAGGCTGCCATTTCCAGCAATATGTTCATGTAAAGAAGTTATTGAGAGGTGTTTAAGATCTTTGTTCCTACCAGTCAATTCCCAGTTCTGATGACTACTCTCTGGTGGTCTCTTCTGCCTCTGATTAAAATCTAAATGGCTAAATTTTGCTATTAAAGACAGTCTCCCTGACAGTCACTGTAGATTCATCCTCTTTATCTCTTTGAAAAATATCTTCTGAATCTGACGAACTAGCGCTAATAAATTTACAGTCCAACTCAGTGATCCACGCCGGTTGATAGCGCCATTTTTCACTGTATTCCACCTGTGACAACCCTCAGTAACTTCCTGGAACTTTTAGAGTGACTTCTGGCTTTTCCGATTTAGTAAAACTAAGTAAACTAAATCTGTTTTATATTATTTTAGATTCACGTTTACATTTTAGAAGCTAAAATAAAGTGAAATCTTTAGATGTCCCCTATTAGGTGGAGCCTTTAAGGATGGGGTTAATTAATGCAGTACAGTTGTAGTAGTCCGATGAGCTTTGCAGATTCACGCAATAATGCTGAGCTTTCATTCACAAGTCTTACGGTTGCCTGGGCAGCTCCATGACTGCAACATTTGGAAAACAATCAGTAAAATCCTGCCTGAGACTGGTTTATACACTCACTGAGCTATGTAATGAAAGATTAGACATTTTTTTTGTTGTAGAAAGTACTAAGCAAGAGGGCGAGAAGCAATGGTGTTGATAAGACAATAGTTTGCAAATTAGGGGTAGAGCTAAGGAAAAGAGGGATTTAATTGAATTATGTGCGGTGTGTTCTGTTAATTGGGTCTGTGCGGAATATAAAGGAGGAGCTGAAGAAACAAGAAGGAGAACAGCTAAGGAGAGATGAAGACCTGCGATGGCTGTGGTTTGTTGTGCTGGAAAGCATAGCTGGCATCTGCCTTTGACCGTGTGTGTGTGTCTGTGTGTGTGTCTGAAAGGCTTTTTATAAACAGAATCCACTGTAAAGTTAATTACACACATTTCCAGTGTTCTCCCCATTTTCCTCCCGGGTGTCTTTATTTGAATCATGCTCCTCCCACTGCTTTGATCTATTACCTTCTCACTGTCCTTAAAATTATAGATTCTTTTAAATAAATATTAAATAATAAATAAATAAATATTAAATAAATACAACTTCTACTTGACCTTTTGCGCCACCTTGAGGAAGATCCACAACCGACACATATTTACTGGTAATTAAAATTCCAGGACAGGAGTAGTCACCTAAAAATGCTTAAAATTTAAGATTTAAATATTTAAGGTTTCAATATGACATCAATGAGGCGACTTCAATACTTCTTTTTAAGAAATGGCTGTGTAACATGAGCAAATGACCGACGTAGCCCTGCCACACATACACCATCACAGTCGATGCCCCGCATCAATAAAACAGGGTGGTGCTGACATCATAAATACGGTATGCAGGCAAATCCAAACCACTTCGTTTCACAGGGCACTAAGGAATTCTGTGAACAAATGCAGTCCTCTTCACGACCGAATTTACAGCCCAATCATGTTCAAGCTCATAAATCAATTAAAGCCTGCAGCAACAATAGAGGCTTTCACTGCCCACCGGTTTAACAGGTTCCCCCCTGTCCATTTACCTCGAACATCACAACTTCACAGGTTTACATGAGCCAGTCACGTCGAGGTCACGATCAGCTGAACTTTCACTGACCCAGGAGGACATTACCACCACCACCACCACCACCTGGCTGTGCAGAACTAAAAACCAGAATTCTTATATTTTCATAATAGAACGTTTCAAAGCAGGTTTACAGCAGATTTACAGAGTGTGATTTGTGTTACAATTTTGTCATGCTGTACATACTCACATTAACGACAATTCTGAATGCAAAAATTAAAGAACTGAATATGATGGAATTACTCAGGCTGTGACATCGTTTGTTCATTTTACAAAACAAAAAATCCAAAGGCATGTACATTAATTTGCTTTTGGTGCAGCTCTTGCTGGGCTGTTATTTTGCATGTTCTTTCACTTCTTATTCGTCAATACTCAATTTTTTTGCCAAACTAGAAGAATATTACAAATTTTGATTTTGTAGTTTCATAGTTTGAAGAGTGTAAATGTTTGGGAAAAAATGTGTTTTAGTTCCTCTCCATTTTAGCCCCGACCCTCCTGAGCTCAGCATCACTTAGCTCTGCTAAAGCGACAGAGCGCCACCCCGTGGAAAGACACCAGAATGATCAAAACATAGTGTGAGTGGCTGTGTGTGTGTGTGTAAGAGAGATACTAAAGAAGGTCTTTAGATAGTTTTTAATAATTTTTTAGAACCATCATCCACATCTGTCTGAGAGAAACAACACAGCATCATTGTGAATATATCATGTTTTAAAATTTTAAATATTACCATATTTAAAATACTGTACTTTTGTTATTTCTGAGGATTTCAAAATCTTAAGATTTTTTAAGTTAGTTATTTCCAAAAAAAATTGCTAGATCCTTTTTAACATTTTTTACTTGGTATGTGACAGTGGCCTCTACCTCCCATTCACAAGCCGGGCATCCTGCACCCGCATCACATTCACGATCACTTACATATTGTACAGGGTGGTGTGGCTGACAATGACGTGCATATGAGGCATTATGGTATTTTCTGTGACCTTAGACTTACCTATTCCATCATGATCGTCTGCAGCCATCAGGTTGCCGCAAACTCCTACAAAAAACAAGCATGATTAAGAAAAATGCTGAATAATCAGATTATTATCCAATTTTGGATTTCACCTTGCAAACATTTAAAATTATAAATAAATAAGTCTTTTTCATCCTAAAATATTTCAACAATCTTTAAAGCACAGTAAAATCCTGAACACGTTTTCATAGTTCCAGTATTATAAGCTCGGGACGGGTCGGTCAATAAGTAAACAAAGAGGAAGAGATAAAACCGTAAACCACGATTAAAGACTATACCGCTATCAAGCGTCAATATTGACACAAGGCCTGTGTTACAAAACAAATCCCAGCCTGTAGTGTTGTTTACCACCATGCACCTGGCACACACAATAAAACAGATCTGGTTAAATAAAGCACCACTACCTTTATTACACAACAAATCCCCTAAATCACATCGGACATGATGAGCTGGCCCTCACCAGAAGGTGGAGGTCACATGACCCTTCATGCTTGGCTCTCTGAATCTATAAACACACCGATCCACATCTGGACCCATGTTTCCAACTCGCTGCCCACCAACACAGACACGATGCGCAGAGCAGCTCTGCCTCCGCGGCATGGCTCACAGCTTTATTATTGTTATTATTTTGTTTAAATGGTCCATGAGCTGCAAGTATGTGACCCACAGACAACCTCAATGAGATCAAACAACTAAAATTTATGGTCCTAACCTTCACTATCAGCACCAGTTGTCACAAATAAGCACTGCAGCACATCCTCTGACTGCCCAGGCTGCTTTTAATCCACAGCTAAGGATGAGACGATTATTGTGTAAGAAATAATTACGATTATAAGATTATCATGAAGTAATCAAAAAAAGAAAATGCAGGGCTTTTTCTGAATATTAACACAAAATATTGTGAAAACCAAAGTTAAAAATAATCTGTCCTTTAAAGCACAAATCAGTAAATTCATTGAAAAGAAAATGAGTTTTAAGTAAATAGACAAGTTGTAACACTTGGTCTAAGTCTATTTTTTGTCATGATGATTTTATGTCACTCTTGTGATAAATTCATTTTTATATCAGGATCAATTGCAAAAAAGATTATAGTCTCATTCCTATCCCCAGCGTGCCAAAAGATATAAGGATGGTAGCTCAGTGGATAGGGTGTTGGGCTAGCAATCCAACGGTTTCAAATCCCAGCTCCACTGAAGTTACTAATATGGGTCCTTAAGCAAGATCCTTAACCCTCATTGCACCCAGGATTCTGTATGTAATTCTTGTGTTCTGACCCCAAATTTTAAGTGGGATACTTTGAGGTCACTTTTGATAAAATCATCTGCAAAATAACTAAATGTATGGCATGAATGATATATTCTTGGTTAATTTGCAGCAAAAAAACATTATTGGAGATGAAAACAATAATAAAATCGGGGTAAACAGCTGCACACTGCCAAACCATCAACCATCCGCGGAACAGTCAGCGGGTCCAGCTTTACCGAGGAGTAGAATTTGGGTTAAGTTAAAAACCCTGTTTTCTCTTAAGTCATTTGTAAAGAGCATTTTATCGGTCATATTGATTTAAATTTTGGCACCTCAGGGTGATCTACATGTCAAGGTGGAACAGAAGGGACCTTTAAAGTGCACATAATGTAATTAACCTTTACCCTTTATACCCTCACCCTCAAAGTAAGTAACGAAGGATGAGTTGCCTAGAAACTGAGAAGAAATGGGAATGGAAGCTCGGTGGTTAGGATGTTGGGCAAGCAATCTAATGGTTGTGGGTTCAAATCCCAGGTCCACTGATGTTACCAGTGTGGATCCCTGAGCAAGGTCCTTAACCCTCAATGCTCCAGAGATTTTGTATAAAACCCTGTGTTCTGACCCCAACAATTAAATTTTATATTTGTAAGTTGCTTTGAATAAAAGTGTCTGCTAAATGACCAAATCTAAAGGACTGGAAGATGCATCTACAGATCTTTAACAAACCCAAAATCTTCCACACTGATCCATGTAGCGGCTGTACTAAATATTAGATGTTTTTGTCTGTGATTGGACATGGCGTGCAGTCGGTCATTAAACCCATTATGAAGCACTCAGTATAAAGCGCCAATCCATCGCTGGGTACACACTCACTCACACGGTCACACACACACACATACACACACTATACAGGGCAATTTAGAGCATTCAATTTACCTTCATGTTTTTGGAATGTGGAAGCAAACCCACGCAGACAAGCGGAGAACATGCAAACTCCACCCAGATTTAGATTTGAACTGGGAATCCCCAGCGCTGAGAGGCGAATGTGCTAGCCACTAAGCCACTGTGCCGCCCCATGTAATGTCATATTCAACAAAAAATATAATTTTGTTTAAGATGGAAAACTTGATAAAGGTTAGTAAATTAAAGCTGATACCCGGAATTATTCCTGAGAAAAGAGAACGAGCCATGTGATTGCAATTTCCGTGTTTATGCCGCAACATTCTGAACCATCGCTGACATAATCAGAATATCCATAGGGCCACATTTCAGGCGGATCAATTTTCTTTTGGGCCTCAAAACATCCCAAAGGGAGCAATTAGGGACACACTGTCCTATTTTAATTACAGTCCACTACAAATTCCACTCTAAATAAATAACATTTAATGGCAGTGAAAAGTTCTGTATGACTATTGATTGAGCATTGAACAAAATGGAATATAAGGGTTTACAGTACCAGTCAAACGTTTGGGCATGCCTTCTTTTTGCTCCACTTATTGTCCATGTTATCAGTTCAACTCACTGTAAAGATGGACTTTGTAGTTCTACAATTACAAACGTTTAGCACGTTCGCCTCTCAACACTCGGGATCCCGGTTCGAATCCTAATCTGGGTGGAGTTTCCATGTTCTCCCGTTGTCCGTGTGGGTTTCCTCCGGGTTCTCCGGTTTCCACCCACAGTCCAAAAACATGGATTTAAGGTAAATTGAATGCTCTATATTGCCCCATATAGTGTGTGTGTGTGAGCGTGTGTGTGAGCGTGTGCCTAGGGATAGATTGGGCCCTGTCCTGGGTGTATTTGCCCAGCGCCCGAAACATTCTCCCCCACCGCGACCCTAATAAAGGATTAAGTGGAAGCTAATGATTGAATGAAATGTTGCGTCCCGTATCGGATAAATAAAGGACATAATTTCTATTTAGAAAAATTAATAATTCCACTTCTCCAAACACTGATGCTGTGCACAGAAATTAAAAAACAGGATACTCGGTAAAACGTGTATAAATGTTTTAGTGATGCACAGAAATGAATCAGAACGCCGCTTCAGACACATCAGAACACTAATTCATACTCCATCTCCTAAGACAGATACTGTATGAACTTTATGATGCGTTAAGAGTTCAAATCTGTCTGTGCTCTTTAAATATATATTTGTAACATATTCAATAAAGCAATTAATTTATCTTCTGCTTAATCCTCTACGAGAGTCGTGGGGGTTCCCTATACCCATCCAGGGGAGAACGTTTGGGCAAATACACCCAGAACAGGGTGCCAATCTATCACTGGGCACACACAGCCACAAACCCGACCCTAGTAGAGGACTAAGTGGAAGATAATAAATGAATAAATATTGAGGATCGTAATTTAATCATATCGAATAGAATCTAATGGTGTGGGAATTTAAGTATCACTAATAATCGAATCATTGGCTTGGTGAATCGATATCGAATCGAATCGCCATGAAGGCTCCGATTTACACTCCTATTTTCTCTGCAGGAGAGCAGTGTTTTTTTTTTTTTATCAGTTCTTTTCTTTTGATTAATCGTTTCCACTAGTCAACTAGTTTATTAAACACTAATGAGTAATTATTACAAGAGTAATAAAATCAGATATTCCTAAACACTATCAGCAATGGGACGGTTTCACTTTATTAGAAAGAAGTGTGTTCCACAGGGTCATCAGATCAGCGAAGAAAACAATTGGATGTTCCTTCCCTACTCTAGATCAAATTTACAAGTCATAAACATTTGGGGCGACAGGGACGAAACAACAGGACGAAACACCTTTTTCCCCTTTTTAAACTGTTTTTATCCCAAAGCCATTGTGCCCTAAAAAAAATATTAATACTGTAATTAACTTTCAGGATGTGAAATTAAGTTTATTTCTCAAATGTTTATACATTGCCCGCTCTGCTTGTCGGTCTCCCAACTTCAACAATCAGCCCGACTCGTGCTAAACCAATCAAAGCAAACTCCTGTCACTCTATTACTCATCTCGCTCCATTGGCTTCATGTAGCTGCTTGCATTTAGTTCAAGGCACTGACACTGACCTACAGGACAGACTCTGGATCTGACCCCTCTTACCTTTAATCCATCTTTCCTATATAAGCTACGTTCACTGCGCTCTAGTGATGAATGTCACCTGGTGATTCCAACTCACCGTGGCAATAATTCGCACTCCATTTCATTCATCACTGCTAAATCTTGGAACAATCTTCCCAACACCACCCGTAAGGCTCAGCTCAGGGTCACTCAGCATTTTCAAGAAACTTCTCATTAGACACCTCTTCCACACTGAAAATATATTTATATTATATTTATAGAAAATATAATAAAATAAAAAAACAGCCAGGTTGTGTACTGTGCAGGGTTGATGGTACTACAGTTTAGCTGTTTTTTCCTTGTGTTGTTGTCTCATTCATAAGCCGTTTTGAATAAAATCGTCTGCGAAATGACTAAAAGTAATTGTACATTACCGTGAACCCTCTGTGCAATTATTTACAACCAGTGCAATTTTGCATATAGTCAATTTCTGAATTTTTGTATACATTGACATATCCTTATTTTCTTCTGTTCTCTCAAACACCGTTTTGATTTAAAGGCACTGCAATTTCGCTGTTCTTGTAATAGTGACAGCTTTTATCTAATCTTATCATACGTAACAACAAATCAAATCAAAGCAGAACTGAGGATGAACAGAGTGAACACACACACACATACACACAGTTTCATCAGGACAAATCACAGAACTGCACTGCGAGGCACGACCTGTTCAAACATAACTTCAAAATCAATTAGCTGCTTTTCTTACCTCCCGTCTCACATTTAATAAGGAGTAATAATCGTCGTTGCCCAATTCAGAATCATCTTCCAAGGCAGTCGCCATGTTTCCTCCGTAAAGCTTTCCAGTCCACTCATTAGACTCGTGTGGCGCCCCCGTCTGTTTCGGAGATCGAAACCGCGCTTCATGAATCTTTAGACTTTTTCAAACCAAACACGAACAATACGTTTAAATTCTGAAATCGATTTCATTTTATTGCTGAAATATAAACCTTATTACCCTTTTGGAGTTGGGTTTGAAACTCAAAGCTGAATGTTTTACATGTGATGTTTTATGTTGCGCTCTGAGCCAAGCAAACAATTTCTAAACTTTTACAGACCGACGTTATTCATTTATATTTTTAAACATCTTATCGTTAAGAAGGATGTTCATAGAAGACCAATTTTGACAGGACCCTGTTTTATATACTTTATTTGCATTTTGATTACTTTTGGTGGCTTAGTGGTTAGCACGTCCGCCTCTCAGCGCTGGGGATTCCCAGTTCGAATCCCTATCTGGGTGGAGTTTCC
>JAOUQT010000315.1:0-12658 GCA_025769995.1 Xyliphius kryptos
CCCAGCGATGGATTGGCGCCCTGTCCTGGGTGTATCTGCCCAGCGCCCGAGACGTTCTCCCCTGGATGGACATGGGGGACCCCCCCGCAACCCTCATAAAGGAATAAGCGGATTACAAAACATGATTACAAACAAGAGGGAACAGATTATAAAAGAGAGGGTACTGATTACAGAAATTAGGGAATGGATCACACAGGATGTCACAGATTACAAAAGCAGTAAATTCGTTCTCTATTGACACCAGAAAATCTCCTTACATTGGACACAAGTTTTTGGTCCAGTGCCCTTTTATTCTATAATGGGCTCCAGGGTACCCCGTCACCCACGAAACTAAAAATAAATGAATAAGTGAATTCTATTTTAACATCAAGTGCTACAGAGCCTTTGATGTGGAAGGTGCCGCAGTTGTTTGCCGGTTTATTTCGGGGTGTTAATGCGGAACCTGTGGCTGGATGAAACGCAATCCGCGTTTGGCATCGGTGGTATTTTCAGAGGTTGTTCAAAACACAAGCCTTTGCTTTGAGCTATTTAAAGTGCTGCAGTCACTGATCTGCCAGGATCTGTAAATTATTGTACACATTCATATTAGATATCAAAGTGCATTTACTTTTGTTAAGTATACACGACACTTCCAGTACTAAACAACTAAAGAGTGTTATTAGAGTGTATATTACCGCTCTTAAGCCCCTTCACCCAGCTTTCCTTACAGATTCAATCTGAAGACCTCTCACACAGCATCCCTCTCTCTAACTCTCACCCTCTCTAAAGCCAAAACAAGTCTAGCATTACTCTTCATCTATTATGCATTAGTAGTATTGAGTGGGCTTATTTTACTACCAACCAAATATGAGGTTTCAGAGCTGGATCTAGAAGGACACTGTCCACTCCCTAAAATATCCATTTAACCGCAGACCCACCTTTTCAACCATAACCACACCCAGAAATAATTCCATACGCCTCACTGCCTATACACCATTGCTAGTGGGTAATCGCAGACGGCCTGCATAGCTTTCCCATCCCCAAAATTATCGATCCATCAGTATGCACTTGCTTTTAGAGCAACCACCTCCATCCATAGTGTCAGGTCTGATGATCACATTTCACAAAGAGCCCCTCTGCGGAAAACTTGATAATTTCCTGTATTTGGACTGAATGGGGTTAAAGAAATACCAATATGAAACTTATAGGTGTGAAAGCAGCCGACCTCAAACACCTCTTGTGCATCTATATACATTCTGTTTCCTGTTTTCGGAAGCACATACTGTACGTGGGATCATTTACCAATGAGCAGCAGCCTTGGTAAATGTCTCAGGGGGACACTAAACTAATCCAGTGGCACTGCTAAGTCGACAAAAGGTCATTTAAATTCTTGTAGACAAAATAATAGGTCGCAAACATTATTTAAATAAACATTCATCTATTATTCATTCATTCATTGTATTTCGCTTATTCCTTTATGTGGGTCGCGGGGGAGGGGTTCCCCATGTCCATCCAGGGGAGAACGTCTCGAGAGCTGGGCAGATACACCCAGGACAGGGCGCCAATCCATCGCTGGGTACACACTCACTCACACATCCACACACTATACAGTGCAATTCAGAGCATTCAATTTACCTTCATGTTTGTGGAATGTGGGAGGAAACCGGAGAACCCGGAGGAAACCCATGCAGACACGGGGAGAACATGCAAACTTCACTCAGATAGGGATTCGAACCTGGAACCCCCAGCGCTGGAAGGCCAATGTGCTAACCACTAAGCCAACTAATAGCTCATTCATCTATTATCTTCTCCTTAATCCTCTACTAGAGTCGCGGATGGGTTCTCCATGCCCTTTCAGGGGGGAATGTTTTTGCGCTCTGGACAGGGTGCCAATCTGTCGCTGGGCAAACAATCACACACACACACACACACACACACACACACTATATAGGGACAAATTAGAGCAGCCAATTTACCTTGAATCTATGTTTTTGGACTAATAGAGGAAACACTAAGGAAACCCACATGGACACGGGGATAACTTGTAAACTTGAAGCAGATTGGGATTCAAACCTGTGCTGCGGATCCCCAGGTGTTCTTTCCACTAAGCCATAGTTTCACAGGGAATAAATAATTACATTCTAAGGAAGGAACTGCCCAGGATTTTTGTAGGCGGTGCTTTGTTGTGTGTGTGTTGGGCTTGTACGAGTTGATCACACAGTATGTGGTGTCACGCTGGTACTGAGAATCATCCACCAACCAAAACTGTCCCTCCACCATAATTCTGGACACAGCATCCTGTGATGACTGAAGAAGGATTATAGGATGACTAACATAAACTGTGCAGCAACGGATGACCTGCTTTCTGATTGTGCATCTACAAGGTGGAGAAATATGGTGAATGTGTGTAGTAAAGTGTACGTGAGTGGATACAGGGTTTGAACAGGGTTTAAACACAACAGACACTAACACACCACCACCACCACCATGTCAGTGTGACTGTAGTACTGAGAATAATCCACCACCTTAATAATACCTGCTTTGTGGGGGGTCTTAATGATCAGAGACCAGAGTAAAGGGGACTGACAGAGTATGTAGAGAAACAAATGGACTACAGTATATAATTGTAGAACTACAAAGTTCATCTGTATGAGTGGCGCTGAATTAATAAACAGTGTTCTGACATTTGTTTTGTGCCTTTGCTTTCAGCTCTTCATTGCTGGCTTTGCCATATCAACCGGAGCGGCTTCCAGACTCGTCTCTGGTTACGACAGTTACGGGAACATCTGTGGTCAGAAGAATTCCAAAATCCCTGGTATCGACCTTAGCGGGCGAGACCAAACCTCCAACAAGTGCGTAAAAGATATTATTCTGTAACAAATCTCAAATCTGCATCACAGAACTTGGGTTCACGGGTTTAGATTAATGTTCAACTTTATTTATGTACTAGCTCATTCTGGCTTCTGATGGATGCTGTTTTCGTTAAACGGTGTGAACATTAATTTACGTGTAATACTGAAGTAAATTCTGACTAAAGCTACTCCAGAAACTTTTTTAAACTTCCTTAATATTATAACTATAATATTATTATGAAGAACACAAGAAGCGACCAACTACACGTAAATAGTAAACACCTTGTTATCCTGCGTATGGCATTCACATATGAAATACAATTACCCGCCGTAAATACCATAGATAGGATAACATGGCGTTATAATAATTTATGTGTAGTTGGTCGTGTCTTGGTGGTTTCCTTTTTAAATTTAAAGCTTAACTAAATTTAAGTAAATTTACCATACAAAACATCTTCCACATTACTTAAATCCCCTGCATAATAGCATAAACACCAATCACTGGTATTGCTGCTTGAACCATGTGGAGCTGCTCCTTGGTGGTTGTACAGAAAACTAAAGAGTAAGAATTTATAATATAAGGCACTTGGCATGTCATCTCTATAGTGAATGGCATGCAGGTAGAGTGGTGGGTATGACGCAGGGTGGCTCCACCGCTCTACCCCTCCCCATCCGCTCACTGAACACACGGCGGCCAGTTCCAAAATCACTACTTCCTACTTCCTAACTGTGCCTGATAGTTAACAGTAGCCCCTGCGCAGCTGTGGTATTATGCTTCCTAAATGGAAACATCCACTAACAGCTGTAGCTCAAAGACTCCATAGAGTCAAAATGTTAAAAGAGCAGCTAAACAAGCAACGTGAAGCTAATGCTGTAAGTCATGCTACACGTTGCACATCAACAGCAAAAAGGACAGCTGGCTAAATGTGTCAGATTCCGCAGCACTGCTTTGTATCCCGAAAACTTACCGAAGACGGATTTGAGGAACGTAATTTTGTCAGTTAAGCAAATCAAAAATTTCTTCAGTAAAACGTGTCTCCAATAATGCTCGCCACCTGGGCGTAGAACAATTAAGACATACACATATCTGTACCCGTGGAAAACCCAAAATTGTACTGACTCCTCTGTAACACAGGTACGTGTTCTTCCTGGAGCCCTGCAACATTGATGTCATCCACAGGAAGATCAAGTCCGTGGCATTGTGCGTTTCTAGTTGTCCAGATGGTGGGTTGCAGACGTACGAGGACCTCAGCAGATTCGCTCTGACCAATGGTGAGTTTATCTAATTGCTTCTTCTCCGTACTTTACAGTAACAGTCATATACTAAATGTTTTTTCGTGTCCAGCTGCAGGACGGTATTGTATAAACAATGTCCTTAAACCATAGGCTTCCATTAGGGCTGTGGTACTTTACAGAGTTAGATTAAATAGAACTGCTCATACTATATAATTATACTATAGGGCAGTGGTAAGCTTGTGTTTAAGGAACCAGCCTTGTGACCTGAAGTTTCCTGGTTCGATTCCCAACAAGTACTTTGGTTGAAGTGATCTTGGGCAAGACAAATATCACTATCCCAAATTGCTCCCCAGGGATCGTATACAAGGATACCTACCACTCTGGGCATGTGTACTCACATTACTCAATGTGTGTATGTGTGTGAGTAAATAAAGTAGGCAAAATAGATCACTTTGTAGAAGATAAAGGAAAACCCCCAGTGACATCAACAAACTAGGAGGCAAACTAAATTAAGAAACCTGTGGGTTTGACTTAGACGGTATAAATGTACAGTAATGTGAATTATTAAACAGGTAGTTCCGTTTTTTTAAATCTGATTGGCTGAGTCGCTTGTCCAGCTGTGGCATTATTCACAATAACCCACACCTCTGTATAAATGTGGGATATTAAAAAAATGTTTTTTTCTGATGTTTTTCATAAACTGCTTTTTGTAATTTGGTCACCAGATGGTATTATTTAATTGTTAAAGAAACCGGAAATCTTTTTCTTGCATCAGGGTTCATTAGGAAAAAAAACGACTGGATTATGTCAGGGAAGGCGAGTTTCTTAGCAGTTTTGCTTTGTCAACGCATTTATAAATCAAACTTTGTTTTTTGTATTCTTGTGTGCTAGTAACCATTTTATAAAAGCAATAAGGCACTTGAGGTTCATTATTGTGAACAATCCACTGGAAAAAGTTGTAATGGCACTCCGCTTATAACACCTCTTTCCTATGGATTATTCACAATACGCCCTGTGCCTTATTGCTTTTTTAATCATCTGGATAAATGAGATTTTCACAGTTGTATGATGTTTTGTGTTAATCTGGTTCTGTTTTGGGTTTAGGTTCTAAATTGTGCACATATGACCTGGAGCCTAACAACTACCCTTCTGATCCGAAACGGTTTAAAGCGTGTCCTAAACTTCCTGTTCCTCCAAGGTAATGCACATTTTAGCTTCATCTTATTCTGCTGTACAATAATCAGATTTAAATCTTTATCATGTTAATAATCTAAAGAAGAGTTTATGTAATGGTCTGTGATTGAACAGAATCAGATCTAAGGGAACTTGACTCTAAAGGGCTACATACTCATGTACTCTCTAATGGATGATCTGTGATTTAATGGATCGGTTCTGGTGTCGAGGAGACAGTCGTTCTGATGAACCATGATGTCACTCTTCTTCTCGTTTACAGTAAATCTTTGCCAGTGTTCCACCGCTGCACACCATCTGAAATCTCCTGCTACGCCAAATTTGCAGAGGCTCTCAACACATTCGTCAGTGACAACAGTGTTCTGCACAGGGTCATTGCCGGGGTCATGACCTCAAAGGAGATTATTATGGGGTTGTGTTTGCTGTCACTAGGTAACTTCCTTTATTCACATGTCAGGTTTATAAATGTAGTGGTGATGCTGTAAGAGAATCATAACCAGGTCAAGAGGTGATGAGAATGCTGGATCTGAGGAGGATGTTGATGCTGGGTATGATAATGCTGAGAATGCTTGAGGATGATGGAAATATATTAAGATAATCTTTATTAAAAGATGTACTAAAATAAACAAGTTTCTGTTTCATTAAACTGAGAGTGGATCAGGAAATCTTTCAGAGTTCTGTCAAAAGCAGGTTGTTTCTTGTAGCACTGTGTAGGTTCTGGATCTTTCAGGTCATCTGTTCTGTTTCTCAGTGCTGTCGATCATCCTGATGGGTGTGATCCGGTTCATCTCGGTTCTGCTGGTGTGGCTCCTCACCGCTGTTGTAGTGCTTGGATCCATCGGTATGGTCATGACCTTGCTAATGACTCTTGATCACACCATGTGCATTCTTATGGTGTTTCTCTGTATTCTTTCTCAGGTGGAACTGGGGTTCTCTGGTGGCTCTACACTGATCACCGGATGTCTGCCAACTCCACCCTGCCTGCTAACGAGCTCGCCATTGCTAAAGATAACGAGAAGTCTCTGCTTATCTACGCTATTGCAGCAACGATCTTCACGGTACTGACCTATTTCTCTGTACAGATACCATTCCTTTTTGTCTGTTTGGGGTTTCTGAGGTCACCCACTATGGCGTGGGTTTAAAATATTACATACAAGATAAAAGTTAGTGCATATATCCACCTCACAGCCACTCGATCTTGGCAGAACAATGATAATTTCCACAATAAACTAGAGCGTTTTGCAGGAATTTGGGTTTGTTTGATCAGACCTGGTGCACAATCATGTTCCATTGCAGTGGTGATTTATGGAGCTGACTCAGGTTTTTCTTCTTCACAGTACTTTACCACGTTTGCCAACTTAGCAAATTCCACCTTTTCACCTCTAGCGACTTATTTTTTGGGAAACGACTAGCAAAATATATATGCATTTACACGGTGTCAATCACCTCTCACCTCGTCCATGGATGTTTGTTCAAGAAGCTAAACAACTAAAAATGTTTGGAAATTTAGGTAAAAACATGGGGTTAAAGTAATTACTTTATCTTTAGAAATAATGACTTTATATAATATATATACATTTTTTTACAGATTTTTTTTAAATTTTATTTTTTATACCACAATGTTTTTAAACACTTAAATGGAATGTTATACAAATTAGGTGATGACCTCATTTAGTGACTACTAGTGACTTTTAGAACAGCCAATTGCTACTTTCTTTACTGAAAGGTTGACAAGTGTGCTTCACAGTAGACACTACACCATCCTTTAGGTATTGGCTTTTATGCCGCATCGCAGATTGCGGTGTGTGATCAGATGGCTTTACACGTGGCTTCTGCATTTAGTGATCTTTTTTTATGGTAATGATTAATGGGGGTTCAGTCACCTGACCTCTCAGTGTAAATGTACCGCTTTGTAGGTGGTGCTGCTTCTGCTGCTGCTCTTCATGAGGAAGCGCGTGGCTCTCACCATCGCTCTGTTCCGCGTCGCCAGTAAAGTCTTCGGATATTTACCTCTGCTGGTGTTGCAGCCATTCTGGACCTTCCTCACCCTCATGATGTTCTGGGTTTACTGGATCACCGTGCTGCTCCTGCTCGGAACCGCAGGTCTGATCTCATCATAATAAGAATTACAATGATAATAAAGCAATGAGGTACGAGAGGGCATGCATCACTGTGAACAAATCATGGGAAAGAGGAGTTCTTAGGCGTGATGTGAAGCGGAGTACAGTTAAACCTTTTTAACATGCTTTTAAACACAATAATGCATCTCGATTGCCTTATTACTTTTATAAAATGGCTACAAACACACTATAATAAAAGAGGAATCAAGGTTTGATTCATAAATGTCTTTATTAAAAGCAAAATCGTTGATAAACTGTTCTTCCACGACATAATCTAGTCCGGTTTTTAAAGTGAGTATAAAGGTTCCGATTTCTTTTACATCTGCTGTCTAGTGGCCAAATTACAGAACCAGTTTATTAATTTAATTAAATTGGGAAAATTATGTTTGTCATGCATTGATAAGAATGTAAAGTGCTCAGAGTTGTGAGTTATTGTCATAAATGTCACGGCTGGACAAAAGGCTCAACCAATCAGGTTTAAAGCTTATTCCTCTACTAGGGTCGCAGTGGGGTTTTCCATGCCCATCCAGGGGAAAACATCTTAGCCACTGGGCAGATACACCCAGGACAGGGCACCAATCCATTGCTGGGCACACACTCACTCACACATCCATACACACATACAGGGCAATTTAGAGCATTCAGTTGACCTGGAATCCAGGTTTTTGGACTGTGGGAGGAACCCGGAGGAAACTCACGCGGTCACAGGGAGAACATGGAAACTCCACCCAGATCTGGACTCGATTTAGGAATCCCCAGCGCTGAGAGGCGAACGTGCTAACCACTAAGACTCCGCGCCACCCCCTGGAACTATCCGTTTTATAATGATTTGAATATTGATGGTTGTATTGTGATAATTTTCATAAAGGCTTTTCATTAATTGTAAACCTGTAATCTATAAATTAACATAGATCCCTGTGATTTAGACTAAACAATCTAAATATGATCTTTAAAATCTTTAGGAAGCCCGGTGCAGAACAACCAGACGGGGCTGGTAGAGTTTAAGATGGACGGACCGCTGCAGTATATGGTGTGGTACCATGCGGTGGGTCTCATCTGGATTAGTGAGTTTATCCTGGCCTGTCAGCAGATGACTGTAGCGGGAGCCGTCGTTACCTATTACTTCACCAGGTACCCCGATTAAAACACTCCTCCCCCATTAACTGAAAAATCTTTTTTTTTCATATTGAATGAGAACTGAATGAGAATGAAAGCTGAGACCTGGATGCAGCACCTGCTGCAGTACCAGCATGTAGCAGCAGGGGGAGTGCTTATTTTATTCATTCATTCATTATCTTCTACTTAATCCCATTAATGGGGGAACTTCTTGAGTGCTGGGAAGATACACCCAGGACAAGGTGCCAATCCATTGCTGGGCACATTCACTCACACAATCACACACATATATGGGGCACTATTGAGCTTTAAATTTATTTTGAATCCATGTTTTTGGACTGTGGGAGGAAACTTGAGTACCCGTAGGAAACCCATGCTTACACAGGGAGAAATGGAAACTCCACCCAGATTTGGATTTTAACTGAGAATTCCCAGCGCTAAGAGGCCAACGTGCTAACCACTAAGCCACCTTATTCAACAACATGACTAATGTAAATGTGGTTAGTGTGACATCATAACATGGCGAGGTTATTTAGTAGCTCACATGATTCTGGTTACAGGGACAAGTCACAGATGCCTGCGACGCCCATCATCACGTCGGTGCTGCGGTTGATGCGTTACCACCTGGGCACGGTGGCTAAAGGAGCCTTCATTATCACACTGGTGGAGATCCCGCGCCTCATCCTCACCTACCTCCACACCCAGTTAAAGGGCAGAGTGAGTCCACATCGTAACTACAACCATGTTCAGGGAGAAGTGGTGCATATTCTGATGGGGTATAGGGGTGCCAGTGTTTTTGTGGCTGTGTCTTTTTGATCGTTTGTGTGTGGTGTTCTGTCTGGTGCAGGAGAACGCATGTGCGAGGTGTTTACTGAAAGCCTGTGTTTGCTGTCTGTGGTGTTTGGAGAAATGCCTCAGTTACCTCAATCAGGTACCTCTCATTACACCTTACCACCAGCACTGCTTTGATGTAACAACACAGCTGGAATAGACCCGTGTGTGTGTGGTATGTGTGGTGTGTGTGTGTGTGTGTGTGTGTGTGTAGAACGCCTACGTGGCGACCGCCATTAACAGCACCAGCTTCTGTACCTCGGCTCGTGACGCCTTCCTCATCCTGGTCGAGAACGCGCTCCGTGTGGCCACCATCAACTCAGTCGGGGACTTTGTGCTTTTCTTGGGAAAGGTATTGCCAGACCCCCCCATCCCCCACCGTGAGCATCACATGTAGGATGTAGGTGCGTCTCCAGCACTTATGTGTTCACTTTGTTTTGCAGGTCCTGATCGTGTCCTGTACGGCATTTGCTGGCGTAATGGCTCTAAATTACCAGCGGGAGTACACAGTGTGGGTGCTGCCCCTCATTATTGTCTGCATCTTTGCCTTTCTGGTGGCTCACTGCTTCCTGTCAGTGTTCGAGATGGTGGTGGATGTGCTGTTCCTCTGCTTTGCCGTCGACAGCAAATACAACGATGGCAGTCCAGGCAGAGAGTTCTACATGGACAAAGCCCTGATGGTAAAATCCACACCTCATTACATCTGAGATGGGTTGACAGATGGGTGGTGGGTGGATTGATAGACTGATAAATCAATGGTATTGGGATTGATTTGTAAATATATTGATGAATCTGTATGCATGAGTCACCACTTCATCACAGGGCAGGAAAGTGTCTCAATTTTACCTAAAATCTGTTTTGGGACAAAGGAATGAAGACCCCAATGCAAACAAAAGCAGCAAACGCCATACACAACCACAATGTCCTTTTTTTTTTTTTTTTTTTTTTTTTTTTTTAAAGTTGGTGCAATTGGTTTATTGGAAAGTTCTGATGGTTGTGGTTGGAGCTGAGTATAACCTCTGTCTCCTGAATTTAGTCATGGTACTTGTTTGATTCAGTGAGTCGTGAGAGTCGTTTATAGCGTTGTTTCTGCAGATGTAACTTGAACCCAGTGTGTGTTATTACAGGAGTTTGTTGAGAGTAGCAGACTAGCAGAAACTGACGGGAAGCGAACAGCAGGGGGCAACAGCAGAGAAATGAAACCCATGGTGAGTTCAGTTCCACTTCATTTTCCACTTTCTGTCCAGAACATATCTTCAGCAGGAAGTCCATGATAAATGTTCTGTGTTCCAGACTGGAGGAGGAACGATGGCATGATGATGGCTGAGCTCCGGTGCTAGCGAGGAACATTGTGTTCCATAAACAATCAGCAATAATCTTTTCTACAGTTTTTATACCCAACAGATTTAGCTGTTCCCTCAGTTTGGACTTTAACTTTATTATTAACTCTTTATTGTTTTATTTTAGGATCTGGTTAGATGTTTAAGGGTAATATGGATTAGAAGCTTTTAAAAACCTGTTACACAGCTGAGGTTTTTATATTAAAATAAATTCCTTTATTAAATTTCTTCTTCTGTTAACTTATTGATCTCAATTTGTGAATCAGAGATAGTTTCTCAGCTTCTGTTATCGCTTTATTTAGTATCCAGATGATCAGCGCCTTTCAAAGTTCCCATGTCCTTCACCATTCTTAGCAGGAACTACCTGATGAGGACCTGTAAAAAACACTGTATACATGAAAGAAACTTAAAAGGAGCTGGAGAACTTCTGGACTGCTGATAGCTCAGTGGGTAGGGTGTTGTGCTATCAATCTAAAGGTTGTGGATTCAAATAGCAGGTCCCCTGAAGTTATTAATGTGGGTTCTTGAGCAAGACCCTTAACTTATTGTTCCAGGGTGCTGTATCAAGCCTGTGTTCTGACCCCAATCTTCAAGTTGGGATTCGTGTAAGTCGCTTTGGATAAAAAATGTCTGCTAAATGACCAAATGTATGTATAAATACAGAATGAAAGAAAACCTATATTGTCAGCAATAAAAAGTAATCTAAAGATTTCCTTCCTTATCTAGACATAGAGGAAACCAAAGATCCTAACCTCGAATAAGTCCACAAAGGAGAGCGTAGAGAAATGTGGATTACGGAATATGATGATCCCAGATCCCTTACCACACTTTGCAGTGGGTACCATAGGGAACAACTTTGGTTTGAGACGATAGAAAGCAAGAGGAGATCCTGATAGATCTGGACTGAGATCCTTAACAGTTCTGATCAGGATTGATCTGATCTGAAATCTGAAGAGGTATGTGGTGAGCAACATGCTGCTGATCTTCAGGAACTTTACCATACTTAAGAGCAAACCTTTAGGTAATTTTTTTTTTTTTTTTTTACGTGTTCCTCACTGGATTTGAGGGTCTGACTTTTCTCTAATTCGGTTTCTCTCATGTTTTTTTCCACATTGTTTCTATTCTCAATGAATTGCCACTTTCTTTTTATAATGCTAAGTATGACACAAAGGCTAAATGCTCATTCAAAGGCGGCGCAGATTCAGAACCAATGATCCTCTTTATTTATAAACTATAAAGAACAGAAAGAAGAACCATCAACAGTCACAACATTTCTTTTTAACGCTACAGCGGTATTGAGGAGCTTCAGGACCGGAGGTGGACTCTCAGATGGTCCTTAAGTTTGGGAAGGGTGACTTGCTCCTCATGGCAGATGTGGCAACGCAGGGGCATTTTTAGCAGCTCGCTCACCCCCTCCCTCACCTTCACTCGACCATCTTGCTCCAACATGTTGACGATGTCTATAAACAAACAGTAAAGTGGGACGCTTTAATAAAGGTAAGAAAAAAAGCACAACCACAGCAGAGACTCTCTGATCAACCAGTAGACGGAGAATGGTGAATTCTTGATGAATAAAATATATTTAAGTTAAAAAATCTTTATTTAGTAGATAGTGAAATGTGTCGAGAACAAAACAAAAATGATCAAAATGTAAATCAAAATTATTATCCCATGGAGGTCTGGATTTGGAATCAAAATAGAAAAAGTACAAAATCAAATGACATGCTGATCCAATTTCAGTGGAAATTCCTCAAGACAAGTTAAAATTGGGCTCAATAGTGTGTGGTCTCCATGTGCCTGTATGACCTCCCTACAATGCCTGGGCATGCTTCTGATGAGACGGCCTGTCTCCTGGTATCTGCTCCATGCTCTGACACTGCTGACCGACACAGCAAACCTTCTTGCTGCCACAGCTTGCATTGATGTGCCATCCTAAATAAGCTGCACTACCTGAGCAACTTGTGTGGGTTGTAGACACCGCCTCATGCTACCT
>JAOUQT010000327.1:0-12657 GCA_025769995.1 Xyliphius kryptos
GACCTCCATAATGTATGTGGAGTTTCTCAAACAGCACTTCCTGCCATGGTTCAAGAAGAAGAAGCGTGCATTCCGCAACAAGGTCATTTTCATGTATTATAATGCACCGTCTTATGCTGCAAAGAACACATCTGCATCTCTGGCTGTTATGGGCATAAAAGGCGACAAACTTATGGTGTGGTCCACATGCTACCCTGACCTCAACCCCATTGAGAACCTGGAGCATCATCAAAAGGAGGGTCTATGATGGCGGGACGCAGTTCACATCTAAGCAACAGCCTCGTTTTAAGCAACACAAAAAAATGTTTTGTGTTAAAAAAGTCATTAAAAGCAGGTTTGTTATTCAGTATTCGTTCAAATACTTTCTTATTGTTTGGTTTCAACTAATGTCAACATTTTCGATCCGGTGCCTTACTAGGAAGAAATATAAAAGTCATTTCCTGTGTTAGACAAACAGCTTCAGATTTCACAAAAATGTTCTCTTCTGAATGAAAGAAAAGGAAGCAGAAGGCCCCATGTGCACATCAGCTTCTTAAACTTCTTCAAATTTACACAAACATCCTAAGAAAACACACTTCAGAAAACACTTTAGAAAACACTGCTAAACAAATGTACAAACAAAACACCTGGGTGAAATAATTGACAGAATCATGAAATTAGTATTATATATAATTTTGAGTTAGTGTACAGTGGTTGGAGTAAATAAACGCAAAGTAATTGGTTCTTCTTTTCTAACCTTGGGCAGCACGGTGACTTGGTGGTTAGAATGTTTGCCTCTTAGAGCTAGGAATTTAGGTTTGAATCCCAATCTAGGTGTGAGTTCCCATGTTCTCTCCATATTGGTGTGGGTTTTCTCAGGGTTCTCCAGTTTCCTCCCAGTCAAAAATATGAATTTGAAGTAAAATGGGCTGCTCTAAATTTCCCTTATATAGAGCGTGCCCAGCATTGGATTGGTGCCCTGTCCTAGGGGTATCTGTCCAGCTTCCGAAACGTTCTCGATGCATAAATACATTTACACTTGGTCATTTAGCAGAAGCATTCATCCAAAGCAACTTACAATTATCTCAATTTAATTGAGGTTAGAACACAGGTTCAGAATATACAGAATACAGAACATACAGAATCCCTGGAGCAATGAGGATTAATGGCCTTGCTCAAGGGCCCACATTGGTAATTTCAGTGGACCTGGGATTTGAACCCTCAATCTTCATCTTGATAGTTTAACCATAGATGTTTTAACCCTAAAAGAAGTTCAGTGAAACAGTTGTTCTCTTACCACGGCATCTAAAAACTTGACACAGCGTCTGAGATCTGGTCTGGTATCGCAAAACTGTCGAAAGAGCGTTCGTCCAATTGGTTGCTTTTCACAGAGACTGTTGTAGTCTTTATCTGTAAAAAAAAACATGAGATAGAATTCAGTAACTAGGAGCTAATTTTTAGCAGCGGGTTCATCGCGCACGCACACACGGTATGAGTGTGTAGAGATGCACGAAGCAAGTGAGTAAATATCACTGCAGCCAGTCAATGAACACAATAAAAATCAATAGCACTTTCTTCTCTTCCTCCCTCTGCCTGTAAAGGAAACCTTAGGGACACCACCATTACTTGACTGCAAATAAACGGATGTAAGCAGAATCATCAACATCTTACCACAGGCCATCCACAAGCTTAGAGGCTCGCTTCACTACCGCACCTACATTTGTCACATCATCGGCTCTAAACACCGCTATTTTCTTTACAAGCTCCTTTTCCATTGGTCATCCAGACCTTTAACCAGCAAACATCATGCACCATGCTTAAGTTGCTAATTGCACCTTTGCCCGTGTGCACCACCAGGCTGCGGCGCATGCTGTTATGCGAGCTGTGAAATATATGCAAGAGTAGGACGAAGAGATTTGGAGCCGGAGGCAGATTCGCATGCACTGCTCAGGTGGACGATGATAGGTTGCAGGGATTCGCCAAGGAAAATGGGGATGTGTGTGGGCCTGGAAACCGCTTGAGCACCCTTGTGTGGGAGGACAGTATTGATAGCACAGCTGCATGAATATTTCGAAAGCTTACAAGCCCCTTTTGCTAATCTGAGGACAGCGCAGCTTTTGATGGCCTGTTTACACCAGATTCACTAGAATAATCACGTCGAGCATAAACACAAAAAAATGGAGGCAGATGAACTGCCAAATATTTAGTTCCATCAAGAACGAATAGGAGATTTTATGTTGTTTTAATGGCGCAAAGGGGAATACACTTTTAAAACACGCTTTTTAATCATTGCTCTTACTGAATACATAGGTTTGGAATCTATACAGGGCACACAAGGGTGTGATTTATTGTGAACCAGCAGTGATGGCTTTGGACTTTATATATTTAAAATGAACATATTACAGAATGAGGTTTGTTGCACTTTAAAATCAGAAATAAATATGTGGAATGAATATAGTTGAAGTTGTAACTACGGTCTCCATGCGATTGCTTTCTTAGGTAAATTTATCAGTAGATTTTCCAAAGACACAAAAAGGGAACGGAGACAAGTTTCAGCTTTGTTGGTACTTGTGAAAACCCCAATCCAACCGAGGTCTTGCGTTAAATGGTGATAGCAAATAAACAATTGAACATAAGAAAGCGAGAACCTGTTTGTTTTTCCAAGGACATGGTAGGTAATCACAGTGCCAAGTCTCAGCCTTGTAGATTTTCGGGGGGGATCATGCAGTTTATACAAACCAGTCTAATTTTTACTGCTACTTATCTGCAAACACAGCTTGGCATTTCCTTTGACAAAATCTGATAACCTCACATTTTACAATTTTGTAATCAGGAGAAAAAGTGGATGGAATTAAATGTTCTGCTGAAATAAACAGAACGATAAAATGGACTGTCACTGATGACGGCCCCTTATGACAGCTAGGCTAAATCAGGAATTTCCTAGTGGGCTGCCAAACCCCTTAAAACAGGAAGACCACTAAAAATGGGAAAAATGTTCTGACAGAAGTTTTAATTGAAAACCAAAATCATTTTAATATCTTTACAATCCATTTATGATCCAAAGTGCCCACAAAATTGGTTAAGATCTGAGCCTCACTCCATTTAAAGCAGGACCAAAGCCATTAGTGGAAAATGTGGTAACAAAGAAGCAATTTGTAAGGTTGTTAAAACGACTTCATGGAGCTTCATTTATAGCTCGTTTTGATGTCAGCAACTGAAATCACACTGCAGTTTTGCTTCCTTTCTGGACAAAAAAAAAACAAAAAAAAACAGGCCATCTGACTCTCCAGGCTACGAACTCTGGGCTAAATTGCAACTCCTCATCAAAACATCAGTGTCTGAACTCACAAGAACTTTTGTGAATACAACTTTTACAGACACCCTCTGAAGTCTAGCAGTTAAGGTTGTTTGAGGTTATTAAGTTGTCGTTGTGATTGTATTTGCAGTGGTTATTTGGAATGTGGTTTGGCAAACATTTGGCTTAAAAAGATGTTTTATATTGGTGGGGAAAGAGAGGGGGTATACATTAAGAAATATATATATATTTTTTTTAAATCACAATTATTGGCACCCTTGGTGGTAGTACGTTGTACAACCTCTACAACTCATTTTGCCAACGCTTCACAAGATGAGAGAATACAGAAAAAGGGATTTCTGACCTTTCCTCTTTGCACAACATTTCCAAAATCATCCTGGGACTGAGATGGCTATGAGGGGAGCTTAATTTTGTGCCTCGTGACCATTTTTGAGTAGATTTGGTCACATGTTTAAGGTTGTTACCTTCCTGAAAGACACAGTGATGACCCATCTTCAGCTTTTGGGTAGAGGCCACCTGATTCTAATTCAAAACGTCCTGATATTTCAAAGAGTTTATGATCCCATGTTTCCTTACAATGTTCCAAGGTCATTTGGAGGAGAAACAGGCCCACAGCATCACAGATCCTTCCCCCAAACTTAGCTGTGGGCATGAGGTGGGCATTTTTCTGCATATTTATTCTTGGTGTTACACCAGACACAGTTAGAGTGTTTGTTGCCAAAATTCTCAATCTTGGTCTCATCTGATCTTCAATCTTGGTCTCATCTGATCTTTTTACCTCTCTTACCATCCTTCTCGCTGTGTGGTGGCAAGATACACTTGTCCTCTTTCAGGCTTGTTTGTCACAGTTCTAAATGTTTTGAACTGTTTGATGATTGCTTTGACTGCAAGTGAGGGGCTATTTTCTTGTAGCCATTGCCTGCTTTATGATGGTCAACTCAAATCTGCTTTAATTGAACAGTGTGTTCTCTTGTCCTTCCTATGTTTAAGAGTGAGTAAGAGAAATAGGCCTCTTGCAATACAGCTCGAGCTCAGTGAGGTTGGATGGAGAGCTCTTTCCAAAAAATTCTCGATTGGATTCAGGTCTGGACTTTGACTTGGCCATTTTAACACCTGGATACATTTATTTGTGAACCATTCCATTGTATATTTTGCTTTGTGTTTTGGATCATTGTCTTGTTGAAAGATAAATCTCCGTCCCAGTCTCAGGTCTCTTTCAAACTCCAGCATGTTTTCTTCCAGAATGGTCCAGTATCTGGTTTTGTTCCAGAGTGATCATGATACACAGTTGTACATTTCAGCTAAACCGAATGATGTTCAGTCAATCAGTAAGCTTGAGAACTGCTTTAAAGAAATTAAACTCTGGATGTCAAACTTCCTACTACTAAATTCTGATAAAACTGAGGTACTTATAGTAAAATAAACAAAGCCTCTACAACAGTGTTAAACCTTGATGGCTCCTTAATCAGACCCAGTGCATCCGTAAATAATCTAGGTGTTATTATTGGTTCGGATCTCTCCTTTACTAAACACATTAACAATATCGCTAGAATTGCATTTTTTCACCTCCGCAACATTTCAAAGCCAAGAAATATCCTCTCCTTTCAAGATGCAGAGAAACTAATTCACACTTGTATAACCTTAAGGTTAGATTATTGTAATTCACTTTTGACAGGATGTCCTAAAAAATTAGATAAACTAGAACTTGTTCAAAATGCTGCAGCAAGAGTTTTAACAGAAAGGTAGAACGTTTGAGCATATCAGGTCTGTGTTTTCAAAACCTGCACTGGCTGCCATTAAATTTTGCTTTGATTTAAAATAAATATATTAATAACATAAAATTCAACATAATCAGCCTCCACAGTATCTGAGTAAACTCATTCAGTTATTTAAACCAACACACGAACTCCGCTCTCAAGGTGCTGGTTTACTTTTAGTTCCTAGAATTAATAAAGACCTGCTGGTGGAAGAGCGTTCTCCCAGAAGGCTCCCCAACTCTGGAATAGCCTTCCAGTTACTGTTCATGATTCTGAATCACTATCAGTCTTCAAAAGTAGATTAAAAAAACATCTTTTTACATTTGCGTTTAATTAATTCCCTGTAGGTTTGGCTGTGTTGGGTTGGTGATCTGGGATAGTCTCTGCTGGCATTTCACCTCCTCACCCTCCTCATTAATAGTAGGGGGTGTGGCGCTGAAATGATGCTGTTCCAGGGAGCCCGCTTGACTTAGTAAAGCCTGCAGTATCTGCCCCTTTTAATTCTGTTGCTCTAGTCAGTTCTGTCTGAGTCACATGCTGTACTGTGTGTGTCAATCATACAACATTTATTACATAATTACGGTGCTTTATTAGCTCTAACTGTGTTTCGTACTATATGGACACACATTTACTGATCAATACACATTCTGTACATGGCTGTCCTACTCTGATGCTGCTCAAGGAGGATGAGTCCTCCACTAAGCCTTTGTCTCAAAGTTTCTTCCTAAAAATAACATCATAGAGGTTTTTCTTGCCACTGTCGCTTCGGCTTGCTCTTTGGGGGTTTAGGCTTTGAACTCTGTAAAGCTGTTTTGTGACAATACACTGTTGTAAAAAGCACTATATAAATAAATTACTTGAACTTACTCCAGTGACCCTGTTGTTATGGTGGTGGTGCTGGTTCAGAGAGAGAAGTTATTAAACTTTGAATTACGCACTGTAGACTATATTAGACACATCCATGTGTACATTTAACATTAGAGACAGTAGGTCATCTACTGCTGCAGTTTCTGTAGGTCATCCTTCAATTCCTCATTAGTGATACCTGGGTGCCTCTCAATCCAGAAGTGAGCAACATACTAACCACACATCACTACAGTATTGTGAATCATGATAGAGTACCTAAAATAAGGACGGTAAGTGGATATAGATAACGCAATATGTACAGGACGTGCATAGAATTTAATTTGCGTTTGTCTTAAACTGATAATGCAGCAATAAACAATGAACATGAAACAAAAATTAAATGTTAATCATAAAAAATATAAGATCCCCCATCTATGTCATACATCCAATGTTTCTGTAAAATGTTTTTTTTTTTTTAAATACAACATCTATAGCACAATAATACCAAAATGTAACTGCTATTTTGTAACTGAAGTGGAGGATATTTGATATTTTGTATGTCATACAATGTTAGCAATAAAGCAAATGTAGCTGAGAAGGGGAAACAAACGTGAAAAAATTAACTTCAATCATGTTTGCCTTCGAGTTAATGTCTAATTAGTTTGAATGGCAGTGTAAGTGGAAGTCTCTGTGAAGTAGTGTCTGTTTCGGTGTTAAATAAAACTGGCCCTGTTTCCATCCATCATACTGAGTTTTATTTTCGACTGGGATGTCTGGCCTGGCCGGTGGTGTGAATGCAGGAACACCTAATTTCGAAAGCCAAAGAGAATAAAGTTTGAACAAAAATTGTTCAGACATCTTTATCTACTTGACTGTTACACCAAGGTAGCAGACACATTTACACACAAGTACGACTATCTGAAATAGTGGCCGGTAAGTGTAGCTCTACACATGATGTTATACAAAAGAGCATGAACGTCTCTTGTGAATGTTATTTGGCTGACGATCACATAGAAATATAATCAACTTTATTCCTCAGGAATGTAGAATTGAAAGCTTAATACAATAATCACATTATGTGTACATACTGTTGCGTATGCCGGGATTGAATTCAACATTAGTAGGTTGGTTGGTTTGTTGAAGGAAGTGCAAGTCTACGGCAAACAGGATGTGACTGTCTTAAAGTGCAGCCACTTAAATGTGAGATTGCATTTCAAGTTCCTGTTTCATTTTTCAATTAATGGCAATGATTATTTTGTCAATCAGTCATTACGATTAAAATTATACAAAAAATTAAATGTTATTTAAACAGGAATAATGATTTAAACTAGTGCCATTAAATCCTAGTTACATATAAAGGTGTCATTTATTTTTTAATGAGCTTATGATAAATTACACAGCAACACATTATTGCTATTTACAGCATGTCCGCTAATCAAAGAGCCTGTTATTTCTGGTTATAGGGCCATTTACAAATCTGTTGTGCACTTAAAATCCAGGATATAAAAACTAAAAATACAAACCACTTACATTTCGTTACCACCGTGTGTGTTTTTAACATAAAGCGTGATGTGTTACTAATGTCTGTACACCACTATGGCTTCTTAGAATGAATTTACGTGTCAAATGTCATTATTGGAACTGGTTTTTATCTAAAAGAAAAGCCATTTCAATGTTTCAACTAAATACTCACTTTTGATTCGGGCAGAAGAAATAACGAATGTTTGCAGGAAGTTTTGTGCAACAGTGTAATGCAACAAGCCTTCAGCACAAGCAGCCCTGTTAGATCTGCTTAGCTCAGCAATCTTAGTTCATCAAGTGCCCTTGACCTTTTAGCATTAACCTTGTATGGAACAAACAGTACCAGTTAAAAGTTTGGACAAACCTCCTTTTTGCTCTACTGTCCTGTTGTCTATTTTGTCCACTTGCCGTAAAGATGGACTTTGTAGTTCTATGATTACAGATGGCAGTCCATCTGTTTGTGGGCTGCAGTACACACAGTGTACATCGCCGTTAGGGCTGCAACAATTAATAGATTAAATTGATTTAAATCGATTATTAAAATTTTTGCCAACTAATTTAATAACCAATTAGTAGGGTCTAAGTTATTATAAACATAGTTTGCTATGCCCTAATATGTGGTAGTAAACCAACCAAAGCCATGGCAGAAAACAAACCATTACGCTGGATGTTGACCACCGTAAAAAAAAAAAAGCCTTGCTTGGCTCATGCGCCGAACTCTGGAAGAAGCGCTTGAAAAATGGCGAATGCAGTCACAGCAGAGAGAAAATTGTATGTTCAAACGCACCAAAAGTATGGGAGAATTTTACATAAACACCTTCAAAGAACAGTGTTAAGTGCAAAATGTGCATGGCAGCACAACATTATTGCACCTGAAAAGGCAGCATGTCGGCGTTTTGGGTGAAAGAGTTCATAGTAAGTTAATTTCTCATTTTTCTCTCACTTAATATTACTAGAGCCAGCTAGAGCACTTAAACATTTAGTTTTTCTTAGTACATTTATATTACAGTCACGTTTATGTTTGTATTTGATTCCAGATTCAAATCCCATCCTGTGCATTCCATGTCATATCCGTGCCCACGTGGGTTTTCGCCAATTTCTCCAGTTTCCTCCCACAGTCCAAAACCAAGGATTTAAGGTGGATCAGCAGCTATAAATTGCCCCTATAATCTGTGTGTCCCAAGCCTGGAAGAGGTGAGGATTGTGACCGGAAGGGCATCTGGCATAAAACACTTGGCTGACATGTCTGACATGCTAGTTTATTGCTGTGGCGACCCTTGGATAATAAAGGGTTAAAGCCAAAAGAAAAAGGAACAAAAGATGATAACAAATCTTTTACCTCAAGTAAAGCATTTATTTATTTTTTTGCTGTGGAATAATACAAAAAAGAAACCAGATGTACTACAGTTCATCTATATGATAAGTGGAACTGCTACAGATAAACAATGGAGCAAACTTTTAACTGGTACTGTACATTATTATAAATTAGTATGTAAGTGTACTGAATCTGAGCTCCATTTATTTGGTGGTCAAGTATCTCAGAGCTTCTCAAATGAGATCAGGTTAGCCAGTAGTCAGAGCTAAATGAGATGGTTTAAAGTTATGAAACCAGCCTCAAACTCAATAGACTTTCACTTCTACATTGCACCACTGGTACGTCAAGATTCTTGCTACCTTGCAAGTGGAAGACTGAACACCAAAGTAGAGCGAGTCAACTTCCTCTTCTCTGGCCTGCCCACAGTTTCCTCTAAATGTAACTGCTGGGGGTTTAACCTGCCTACTGTATTTGGGTAAAATGAGGGTGAAACACTGTATGCAGCAATTGATTATCGACCCTTCAGTCATGCATCTTCGGCATCAAGAGTAGGTCTAGAGGTTGTGAAAGTAAAGATTAAATTATGGATGTCATAATCATGTAGAACCTGACTTTTGGCAATTTCTTTCTTTCTGACATCAGGCAACGCAAAAAAGTTACGCAACCAACTGCTCACTTTAAGAGGGAAATGCCTGCTTATCTATTCCCCTAATAACCTACAGGAATCAGGAACCTGCCAGAACTCAAGTTTTATTAAGTATTCAGGTCAATTACCTAAAGATCCGAAATTATGTGAATTCAGCATGTAACTTAACTTTCACAGCCCTAACCTCTCTCTAGGAGAAACAAAACAACAGGAAGGACAAGGGGAGATGGGAGTACTGAAGCAAAACCATGCAATGTGAGCAAACAGGAATCACACTGATACCCCTTTATAGGTACACTTTCCTGATTCTTCAGTGATTATACAAATCAACAGTACCAGTCAAAAGTTTGGACACACCACCTTCTTGCCCCATTTCTTCCACTTATCATATAAATGGAGTTTGTAGTTTTACAATAACAGACTATAGTCAATCGGTTCTCTATTTATTTTTTTTGTTAGTCCCCTGTTGGTTCTTTGTTCTCTATTGGTCAGGAGCATCACAGAACAGGTCTAATTTAGGTGGTGTATTGTTTACTGTGAGTTCTGCAGTGACACTGATGCAGTGAGGGGGTTTTAGTGCAGTAGTTTCATTTAAACACCTCAGTGACACTGCTGGGATAGGAATAATTTTCCAACCAAATAATACCTGCTCTGTGGTGGTACTATTGGGGTCCTAACCATTAGAATGAAGTAAAGAGGGATGTACATGGTATGTACTGTAGTCAACAAACAGATGGTCTACAGTCTGTAATTGTAGAACGTTAAGTGGAACTGATACAAGAGGTGCAAAAAAGGGTGGCTTGTGGTAAAGGAAACAACTTTTAATTTGAAGGTTGCCTGTTCAATTCCAGGTCCCAACACATACTATGGCTGAAGTGCCATTGGGCAAGGTACCCTATTCCAATTGCCCCCCGGGCGCCGTGTAAAGGACTGCCCAACACTGCTGACGTGTGCTCACTTTAGTCAGTAAGTAAGTAAGTATTTAGTCAGCCACTGATTGTACAAGTTCGTCCTGGTGTCCTTCGACAGCTCTTTGGTCTTGGCCAAAGTTTGGCGTCTGGAGGACAGGTTTTGATTATTTGAAGCTGTGGACAGGTGTCTTTTATACAGATAACGACGTAAAACAGGTGCCATTAATGAGTTGAGGACAGAACAGCTTTTTGTTCGGTTTAAGGCAGAAATCTTGTGTGCTTGTGGGTGACCAAATACTTATTTAGTACATAATAAAATGTACACCCAGTATATACAAATAGACAATAAGAAATTCAACGGGTGGTTTAGTGGTTAGCACGTTCGCCTCTCAGCGCTGGGGTTCCAGGTTTGAATCCCAATCTGGGTGGAGTTTTCATGTTCTCCCCATGTTCACGTGGGCTTTTTTTTTGGATTTTTTGGTTTCCTCCCACAGTCCAAAATCATGTATTTAAGGTAAATTAAATGCTCTAA
The DNA here is from genome assembly GCA_025769995.1 of Xyliphius kryptos. NCBI lineage: Eukaryota > Metazoa > Chordata > Actinopteri > Siluriformes > Aspredinidae > Xyliphius > Xyliphius kryptos. Next base: position 10,824 of record JAOUQT010000327.1, read on the forward strand.
ATCACCCCATATAGTGTGTGTTTATGTGTGTGAGGCGGTGTGAGTGAGTGTGCGCAGATTTGCGCTCTGTCCTGGGTGTATATGCACAACGCCCGAAACATTTTCCCCGGGAAAGGCATGGGGAACCCCACTGCAAACCTAGTAAAGGATTAAGCAGAAGATAATAAAAAGAAATTCAACAGAAAAAAAATGGTACTATTGAGGTCCTGACCATTACAGAACAGAGTATAAGGAGACGAACACAGTATGTACTGTAATCCACAAACAAACAGACAAACTTAAAAACACAAGTAGTAACAAAAGGAGCCCCAAAAGCCAAGCGGAGTTGCTGACAGCCATGTTGCTAAAAAGCAACAAAAAATGGGTCAAAGTAATGTAGAAGAGCAGTGTAAAAAGAAGGTAAGTAAACCCAATCAAACTAAAAGAGCAAACGGGATGAATTTAAAGTAACAACACTCCATCTACACCCTGGAGTGAAAGCTAAAATTAAATCTTAGAGATGAGGATGAGAAAAACAGCTAGACATAATGAGGAGTAAAAAAAATATTTAACGTACAGGCAAGGAGAAAAACATCTGGAAACATGTGTCTTAACTCCTCCTGACATCATTAATCCTCTAATACCAATAAAAATCCTATAAATCCTGCAAAAATCCAAACATTAAGTATGAAGATGTGCGATTGTTATTAACTCTGAGAAGCTATGATTACAATCCAATGCGGACTTTAAAATGCAAGGCATTCTGTAGCTCCAGGGTTTTTGAATGTCATGTCTGACCCCCATGAGGTCTGTGGGAAGTTAGAAATTGAAAGTAGTGCAGCAAAGGGGTTTACAAAAATTTGTTTTTAATGCACATGCATGCACACACACACACGTATCAGCCACTTTATTAGGTACATGACTGTATTTATAAAGTTGATGGTCAGAAAATTAGAATCAAAAAGTTGGTTTATTTCAGTAATTCCACAATCCTCTCCAGGGTGTGGTTATCCCTATTCCTTGAACACTTTGTTCAACCACATCTATTCCTTCCCTTCCGCCTCTCTATTAATGTGCTTGGACAAAGAGCTCTGTGAACAGCCAGCCTTATTAGCAATGACTGTCAAGTCAGCAGCCTTGCCTATGATTGTGTAGCCTACAGTACTGGACTGAGAGACCATTTAAAGACCTTTGTTGGTGTTTTGAGTTAATTAGCTGATTAGAGTGTGGCACCAGGTGTCTTCAATATGGAACATTTTCACAATATTCTAATTTTCTGAGATACTGAATTAGTTGTCAGTTTTAATCAATACAATTAAAATAAATATACATTTGAAATTTATCAGTCTGTGTGTAAAGAATGAAGTTTCACTTTTTGAATGGAATTACTGAAATAAATAAACTTTTTCATGAAATTCAAATTTTATGACCAGCACCTGTATATTAAACATTAATCTGTTTGTGGACTACAGTACATACCATGTTAGCCCCCTTTACATTAATGACTTTGCAAGAAGTCAATCCTACCTGTGGCAATCAAACTGTATGTTAATCACTGAATGTTAACAAATTATATGTGCAATATCATAATTATAATTTAAATAAGTATTATTATATTGGTACAATAATCCCTTCTTTACATAACCCACCAATATAATTAATTATACTTGGGGCGGCACAGTGGCTTAGTGGTTAGCACATTCGCCTCTCAGCACTTGGGATTCCCGGTTCGAATCCCAATCTGGATGGAGTTTGGATGTTCTTCCCGTGTCTGCGTAGGTTTCCTCCGGGTTCTCCGGTTTCCTCCCATATTCCAAAAACATGAAGGTAAATTGAATGCTCTAAATTGCCCTGT
>JAOUQT010000337.1:0-12657 GCA_025769995.1 Xyliphius kryptos
GAAAGAATTCGACTGGCTCGGGTTGGGGGGGGGGGCACAGTCACAGACACACACACTATATAGGGGCTGCTGCTAATTTACCTTGAATCCATGTTTTTGGACTGTGGGAGGAAACCGGAGAACTCGGAGAAAACATGACACGTGGAGGACATGGAAATGGAAATGGCTCCCAGATCGGCATCGTCTTCTTAAAAGCGGGTCACTTTCTTTAAAAGTTCTAAGAACTACAAACTACTTCCAGTTCAAATGCGCGGGACGACTTTTGGGCCGCCGTCTGGTTCACCAGCCGAATTCCAGCTGTTGTTTATGAGCCTATTACGATCAGAAAGCCTTCACAGAACTGCGGAGACTCTTGGAAATGCAAAGGGGACAATTGCATATTAATGTCTGCCGCCGACACGGAGGTAATACTAAAATATGGAGCACAGTGGGCTGGGTTGCCATGAGGAAGTCTGATGCAGAAGAGGAACCATCTGTAATAAAAATGATGGGCCTCTGTGTTTTATATGCAAATGAGGGAGTCGGCGTATTCTTCACCGTCGCCGTTCTCCCGTCGTTTTATTAAGACGGAGTTCATCATAAGGGTTCTCTCGCAGGGGTGTGTTTTAATAATCAACTTATCAACAGTTTGCTGTGTGTTGTGTCGTCGCCGCGTTGTGCGACTCATCATTACACGTCTCTTGCTGCAGGGAAAGTGTTCGTAACTTATGAAGCAGACGACGAGCAGCACGTTAAGGAGGTCATCAATTTTGTTGCTCTGCTGCGCCACAACGGCTTCTACACTCACGTAAGAACGCGGTCTTCCACGTTGGACCTGCTGGTTGGGTCCGGATCAATCTGTCATGACGGGTTTGCCTGGCCACTGACAGATTTCGGTGCAGAAATGTGGGCTGCTAGCTGTAAATTCTGCTGAGTCACGCGGGTTTATGTTCTGTTTTTACAGATCGACATGTTCGAGCAGCAGTTTATGAGCATTAGCAAGATAGATTTCATGGAGCGATACATCACTGAGGTAAGACGGTTGGTTTACTGTCCTGCTGTCTAGTATACACTGCTATTCGGTTGGCGCTGTTGATACAGTCCTTTGTCAGGCGGGCATTGTCCTGTTGAAAAACCCAGTCATTACCACACAGACGAGGGCCCTCAGTCATGAGGGATGCCCGCTGCAACATCTCCACATAGCCAGCTGCTGTTTAATGCCACTGCATAACCTGAAGCTACATTGTCTCATTGAACTTAACGCCCCCCAAATTATGATTGCTGAAGATCCAGGTTCGAATCCCTGTCTGGGTGGAGTTTATATGTTCTTCCTGTGATCATGTGGGTTTTCTATGGGTCCTCCGGTTTCCTCCCACGCAGTCCAAAAGCATGTATTGTTGTGCCCCAGGAATGGATTTTGCACCCTTTTCTGGATGTATATTCCCAGCGCTTAAAGACTTTTTATAGAGTTAAATGCTTTTCAATTCTTTCACTCGCTCTCTTTCTCTCCATATACATACAAACATATACATATCATGGAATATCACTATCACAATGCTTGAATGGCCAGCTAACTCGCCGGACTTAAACCCAATTAAGAATATTTGTGGTATTCTCAAAAGGAAATTTAGGTTTTTCATAACATCCTGGCACTGCGATGGCATGGGCATCAAACCAGGTTTTGGTGCTTCTGGCTGCATGGGCAGGGACCAGGTCCTGCTGAAAGAACAAATCTACATTTCCATACAGATCCTCAGCAAAAGGAATCATTAAGTCCTCTAAAACATTCTGGTAGACTGTTGCGGTGACCTTGGATTAATGAAATTCGAGTTTACCAACATTTTGCACCCCAAATCATCACTGCCTGTGTATATTTCACACTGGACCTCAAGTAGTTTGGATTCTGTCACACTCCGTTTAAAACATTTATGAACTGTAAAATTTGAGATGATTTCACCACAGTATTTCATTTTTTTGAATTCCTGTTTTTATGGGTTTTATAAGCTAGAAGACCAAATTATCCCATGGAGGTCTGGATTTGGAATCATACTCCATGTCTCCTGGTTTCTGCTCCATGCTCTGGACACTGTGCTGACAGACACAGCAAACCTTTCCACAGCTCGCATTGATGTACCATCCTGAATAAGCTGCACTACCTGAGCAACTTGTGTGGGTTGTAGACACCGCCTCATTTGACATTTGGTCAGTTCTCTCTTGCATTTGGTGAGAGAACTGACCAAATGCAAAAGTGATGACAGGATGAGAACGGAGAAAAGGTCTGTGGTCACCACCTGCAGAATCACTCCTTTATAGGGGTTGTCTTGTTACGTGCCTCTCATTTCCACCTGTTGTCTGTTCCATTTGCACAACAGCAAGTAAAAAAGGAAAGGGTCAATAAGTTGTTCACAAGAACTAGTGTTATTAAAAAATTTAAATTCTACAGATTCCTGTATCACTTTTGGGAAACTTTTGTGTTCAACCATGTGAATCAGTTTTTAGTTTCATCAAAATTTTCTTTCTTTTTTTTATAGACCCCTGGAAAGGAGGCCATAAATGAAAATGTTGACATGAACAACAGAAGCAACTCTTCTGGAGGAAACCGGGGCTGCTGCAGTTGAACATCGGTGTACTGCCTCCCCTCCAAAAACCTTTCCACCATTTATACCGCACGCGATTAGTCTTTCATAACTGTTTTCCTAAATGCCCAGTCCAGGATCAAAACGCTTTCTTCTACACACATACACAAATTAAAAGCAACATATCCTTAATTTCTCCTCTTTAATTGCAGGGCATTCGGTATATAATAATCTGACAGCAGCACTGTGTACGAGAGAAAATCCTGATTTACTCTCAAAAACTTTTGTGTGACTAAAGGGATCAAATGTAACACAAAAATTGGTGCCTTAATGCCATTTGGAGAACCTGGTTTTCGGGATATGTACTCGAACGTATGAACCGACACACTTGATGACAGATGCTACACAAGGTTGTGCCTTACTGCCCACAACAGTCTCTTTAAGTTGTTTTATGCGGAAATCTTTTTGTACAATCATGTTTACTGTGTTGCACATTCAGGTTTCGTTATCTACAGAGGCAAACGTTGAGTTGTCCACATAATAAAATGATCTGTCTCTGTGGATGGACCTGAATACATTTCACACAGATTCTATTTGTTATGCTGCTTCAGCCCATGGACCGTCGGTTCTATCCGCCTAACATGCAGCACTTTATGAGCTTACGTGATGATCTAAGTCCCAGGTGCACTGTGAGACTTGTAGAATGAACCTCGTGCTGACCATGGTTTAAGTGCTGCTCCTTCAGTGGTGTTTCTTTCTCTATAGTTGAGGTGTTGCTATAATTTTTTAGAATATACTGGTTTTGATAAGCACATTTTAATCTAAGATAAGACTTTAACCGAAGATGTTATTAAAGCTCTAAAACCTCAGGCCTCATTAGTATTCCCTGAGTAATGTGTGTGTTAATATAACCATGTGGTATAGACTTCCTACTTCTAAGTTACTGCTGTTCTCTAAATTTTATGATCTTTAGCACTTTTCTACAGATGCTCTCATGAGCGTTAAGGACTTTTAGCTATTTGCAAAAAAAAACCCCACAGATTTAAACCTTTTTCAATTGGTGTAAAGCATTCTAAAATGAAAGGACCACACTGTAGAAGCATATTGTAACCTTTACCAGCCTTTGAACTGACATCATCCTGAACTGTTTGTGTAATATCATCCTGAAAATGAACTGTTTGTGTAACATCATTAAATTAGAGTTCATGTGTTCACCTGTGTCTATTCTGTGTAATCATGTTTAAAAGGGAGTGATGGGTTTTGGATGGTAAAAATGTAGTGCAATAAACTTCACAAATCCAGCTGTTGTTTTGTTCTTAATATAAATTACACATATTCTGTAATGTACTGTCCAGTAAAGCACAGGGGACCAATTAAAAAAAACGTACTATGGTCTGTAATTGTTAAACAACTCCAATCCATCACTATGGTAAGTGGAGAAAACAGATGATGGCGTAAGAAAAAAGTGTGTTCAGAATAACTGGAAGTCATGACTACATTCACAAAATTAAATATATTAATGCTTCAGAAAAACTTATTCTGTCCAAATATGGGTCACGGAGGTCATCTACAGAGTGGGCCAGAAATATGGCTACACCCTGATAAAATGGTAGTGGCTGCTAATATCACGCTACTGTTTGTAGCATATTAGCACATGGGAGGAAAACATTTGAGGCTGGGTGACACTTGTGGCGGCCATCAGCAAAACCGCCCTTTTGGAATAAACTTTCAATGGTAAGAGAGTAATGCGACACATCAATCACATAAAAAATGGCTCAACATTAACCCACTAAATGATGTTCTCTGAAGGTGTCCCACATCCTGAATCTTCGCAGAGTTCACCATAACCCCAGAGATAGAAGGCAAGGGTGTACTTTGTGAAGATCCAGGATGTGGGGCACCTGAAACAAAGAATACAGAAGGCCTGTGGTAGCATTTCTTCTGCGTTATTGCTCTCGGTGTATCAAGAGTGGGAGAAGAGAATCACGTTGACAACACTTTGAGCACATGCTTTAGTGGGTTACTGTAGTTGCTTCATGTCACAAACGTGTCAATAATGCAATAATGAATAAAGCTAAGTTAAAAAGCTGTTAACAATTCTCAGTTTGATGTGTCACATGAACCCCTTGCCATTGAAAAAATGGCAGCTTTGCAAGTGGCCACCGGGGGCGTCACCCAGCCTCAAATGTTTTCCTCCTCCCACGTATTAATATGTCACAAAAGCTGTAATGACTCTAGAACTTCATTAACTTAATCTGTTTGATTAGTTGTTGTGTATTAGTAACCAATACTTTTAATTATCCAACTTCTCTTTTGGACAAAATCAAAGAATGTTGACATCTGTTTTCTTCTGTCTAATAGTAAACTTTAGATCCTTGGGGTGCTTAAAAAAAATAAATAAATAAAAACCTTTGACCTTTACTATTATTATTACTACATTTACTAAACCTGTTCATTTGTTAAAACAGCTAACTGCAACGATAGCTGCAGTAATTCCAACTCCATATTGCTGCATTTTATTTGAACAGTAATTGGTTCTTTTCTCATCAAACTTCCACTATCCGAAACGAAAAAGTTGAAACATGAGATCCTTATGTGCACCCCTAAAAAAGAAAACATTCTTTGCAATACAAACTAAAACGTGCAAATAAAGCAAATTACTCAGTTTCACCACTCAGTGGTGAAACTGAGTAATTAGGTATTTTCAAAGAGCACCGAATCAAATTACTGAAAATTGTAGCTTTATTTCCATCAGTACATTTTTCCTCAGCCTAAGTGACTTTTGAGTGGGTGTTCATCTGAGCGGTTACATAACGGCCCCTGTTCTGCAAAAGGAAGAATTACTGAGGGACTTTCTTTACCGTGATACAATCTGATGCTCGACCTGTACAATAAACAAACTGGGTCCTAACCATTAGTTACAGCAATTAGAAAATCTACTTAAACAAATGAACTTAAAACAACCCAAACCTAAAAATGGATTTCTTTTGTTACAAATACCCATGGTACATGGTGACTGTCTACATTATGTTCTGTTTTATTAACAAATAGAGGTCCTCTATATGATAATCACATTCTGACCTCACTAAGCATAAAGAGCAGGCTTTAATGGCACACGATGAAGTCACTTATGAAATTTCTTGCTTGGATCCTTGGCATGTTCAAGCAGAAGGCCACAGGGAGAGAATTGGTTCCCATACACCTCCTCAAATCGCCTCATCTTCTCCACCAGTTTATCTGCACCAAAGCGGTCCACAAAGCGGAAGGGACCTGTCAAAAGAATTAGAATTATAAAACGGATAGCTCAGGTCCTTAAATCTGATTGGCTGAGCCTTCTCTAAAGCCATCACATTTGTATCAAATATATTATTTTAACTCAAGTACCATAAATGAAAATACAGAATAATATGAATAGTGAACTGATTCGCTGTGAGCACTAAGCCTGTTACCCAGCAATTAATTTTCACTTTAAAAACCAGATTAGATTGCCTCGTCCAAATTCACAAATATTTTGTTTTAAATAAACAAGTCATTCAAGTTTGTGTATAAATATATTGTAAATGAATTACAGGAGGTGTAAAGAATGAAAAGTTATAAATCCTACAGAGAATCTTTAGAACATGGGTTTTCATATTTCAAAAGGTATAAATGAATTACTTTAATCTTCTTACTATACAAACAGGAGACCATTACTATCTAAAGTAAAGGTAAAGTTGGTTTAAGATTAGAGGAAGACATTACCTCCAAGACACGGTGGAAACCCGAGGCCAAACACTGCTCCTATGTCACCCTCCACCGGGTTGGTGAGGATTCCCTCTTGTAAGCACAGAACAGCCTCATTTACAAAGCGAGACACCAGTCTGTACTGCACATCAGAGTCTGATGACCTGTAAAAAGTATGAATACGGCTTTAACATTAAGAAAACAATAGAAAACGTGTGGATAATTACGGATTTTTTGACAGTGGGGTTTGGGGTGTGGACTGAGTAAGACTGGGAAACGACATTGGATAATCTGAATGTGGAGGTCCCTTGATTTGCCCTTTCTACTTCGGGCGTTTGGTTTCATGACAGACCCTGCAACTTTACATCCATACTTACAAGCTGAGACATGTTATGTACTTTGGACAAGTTTGTTTAGACTGTATGCTTTTAATAACCTATAAAAACCAATTGGGGAAGGCCCTTTTCTGTTTTAGTATGACTGTGCCCCAACCCACAAAGCAAGATTTAAAAAAAGACATAAATAAGTAAGTTGTGTGAAGGAACCTGACTGGCTCACACAGAGCCCTGATGCCAACATCAAATGCTTTTGGGATTAACAAAAAAATAAAGATAATGAGCCCAAATCTCCTGTCCAAACTAATTAACTGACAAATCCTCAACATTCCCACACACTTCAAAAACTTGCAGAAAGCCTTTGTGAGTTGCAGATGATATTACTCAGCTTAGAAAAGGTAATCACATAACCTAAGATGTAATGTGAAAGTGTCCCAATTTTTTTGTCCATATTACAGTTAAACAATAAAGGCACAATATCAATTCCTATTGAACACTTACACTGCTGGATTTGGGGTCATCTTAAAGCGTTCCAGAATGTCCTTCATTTCAGGATTGACGTCTTTGCGTTTTAGTCCAGCCTGGTAGACATAACAGCCCTTACCCGATTTACGTCCTGCATCAAATACAGATCAGAACATAGAAGGCCTTTAATTAAATGCAGTTCAAACAAAGCAGTTTCAAAGTCATACAGGCAGATCCGTCACCTTTAAATCCCTTCTCCACCATTGTTTTCAAAAGTTCAGGATTTCCTCCACCAAATCTCGAGCCGAATGCTTTGCCCAGGTCCTCAGCCACATGAGCAGCTACATCAATACCCACTTCATCAGCCAGAGTAGCAGCACCCACTGGAAATCCAAAACTGGTAGTCAAGGAATCCAGCTTCTTAGGGTCTACACCTTCCTGTTTTATTTTGTAAGTCATATATTTTTATATTATATCTTTAACAATAACAAAATATTTGTAGATATACATCATATATATGTACCTGCAGCACTCTGACTGCCTCTGCCAACATAGGAGCCAAGCACCTTGTGGTGTAAAACCCAGGCCCATCCTGTGATAATGTAAAATAAATCATTAAAGACCTTAGACAAGTAAGAAAAAACTGAATAAGACAAATAGGAAATAGTATAAGTTCTAAGTAAAGTCACTGAATATTGTATAGTTTGAATAAAGAAAACCATCACTTTTATTACATAGTTTAACTTTAAAAGATATTGCAGGAACTACATTTATGAGACTAAGCAGAACCTTATCCAAAATGACTTATAAAACTGCTGGCTCCTAAAATGTCTTATTATTTAAGTACATAAGGTCGATAGTTCAACAACCCATCCGAGACAGTGTAAGAAATAATATGAAATCTAATTAAGAATGGGGGAAAATAAGAGTTTATTTTAAATAAATGGCATCAGTATTACTTACACCGACAACAATGATTACTTTCCCTTGTTTCAGTCCAACGGCCACTGCAGATGCGGTTGTATCTTTTGAAGTTTTATCAGTAGTAATGATCTCAAGGAGCTGCATTTTGTCCACTGGTGAAAAGTAGTGCATTCCAATGACCTGAGATGAAACACAAGTGTTAAGAGAATTGAACTAAAGAAGTCACATCAGCATAAAAAGGGCCAAAACTTGACTAACCTTCTCTGGTCGTTTGCTAGCAGATGCAATGTCTTTGATCGGGAGAGCTGACGTGTTGGAGGCAAATATACAGTGTGAAGGAATCACCTGTAACGATGAAAATAAATGAAAGTGAAAGCAGTTGTGTTCATTTTCCCCACTGATCAATTTTTGTTTCTTTTGCTAAATAAAAAAGCACTGATCTCAGATCTAAATAACTGACCACATGAAGACTAGAATTTTTGCTGATCTGTTTCCAACAGCTAAATTTTTCCACATTTTTTTTTCTTTGAGCATTTTTAACAAACATCTCTTCACAAAGCTCTTGCTTCAATGTCAGTTTTGCAGACAAGATTAAAAAGATCACTTCACCATTTAACAATGTGAAGGATATGGAGTGATAATTTAAACAAAGCAGTAGTCATAGAGTTCAGTAAACAAGCCAGGATTTAAATTTGAAAAACTGATTGTAGGTGAGAGGAAACAGATTCACAGATTGTCCTGTAGACCATAATGAGGGCAGCTTATGAAAAAAAGTAATGACTAATGAAGTAACACAAACTCACTTAATAATAAAACATCATTTTGGTCTGAATTAATATTTGGACAGTTGGTACTTTGTATGCATATATGATTTGTGTTTAATTATCATGCAGAAGCTCATCCTAAATGGCAACTTTAAATCTGTCAGAAAAATTTACTAGTATTTTGTGAAATATATTTTCCTCCATCTGTGCCTTTTACCACAACATAATGTAATTATAAATGCACCATAAAGCATTATAGTTGCTATAATATTCTATGAAATATTGATAAGTCTTTATATTTTCCAAAATTAAGAGTATTTAATGACAACATGCAAACAAGTTTGTGGGAATGTCACAGGTAGAGTTTTATTAACTTTTATTCCATCATATGAAATTTTTTTTTTGTATAATATAGTGGCACAACCACTCATGTCAAAAATGCCAGGTTTAAGGTTGTCTAATGGAAGTTTAACTGTAAAAAATTATTTACATTTTTTAATTGCTACATTCTATTTTGAAAATACTTAAACATGATATGAGGTTAAATACAGCACATATTACATTTTTAAACAAATCCTTCACATTTCACAATTTTCACCCTGAAACTACTTACAGATTCAACTTCCTTTATAACTTTGTGTTTAATGGCGATATCCTCAAACACAGCTTCAATGACCATGTCAGCCTTTTCAAAGCCACTGTAATCCAGTTGTCCTATCAGGTTAGATAGTGTACTGTCCCTTTCAAAAGAGGTAATGCTCTTCTTCTTGGTCTTATCATTTAATCTGAAAAAGACATCCGTTATAAATATCGACACATTACACTTCTCATAAATCCTACATGGTAGTTTAGTAACTTGCTCACCCTTTGTACACTTGCTGCTGCCCTCGGTTAAGTCCCTCCAGTGTCGTGTCCTTCAGAATGGTTTTAACACCTTTATCCACAGACACTTGAGCAATTCCAGCACCCATCAGGCCTGCTCCCAAGATGGCTAATGTTCTGCAGAAAATATATAAGTTAGCAAAAAGAGGAGTGTTTTAGATAAATTATAGCAGTATAGTTAGGTCAGAACATTAATCCTGCAAGGAATTAAAAACTAAACCCTATAGCATTTTTTAATTTAGTTAAATATTTATTATACAAAAAAAAAAAAAAAAAAAAAAAACAAGAAAGCTCTTAAGATTTTTTTAAGTTATATATTTTAAATCTAGCATTTTCAACTCTTCTTATAATTGTTATTTTAGGAAGTGAAGATAATTGTTCATTTTGGCTTTTCTTGCTATACACAAGAGCTACAGTATACAGGAGCGACGGACATTCAGTCTGTAAGTGGCAACAGTATATAAACTTGAAGCTAAACGCTGCAGTTATTGCTGGTAGTCATTCCCAGTAACGGTGGTTGCTGAGTTCTGCACATTAGGTAGGGTTCCTTCCATGAACTGCTTGCTTCAGATACTTCCACAATATTCCTAAAAAAATTATGATCAGGGCTTTCAACAAAATTTGGCTCAGTGGTGAAACACAACCCACCCTTGCTTGCACAGTACACGTTGTTTTGCTGAATGCTCCTATTATACTCAAGTGAGTATTTAGAGCATTCTTACAGCACATGTTTGTTTGACAGATGTGCTGCGGGTCTCTCAATGAGGCACTGTCATTTAACCATTAGGAGAGCGTAAGAGGAGTGTGACTAATGCAGCATCTGGCATAAGCCACCTGGTCTTCTCTCTTCTTCAGTAGTATTTTTAATTAAAATGCTTAATTGAGGCATATTTCATAAAGTTTATTTATGTTCTAAAGGTTCATTCATTTTGTAATGTAGGTGATTTTTTTTTTTTATTACATTTACATTTATTTTTTTAGCAGACGCTTTTATCCAAAGCGACTTACAAATATCAGAACACAGGGTTGAAACAGCACCCTGGAGCAATGAGGGTTAAGGGTCTTGCTCAAGGACCCACACTGGTAACTTCAGTGGACCTGGAATTTGAACACACAACCTCAGATTGCTAGTCCAACACCTTAACCACTGAGCTACCACTCCTTTAAAAATGCTTGCCACCCGGGCGTAGAACGTGTATCAGCTAGTATACATACAGTATACATATATATAACATTTGTGGCCCAATACCAACGCACTCACACACTGTTTGGACATCATGTAATTGTGGGGGCCATAGAGTGGTCCTTATCAGTGTCTGTGTGTGTGAGTATGTATATTCAAGTGTGTTTGTGTACAGGTCAATATAACATTTTGAAGACACCATGTGGTGACCTCAAGCTGGTTATGGTTAAAATCAGGGTAGAAGGATTTATGATTATGGTTTGAGTAAGTCTCTAAAAAATGAATGGAAGTCTTTCATAAAAAATGTATGTATGTGTGTGTGCGCGCGCATGCATAAGAGAATGTGTGAGAGCATGTGTGTGAGTGTGTGTGTGTGTGTGTGAGTGTGAGTGTGTGTGTGTGTGTGTGTGTGTGTGCCATTGGGATACTAGGTGCAAAGCTAAAGCTTTCTGGACAGTCCTACCATTTAGAAACAAAAAACAGAGTAGGTGTTAGATCCTGCACTTTTTAATATTTCATGAGCACTTGCTTTTATACACACAGCAACTGGAGTGTGTTATTGCCAATTAACTCCCTGCGCCCCCTGAATGGGTCACGGCTGAGCAGATAAAGAAGTAGCGCTTGGAAGCTGCTTGGCACTGACAGTGCTGATGTTCAGGCGTTTTGCAGAGTAGTTACACAGTTTGCAGGATGGAGGGGGGGGGGACGACAATGAGGGCTGGATGGATGAATAACGTTGTGAAGAAAAAAGTTCCGATAATATAACAATAATTCCTAGAAATTATAACACTATAACACACTTAACCAGTCAGAATTGGAATAAACGTTTAGAGCATTAAATTAATACTATTAGTAAGAACTGGTGTCTGTGTGCAGCTCACCTGTGCATTGACTTTACTCTTGGTCCCAATGATATGCCTCAGAGCACTGCGAACAATGACATGCAACCTCAGGACCACCGCCTCGATGTCCTGCTCCCCTCGCATTGAAGGAGCTAAGATGCCTAGCCCGTCCACATAAGCCTTCCAGTGTGGCTGAACCTCCGCTGCCCCAGCAAGACAAGTACCCATGTTGCTTATGCAGAAGGCTTTGCATGGACGCACCTCGAGTAGCCCTTGGCACATAGGGCAGTACCACTGCCGGAGTAAGGCCCTGCCACAGTCCCGTCCTGGTTTCAGGTGTTGGGTAGTGTTCACCACCTCGATGCCCAGGTTCAGCGCTTGGAGAAAAAGACGTGTGGCCAGCAGCGAGCGTGAGAGGCGTGTCATCATCAACTTGGGGTAACCTCCGAAAGACGAGGCCTTGCGCCATGCCGTGTGCATGCACTCGTCCGAGATTCCCGCTGCTACCCCGTTGCCCAGGAGCCGTCGATACGCCAGGGGGAAGAGACGTGAAAAAAAAGATGTCACCATATCATCCACGTTGGCGTCTGAGCCCAAAATGTACAGCGACATGTCCAGGAAGAGTTGAGTGACAGCACCGTTTGCTGCACCACCCAAGACAGAAAACTCCTCCCTCAGTAGGGTAAGTGTGGAGTTACGACCCAAACGCAACACCATCTCAAAGGCCTCTGAAACAGAAGAAGAAGATAAAAATCTATAAATATTAGAAATGTTTCTATTTGACAATGAACATTTGTATTGTTTATTAAAAAAATAAATAAGATGGATCTTCTTAACACATGCTATTCTAATTTACCCAACAGCCTCTGCTAAAAACAAACAATACCATTTACAGTGTGTGTATAATACCTGTCCAGTTAGGAAGCAACACTGATTGTGAATCAGTTTCACTTGCTGTTGTGCGAATGGAACAGACAACAGGTA
>JAOUQT010000348.1:0-12657 GCA_025769995.1 Xyliphius kryptos
TTGTGGTCGAAAATCAGGTGTTTTAGTTTAATTGTCTCCAGGTCTGACCTTCCGCATGGATGCAACTGCGTTCTAGCCATGTTTACCTAGCATGCATGCGTTTGGACTGTGAGGGTAAACCAAGGCACCTGGGGGAAACCTATGTGAACAATGGGAGAACCTGCCAGTTCCATACAATAATTACCCAGGTGGCCCCACTCTAGGATCAAACTCAGAACTTTCTTGCTGTGAAGCAACAGCTCTACCCACTACGCTAATGCACATACCCTAATTAAACTATATTCCTTTATAATGTTTGGTACAAAATAGCAAAATGCATTGCTTTCATCTTTAAACCTACTGTAACTTTAAATAAATACTTCTACAAATATTTTAGCAATATAATAAACAGTACATCTTACTGAACACATCATGGTGGTGACACACAGCTCTGATGCCTATAGCTTTTATGAAATCTAAAGCAACTTGTGCTGTCATTGGCAGTGACAGGTTGAGCCATAGACTGTGTGGGTTAAAAGTTCAGCTACTGCAGTTTTACTTTTCTCAGGGGCCCTGCCCAGTTTGCATTTCATTAGGGGAATAAAGTGTTGTTTCCCTCTGTTTCCAATGCTTCACAATGGGACCAGTGCATGAGATGTTCAGGCCTTGAAGAAGGACTGCATGCTGTGGGCCAACACATAACAGGAAGCATTTTTGCAAGCCAATAATAAGGTGTGACTCTGAGAATGTTTTTTAGGGGTAGGGTCATCACTCATGTAAAATCCCTTCTGTAACCTTAGAGCAAAGCAACTGAGTTGACATAAGTGGTGTTGGGAAGGAAAGGAGATTCCCAGCTGGAACAGAAAATATCCCCTTAAACTCTTTAAACTAATGTGACATTCATGGCCAGGCCACTGGACTATATTAACCTCACTTTGAGAGCTAAGAAACTTATATTCTTGATGGGATTTGAGGTTAAACACACAGCAATACATATAAGGACTCATATCAACTTGCAAGCCCATACAAATTATGAAACAGATTTGCACTGCTGGATACACACATGGGCCACATTTGTATGAAATATGTATTGCTCTAAATTTTTAAACACACAGTTGTGTTAAGGCTTATTCAATATCAGATCAAAGGTAAAACTGGGGACAGAAGAACTCATAAACAGGTGAACATACCAAAAAAAATGCAAAGATCAAGAATAGGTCACAGATCGCCAAGTTTTTCATAAGCAAAACAATGTGTATGCTCTTAACCAGTAAAGGAAAGAAAGAAGGGAGCCTCCCCACTGCCAAACCCCTCAGAAGAGCCCACTAACACTTGCTGTAAATTATCATGCTTGTGGCTAGAATTAAACATTTATTTGTTTATTCATTTTCTATACCCGCTTAATCCTAGTTTTAGGGTCACGGGTAAGCCGGTGCTTATCCGCTAACTCTGGGTGCAAAGGCATAAACAACCCTAGACAGGGCGGCAAAATTGCCAAAATTGGCAATTTAAAGACACCAATTAACCTATTATGCGTGTCTTTGGAATGCAAAAGAAAACCGGAATGCCTGGAAAAAACCCACAAGAAAATGGGAAGAACATGCAAATTCCACACAGAAGGCTCGAACTGGGGATCTTCTTACTGTGAGGCCACAGCACTATTTACTACGCCACTGTTCCACCCTGGTATGAAATAAATCTTGCAAAGTCTTGTGGCATTCAATAAACAGTTAATAAAGCTGCTGAAGAGTTAATAGCCAGCTCATTTTTCTCCATAGAGTGATTAGTGAAGTTGTGGTCTAAAGGCAGCAAGGATGATGAAAACATAGAAAGGGAAATATTACAAATAATAGCAGCACAGTGGGTAGAGCTGTCGCCTCACAGTCATAAGAACCTGGGTTTAATCCATGGGTGGGATGACATGAGTGGGATGTGTGAAGTTTGTTTATAGATAATGGATAAATTCATAATAATCTGTCTAAATAAATATAGTGAGAAAACAAAATGTAAACCAACTATTAATTGGTTCCATTTTAAAGGAATGTCTTTGAGAGGAAAACATTTTGATTGTGTTTTCTCTTGTTATTGAAACTCATTAATAAAGTGATAAATTGTCCACCATAATTATTGTGAAGTATTGAAGATGTGCTCTCTGATAGAAGTTCATTTAATACTGCATTTGAATCTAATGTTGCCACTGCTGCTCTGCCTTCCTGCACTGGTCAAACTCCAGGCTCAATATTTTCTCTCAGTTCACTCTCGATTTGCAGCCAGGCTTCTGTCGTGCAAAAGAAATACGGTGTAGGTTTCAAAGTCAAACAAAGCCTAATATCCAAAACATATATCCAGAGGGCTCTAGCAGCCCAAGAAGTGTAAATTTAAGGGCAATGTCCATCACCGAGTCTCCATTTACCATGATAGTTTCCAACTGTGATTCAAGTAATACAGTATTTAATGAAGCAAAAAGGAAACAGATAACTGAGTGAGGGTTGCTTCCATGGAGTGATTCAGGAAAACAATTGCTTAATGTTCGAAGTGACTCACAGGACACCCCAAAAGCCCCTGTCAAGTTTTGCAATCATTTAGTCAAATCTGCATCACTACTTCAACTTGTTACTTAGACTTATCCTGACTCAACAATACTTATACATTAGGAGTTATATCCCACTGAATGAACCCTGTTAAATGTTAGCACTGCTACTAATTCCAAATATACACTTTATTGCCAAAATGATTTGCTTACCTATCCAAATTATAGGAATCAAGTTCCAATCACTTCCATTGTCACAAGTGTATAAAATCAAGCACCTAGGCATGCAGACTGATTTTACAAACATTTGTGAAAGAATGGGTCGCTCTCAGAAGCTCGGTGATTTTCAGCGTGGAACTGTGATACGATTGTGATAGGAAAAATATTTGAGTCAAGAAAGGTGAGTGAATACTTTTGGCAATATTGTGTAAGTCACAGTTGGGTTTTTCTCTACGTTATACAGATACGTGCGCTGTAAAGGTTGCTTACCAATCCAGGCATGTGTGCTCACTTCACATGTGTGTATAGATCTGTGTTTTAATGCACAGACTGGTTAAAAGCGGAGAAACATTTCCACTGTGTGCAAGTATAGTGGAAAACACAGATCACTATCACTTTCACATGAGGATTATTCTACTTAGGTTAACCTTCCACTTGTGTGTTCTTCTCAGCTGTGTTATATGAGCATGTTTTGGTTTCAGTATTAAGTCTACAAATGTGAATGATTCTTATGTTAGTTAAGAGTAGATTTCCTGTTCTTACTGTCTTTCTATTGCTTGTATTAAACACTTTGTACATGGATTTACATTTTAAATTCCAGCACTGCTATTTCTATTAATGTATTGAGGGGTGACACTATGTTAGAGGTATTGTTCTCTGGTTAAATAAAGACTAAATCATGTTTGTCATTCACTTATGGATTAGATATGTTTTGTCATAATATCAATATTAATACATATCTGTAATTTACACACTGGGCTTCTACAAATTTTTGGAAGATCTTTGGAAGATCTGGTGAAAGAAGATCCACGTAGTCACAACCACAACATAGTAGTGATGCAAGTAGTGATGCAAGCTCAACGAACCAAGATCACCACCTCAAAGGATTATCTGTCCAAGTAGAGTTTCATGTGTCTATATTGGTTAATCTCCCACCTCTCTAACACATGCTAGAAGGAATGGCTTAATATATGAGGGAGGTTAAGCCATGCCCCCCCAGTTCCCATCAGGCTTTAGCAATAAGAATATTTGCTTATTATTTATTAGGATATTGTTAACACTTTTGACTAATATTAACATGAATAGTAAGATAAAAATAAAAGAAATGTCCCTGACGTCTTAAAATGGTTCAGCCCATTACTCATACTGATGTTGTGAACAATCTTGTGTTTAGGGGCAACCAGTTCCAGGATGATGCCAGTTTGTATCTTTGCTGGATTGTTGGGGAAAGTACAGACACTTACAGGATGTCAGTTCACATTGTAAAAAGGTACAGTAAATGTTACTAACTTAATGCAATGGGTACAAGTTTCAAGGTATCCAATGAACAAAAGACAAATGATGATGCCGGTGAATAATTTAAAATATCAATGCAGCAATAGTCGCCGAGTTGGCCACACCAATGCATCTGCTCACCACCATATTGTCCCTGCCAGAACATAGTATGGCTATTGGGAAAATGTTGGTTACTCTAAGGTAGTGCTCATCTCTGTTCTGCAAGAGAATATAACTACCCCCTTTGCAACATGAGTCAAAATGTAAGTCTCCCAGGACTACTGACAGGTTCTGACTTCTTCACCTCATTTTTCTTTTGCTTTCCATAATCCTGCTCCCTCAGTGACTCTAATTTAATAGGGAGGATAGTAAACCTTCCTTCTGGGGCAGAGGCAAGGTTTACAGGTTCTCATGCTAGGGCAGAGAGTGTTTATTTATGTTCTGGTCTACCGATTGGTGTCAGAATACATGGACTGTGGGATAATGAGGGATTTAAATGAATAGATAAATAACTTTAACACTGAAGGACAGAGGTATAGTTCAATTGGTTTTGATAGAAGTATTCTTGTTTGGAAGACGGTCTGGAACTTTTGATGTAAATCTATTGGAACTTTTGAATATTTCCATAGGTATGTACATGCACATAGTGTGGGGAAAGGGCTCACCATGATCTGGTTAATGCCCTTAACTGTATGCACATGATGGTGTTCACAACCAAGAGACTGTATTTGCAATATTATTTACAACATAACTTCCATCAAAATGGGGCAGGAAATGTCTGGCGAAAATTCACTGGAATACAGAACTATTGGGTCTAGAATCAATCCAGAAGTGAGTTGGGCATATGTTATACCTATAAATATGGCACAATTCACTTTAACATACAGTTATACAACTTAGGCATTGTTGTTTTTACCAGGACAGTGTATAACAGTGTCAATGAATTACAACTAAACAAAAAAGTTGAGGGCGGCATGGTGGCGCAGTGGATAGTACCGTGGCCTCACAGCAAAAAGATCCCGGGTTTGAAATTTCTTTGTGAAGTTTGTATATTTTTCTTCTAGTTACTCCCTGGGTGCTGTGTAGGCTGCTCACTGCTCTAGGCATGTGTGCTCACTTCACCCGTGTGTATATATGTGTGTTTCACTGCACAGATGGGTTAAATGCAGAGGACAAATTACGCTGCGTTGCAAGCATAGTGGCAAATAAATTAGTCTTATTAGCTTTACTGAGTGTCAGAGTGTGGAATTGAAGACAGTTTGTCTGGAGACTTTGACCGTCACACACTTAGTAGCATTTTTTACAGCTTGAATTAAACATGAATGTTATAGCTAACTGTAAGAGAGATTTTAGTTCTTGTGTAGACATTAATGAATTCCTTTGTGTGATTAGTGATTAGCATGATGCTAACAAGAGTAACGCCACGTAGGTGTCATGTCTGTGTTCCGCTGCCGGCGGTCGCCCTTTTCACAGCCAGACTCTGAACTCATCTAATACGAAGCCTTGTTTGTAATCAAATCTGTCATGAAGTATTCATTGGATCAAAAGTTCAGCAGCCGGCGTTGCTTTGTGGAGTCGAGCCCGGGGGCCGTGCTGATGGGACAAAGCTAAATTGAAGTGCGGAGGTGATGCTTATAAATTATTCCTGCTAGGCTACTCTGTTTACGAGAAGGAGGTCAGCGCAATGACTAACATGTAACACCGTCACCGTAACCCAATCACCAGTGCATCCTGGGTAGCCTGCACGAGGAAACTCATAATGAAGTTCTATGCTAAGTGCCACGCAACAGTACAAGGACTTAAAAAATAGTTGAATATACTCACATTCTAGTAGTAGCCAGATTTTAAAGACACTAATAATTATCGTTACATTAATCATGCTACTACTAGCATATGTTTATGTAAATAATTGTGTAAAATAAATTTATAGTATATAAATGTATAAGTCTCGCTAGAAATGTTGCAGAAAAAATAAAGATTCTACAGCAAAGTATATTCTAATATACTGTAGCTACTAGCTAAAATAGTTATGCTACTAGTAGAATAGTAGCATAATTTAAACAATCTTGCACAGTTATATATGTCGTACTGCACATTAATCAAGATAAAGTATAGATTTAACTGTTTTAGCAAAACAAATCTGCTGCTAGCATAGATACAGTGTTGCTAGTCTAAAAAATACTAAAATGTGTTTTAATATGCTATATGCTAGCTACTAGCAAACAAGAACCTAAACTAAATAAAAGGAAGCAGTTACTAGCACAAAGTGAATCACACCAGGAATTAAATAGCTAAATAAAATTTCTGATAATTGAAATTAAATGCTAGCTATCAATTAAAACCCTACACTATATAAAATAAAGAATAGATCTGCAGCGTGTTATTAATGAGGCTAGCATGATCCAGCTAACATGCTACATGCTAACATGTGCAAGTAAAAGAAAGCTTTGAGGATAAAAAAGGCCACATTTCAGAATTTTCCAGTTAAAATGGTTTTAAGAAACTAATAATTAGCATTGCACAAACAATGTAGCCTCATGTAATCATGTATGATACTCTCACAAATAAAAGTAGCATGGTATAGAAAAATTTAATTATACTGTATGATTAAAACCAAAATAAAAGTTAAAATTGCTTTTAAATATTGGGCTAGTTTGTTATTTTGGCTAGTTAAATGTTAGAATCTAGTGTTCAAATAATGGCTTTAGCTACTGTATGTTAGCATTAACCTGTGACTTAATTAGCATTAACATTTAGCATTAATTAGCTTCACTGTTTTTTTAGTTATTTATTTATTTATTTAAATGTACATTTCTTTCTGTCGTCACTGAAATTAACATTTTTGTAAACAATATGTTTAAAAATGTTTTATGTTTATTAAATTACTGATTTAAAATCAATATTGGTATTACTTTGTGGATATTTTTTAAATATAAATTGGCAATTAAAAAAAAAAATAATAATAATAAATTTTAAACAAATCTATAGCAAATAACAAAACAGGAAATAAATCGAAATGCAATGCAATTTTGTATTATTAGCGTGTTTGTTTAAAAAATAATAAAAATAAATAAAATATTTTTAAAAATCATGGAAAATGGTTTTGATGCAATGAGACACAACAGTGCTAAGTGAATGGCATTTCCCCTGGGTTGGGATGTAGGGGCTATGGATGGGTGGGTTAAATATTTCATAGCGCTGTTCTTGGCGGCCATGTCCTCGGGTCATTTAGCCCCGGGCTACATGCTAACAGCTAGAATTTGGCTCAGTCAGCACCTTCAATAATGGTTTTCTGTCCTGGAACAGAAAGAAGTCTAAATGTAAAACAGTGGATACAGATGTTACAGATGTGCCGACAATCTTGAGTGTCAGAACGTACTTAAGGAATGAGTATGGAGTCTAAAGTTCGACTTAATACAAGTTCACTAGTAGTCTGGTGAGCTTTGTTTCTATTGGCCAAGAGCACTAACTGAATCAGTAGTAGCTGAGCTGATAATCTTGATACGTTTTGACAGGAATAGATAATGCTTGAAGCACAGAGATGCCCGAATTTTAGCTACGAGGAAAGGTGGTTTGTACCATAACTGTAAGAGAGGAAGCAAACTAATTTCATTCATTCATTCATTCATTTTCAATACCCATTTAATCCTAGTTTTAGGGTCACTGGGAAACCGGTGTCCACCCAGCAATTCTGGGCGCAAGGGCACAGTCTTAGACAGGACATCATTTTAAAATGTATTAAAAAAACATTAAGCTTATGGTTTATTTGTGTGTTTCATATTGTTCTATTATTATTATTTATAATAATAATTAATATTCCACCTGATGTTCTCCCCATATCTCTTCCTACAGGTTTTGAGATATGTAAATGGGACAAACACTAAAACTTCTGTCATGTTCAGAAGACGTGTGCTAGTGTCCAATACCCAAGAGAAATACCCATGAATTCGTTCACTACACTCTGCTTGAATAACTTATTTATACTCCTTTAACTTTTTATAAGTCTTTAAATTTCACTTCAATAATTTCATATTGAGCGGAAAAGACCTGGATTTTAAACCTTGTAACTAATCTGCATTTAAACGTTTAATACTAGAGACACATCTTCTTCATCAATTTTATTAAAATTCATTTCAAATCATTTGATTAATTCGTTTTCGAGTTATTTAATTGTTCAGGACAAGGAAACTCAAGTTTCACTCAATAACTTAATATTACATTGAAAAAACAGATGCCATTTATTTATTTTCAAGTGTTTTTGAAATTTCATAACTCAGATAATTTCTTGACAAGTTTTATATTAAAATAACCATCAAGGGGCTCTCTCTCAAACAATTTCTCAGACAAATCGGTAAAGTTTTAGGTAAAAAATGGAGTTTTGTTCAGCGGATGGAAATATAATGGAATCTCGATGAAAATGACAGAATGTTCTAGAATGTTGTAGATATTTAAATCCGAACTCCTCTCTCTTCTCCCTCTCCTCACAATTCCTCTATGGTTTCTAACAGAGCAGATCGGTCCGGGGTACTAAGAGAAATGTGGTAAAATTTTTATCTATAACTTTTAAATTATTATTATTATTTGTATTTAGGGAACAATTACCCCACCGTTTCCTCCTCAAGTCCTGTCATTCCTCTGACATATTTATTAGCCCGTCATAATCACACAGCTAGCTCTCCTGGTGTAAATCCCCTAGCCCCAGCATAGGGTAATTGGGGCAGTGCCCCTGCGGTGACTGATGAGGCAGGAAACAATGATTAATTCATTCACTCCTCAGACTGTGAGAGGTTTATGAGGCTCGCAGCAGTCGACGAGGCTCCCGCTGAGATCGCAGGTTTCACTTCCACCTGTATGATCACAAATAAGATTTTTTTTTTGGGCTGATTCATTTAGAACAGAAACACATTCGTTGCCTTCAAAGAAAAATAATGATGTGGAAATGTTTTGTTTTAGCAAACTAGCTGCTAGCATAACTTTAGCTTACAAAAGAGAAGTGTTTTACAACACCTGAACATTAACCACTACTTTTTTTTAATCAAAACTGACAGCTACCAGTATTTTAGTTAACTTACTACATGATATTTATCAAACAAAATAGCTAGTAAAATTTTATGTAACTAACAAACTAGCAATCGTTTAACAAAACTGACAGATAGTTTTCTAGTTATCTAGCAGTGTTTTAGCAGAACATCATATATGTAGCGGTTTTTTATATAAGTGACAGCTAGCAGAACTATAGCTCACTATCTAGTTGTGCGTAACCAAAATTAGCAGCTAGTAGAACTTTTACAACAGATATAACTTATATAACTTTAGCCCATTATCTAGAATGTTGTACCAAAACTGACAGTTAGCATAACTTTAGCTCATTAGCATCGTCTAGCAGGATTTTAGTTAGTGTTGTTTGTTTAGTGTTGTTAGCATCATGCTTTTGGCACTAGTGGAAGTAATACCTTAAGAAGTGAACGAGATAAACCTCAGCTTTACCTCAGAATTTTTCAACATAACCATCAGATTGATGGTCAAAGCTTGGACAGTAGTATTCAGGTGTACTACTATCAAAACAATGACCAAAAGACATGCTATAGTTGGTTGCAGAACGGTTTTTAGTATGGTCTTTTCAATCTCCTGACTTTGACCCTGTCAATTATATGTGGACGGTGCTTAAAAGGACCAGTTCTGCCAAGAGGAGTTGTCAAATATCCAACCAGATTTCTGACCAAAGGCTGCCGATGACAAACTGCAAGCCGGTCATGGATCAACCTGCTAAGCCAAATATTAAGGGTGCTGTAGATATAATCTTGACCCTGGGTTGGATTAAAAAAATAAGCCCAGGAGTCATGATGAAACCCATGTCCACGAGGAATGTAAACTGACTGCAAGTGGACTGTAAATATAAAAATGATTACTCAGGTGTAGATGATTGTCCACTTTTCCTTTAAACTTTCAGAAATGTGAAAACCTGCCTTCTTAGTGCACCTATTTTGATACATCCCATAATATAACTGATTACAGCCATGGTTACAGTTGCGAATGAAATTGAGGTCATGGAGTAAATCATGGCCGTCTTATAGAAGTGCAAAGAAAAATGCATTATGGATGACATTCTCATAAACACGGTGCTGCGTCGGCTAAAACCGTCAGCCATACTAAACTGGCTAAAGCCTCTAAAAGCCTTAGCGTTGTCACTACATATTTCTGCGCTCATGACAGGAAGTGGCATTGCGCCCCCATCGCTAGGAGCAGGCTGAAGGATAAACAGATGCCACAGCCTGAGGCAGAACGGAGATTTCTTCTTTTCCGTGTCAAGAAGGATGAAAGTGTGCAAAACGAGAGCCAAAGCAATAAAGAGCAACCTCGCCTGGAGTCGTCCGGAGTTTCCATCACAGAGAGAACACGCTAGAACAATATTGTTCATGGTCTTCAGACGTTTCAGCCATATTGCCTTTAAAACAGCTGAGGCAGAGTTAGGAGCATGTCTCTGGGGTTTCGGTGAAATAAGGGAAGCAGTGTGTGCTCCATTGTTCCTCCATATTTATGATATTGTATGTATAAAATTATGAGCAAAAGAACATGAGCATTTATATATAATATATATATAAATATTACAGTTTTTATTTATTTAATTACACCAAAATACATCAAGTTTGGTAAAAATAAAAACAATGACAAGCAAATCAGGAAATCTTCAACGCATTTGTTCTATTGATTATATCGGCAGGTGAACGCTTATGTCACGAGCAACTAATTAAACCGACTAACTAAAGCTTTACCCGAGTTCACCTAAGTTCGTTTAAACTGAGTTGGATTCATTTGGAGTTAAGGTGAGTTGAGTTATAAATAAGTTAATTCATGATTATTTTAGATTAGTTAATTTTGCAAAGTTGAGTTATTTAAAACTTTGGGTAATTTTAGTCTGGAGATTTGATTTGAGTTAATGCGAGTTAAGTTATAGCTGAGGGAGTTAATGTAAATTGAGCTGAATTAATAAAATCATTCATTCACAGTGAAACAGATTTGATTTGAGTTACTGTTGAGTTATAACTTTATCACTGATAAGTGATTTACAATGAAGTCACTAACATCCAACACAAACTGACTGGATTTACATTCTACACTTCTACATTCATGGGGTCTGGATCAGAAACAGTATTTCTGATGTCACTCCACAAATGCTCAATCGGACTTAGGTCTGAGGATTGGTCTGGATTCGTTCTGGAACCATGATGTTGCCTCTTGCTGGTGTGTTTGGGGCCATTTCAAAGGCATTTCTTCGAAACAATCGATTTTACTCACTGAGCAATAGATAAAAGCAGCAGGCACAACATTTGCTGCCCTCCTTCTTTAACCAGGGAGGGCATTCACAGATGGAATTACCTCACTATTTGAACTCCACACTGCTATAAATTTGAACTGGACCCTGTGATCATGACATTTGATTCTGTTGTCCTTTATGCGGCTACACATAGTCATTATTTTTATTCCCATGTTGTATTATCATTAGTAATAAAACACATTAGTGATGTCACACTAATATTATTTTGAATACAACGGTAATGGGTGCAGCGTAACCACGTCCCTATATCCTCCGGGGAAATTGTAGCTTGCCCCCCCGGGTGCTGTTCCACAAGGCATGGACGTCACAGGTATTAGCAAATAAGCCATAAAAAAATAAACTTTTATTGTATTTGATTTCATATTTGAAAAACTTTGAAAAATAAAAACAACTGATATTGTGTTGGAGATTAATCTTATAATCTCGCCTCAGCGTTCCCTCAGGAGACAAACGAGGAAGCGTATGTATTTAATGTGCGGCCCAGGGTTCGAGGTTTAACCCACGGCTGTAGATCTAGTGCTCACTTTCTGCCCTGACAATTGACCAGCTATTGCCCTGCAGGGAGCCACCCATTTGAGGGGTCACAGAGCAGATTGGTCCCCTCACCCATCAATCACATCTCACACACATTTATACACTCACACACACATACAGAGAGCCTTTGGGCTTGTTTGGTGTGTGTGTGTAAGATTTGTGACAGCAAAGGGACACGTGTCCCCTCAGGTTTCTCGATAAGAAGCTAAATCTCTCAAAGCCTCTAACCAGACCAGCGAGGAAGTTTTTCTCCCCGTCACAGTCACATGGGGCAAAAGAAATATCGCCACTGCGTCTTAAATCGTATAAACCAACATTTAAAGATGTTTAAATGTTTAATGTTTAAAATATTACCTTTAAAACACAGAGAAATCCATGTTGTGTCGGGGTTCTATCGCTTAGATCTTAAAAAATATGAAGTAGAGAATTACTTTTAAGTCATCATATTAAATATACACCATCACCGCCGTATAAATCACCATTCTGGAGAACTGTTGTTGCTTGGAAACTGTGAAATAAATGGAAATATTTCCACAAATCAATAGATTCTCCGAAAATTTGGCCTCTGGTCACAGAGCCAATAAATATAATACATACTGTTCATACAGTGGTAGAATAACTCACATCACATGACACGTTAATGATGCGTACAGCGCGAGATTTTACTCGCCAGAGTTACTTCGGGCTTCTCAAACCGTCAATGAGAAGAAACAATAAACGGAGGACGGATGATGTCCAGGAGAACGTGCACGGGAATGTCCAGAAGAGCATGAATAGTGAATCG
>JAOUQT010000356.1:0-12656 GCA_025769995.1 Xyliphius kryptos
AAAGTGATCAAAACATCAGCCAGAAAGGATGAGAACAGAGAAAAGGTGTGTGGTCACCACCTGCAGAAGCACTCCTTATAGGGTTGTCTTGCTAAGTGCCTCTCATTTCTACCTCTTATTTGTTCCATTTGCACAACAGCAAGTAAAATTGATGCACAATCAGTGTTGCTTCTTAACTGGACAGGTTGATTTCACAAAAGTGTAA
This sequence comes from Xyliphius kryptos, assembly GCA_025769995.1. NCBI lineage: Eukaryota > Metazoa > Chordata > Actinopteri > Siluriformes > Aspredinidae > Xyliphius > Xyliphius kryptos. Next base: position 206 of record JAOUQT010000356.1, read on the forward strand.
TCGTCTTGGGAGTTACATTGTGTTGTTTAACTGTTCACTTTTTTTTTTTTTGAGCAGTGTAGAAAGAATAATGTAAAACATATATAGTAAGAATAAAGTCAATTTCCTAAAGAATAAAAACACTTGAAAATAAAGTGGCAAATGGAGGGCTGACATTATTCACGGGTCTTTGAGAGCTAGAATAATGGCGGCTAGTTAACAGCCTCATGGCTAGTCCATGCCAATGTGATATTGTTATATGTTTGTGTGGCAATTTTTTTATTATTATTTTTTATATACATGTTCCTACACCGTGCTCCTCAGTAGTTTTTTTTTTTATCACCTACCTATATTTACCGACAATGCACAACCTCAAGTGCCTTTTTGCTTTATTATAAAACTGGTAGTTCTGGTCCTTAAATCTAACTGGCCGAGCCACTTGTCTAGCCGTGACATTATTCACATTCGAATAAATGCGCAACATAAAAATATACTGTTTCCTGAAGTTTTTCATGAGCTACGTTCTAGATATTCCATATTCTAATTTTACCTTATCTGAATTTTTCCATTGTGGGATTAATAAAGGCATATCTTTAGTGCTTAGTATTATACACCTGTAAAAATAAACCTGAATTTGATAATTAGGTGTGTCCCAGTACTTTTGTTTATAGTATGCATATTAATGACATGTGGAGTTGTTCCTTAATTTTGCTACTTAGATATCATGCAGAATCGCTCACAGCAGTTGTTCTCCAGCTGCACCGCACGGTTTGCTGACGGGGCACAATGTTCTGTTCCGGTCTTCGACATCACACATCAAACACCACTCTGTGAGGAGCACGCTAAGAAGATGGTATGTTTTCTCTAGTTAGTTTGGTTCCCTTTTTTTAGAAACCTGTTAAATATATTAAAGCAATAAGGTATGAAAGAGCATGGCATTATTTGAGAGTCATTCACAGAAAAGGTGTTGATAATGCACAACCTCAAGTGCCTTTTTGCGTTTTTATAAAACTGGTAGTTCTTGTCCTTAAATCTAATTGGCCGAGCCACTTGTCTAGCCGTGACATTATTCACATTCGAATAAATGCGCAACATAAAAATGTTTTTCATGAACTACGTTCTGTATTTCGGTCACAGGATGTCAGTATGATTGTTAAAGAAATCTGAAATCTTTTCCTTGTGTCAGGGTTCATTTGAAAAAACGGACTGGATAATGTTGCGGAAGGCGAGTTTTATTAGCGATTTTGCTTTGTCAGCATATTTATGAGTTAAGCCTTTTTTTTAAAATTATTATAGCGTGTATATAAGTATTTTATAAAAGCAAGAAGGCACTTGAGGTTGTGTTATATTGTGAATAAACCACGGGAAGAGGTTGTGTGTTGTGGCTACTAATTCCTCTTTCCCTGGGCTTATTTACAATAATGCACGCCTTCTCGTGCCTTAATAATTTGATTATAAAATGATTACAAACACATTATAATAAAAAACAACGTTTCATTCATAAATGTGTTTAATGAAAGCAAAATCATTAACTGCTCTTTTTAAATTGAGTGCTGATCTCTGAGTAACATCTTTCCAGTTTCTTTTACATTTGAATACTACAATTTGGCCATGTAGTGGCAAAATTACAGAACGCAATTTATTTAAAAAAGCACTGAGAAAATAATCATGTTGTATATCATGTTTTGATACGAATATGAAGTGGTCAGAGGTGTGTGTTATTGTCAGTAATGTCACGGCTGGACAAGCGGCTCAGCCAATCAGATTTCAGGACTGGAGCGAAGTGTAATGGTTTGATTTGTGTAGTGTGTGTATAGTATTTTGTTACTCACAGTTGTGCTTTTTGAATTTGGAGCAGGATAACTTCCTACGTGGAGACGTTAGTCGCCGAACATATCAGCAGCAGCTGCAGCAACACCGGAGACTTAAAAAAGCCAAACTTCCCGTGCTGAGCAAAAAACCCAAGAAGAAAAGCAGGAGAGCTGTAATGCGTAGACCTCAGAAGCCTGTTCCACCTGCTCTACCCCAGGGCAGTCTGGGAATACCCTCAATCGTATGCATACCTACACAATCCACTGGAAACAGGTACTGTCTGTCTGTAAATTAATGCAGTCATGTGAATTTGTACTTTATACTTTGTGAGCAATTTGTTTTTATATTAGTAGGAGATCCTTCAGTCCCGACCTGAGTGCTACTGAGATTCCCGAAGACATCACTAGTGACATCAGCGACATTCCTCATGATCTGGAGCTGAATCAGGAAGATTTCTCAGATGTGCTGTCTCGTTTCCCAGATGATTTGCAAGACTTTGATCTGTTTGAAGGTAGCTTCTTTTTGTAGAACAAAAGCAATGTCCTTAATGTCACTGCATATACACAGAACAGACACTTTGTTTGAAACTTATCTAGTACAAACAAAATGAAACGTTTCACCATATACTGTACATTTTCTTTTGTCTTTAGTGATTTATTAATCTTCTTTAAAAGTAGATTTTTTAAAATCTTATATATTTTTTTAAATCCTACTTTTATGCTGCACTTAAATAGGAATTTTCATGAAGGGAGACTTCATTTGTGTAAAAATAACTACAGTGGAACTTGTGATTTTGTTGCTAATCCGTTTGCAAACAATCAATGAAATCCGAACTCGATGAAAACTAAGGAATCTCTTTATATTTAAATCAGTAAAAATCCTATTAATTTGATTTAGCAACTTGAAAATAAATAAAATGCATGTTTATGTTTATATATTCTCATATATATATATATATATAATGTGTGTGTGTGTGTGTGTGTGTATGTGTACTCGAATTGACACCTAAAAACAGCAGAAAATAATACAATTGAAGATTCTAAAGCTTGCTGTGGCACTGATATTGGCACCCTTTACAGTAAATCAATATAGAAACACATTTAGCACAGGTAAGTCAAAATCACAAATGAGCATCACCTGTGATAAATTGTCAATTCCCAAGTGACAATTACCCAATAAATGATGACTTCAGTGTTTTAAAAAGCCACGTTATTCCCTGTATGATGACATCAGAAGTGCTATTAATAGCAAACTCAAGCTCTCCAAAGGGTATAAGGCCATCTCCAAAGACCTTGGTATCCCTGTTTCAACAGTGTGCAATGTTATTTTAAAAAGTTTTCCTCGAATCGAACAGTCAAGAACCTACCTGGATGTGAAAGGAAGAGAAAAGTTGATGAGCGATGTCTTCGAAGGTTGGTGTGAATGGTGGAAAAAAACCACCATGTCAAACATCCAAAGACCTGAAGGCCAACCTGGAACAGTCTTGGTTCATGGTTTCAACATGTACCATACGGCGCACACTTCATCAAGCCAGAGCTATATGGTTGAAGGCCAAGAAAGACTCCATTGCTTAAAAACAAAACAAAAGAAATGACTTACTTTTGCCAAAGAGTACCTGGACAAATCCCAGTTCTTCTGGGGAAAATGTTCTGTGAACCAATAGTGCACACCAACAGTTTGCGCAATACAGCTGGCGCAATGAAGCGTATAAGAAAAAAAATACAATACTTACAGTTAAGCATGGTTGAGGATCCGTAATACTGTGGGGCTGTTTTGCTGCGTCTGGTACTGGGGGCCTCGTCCATATCACAGGAATCATTGAAACTCTGTGGCTTGAGCTAAAATCTGCCATCGGAAAAAGAACCCTGCAAAAATTTAAGATCTTAAACAAACTGCAAAGGAAAAGTGGGAGAAGATACCAGCTGAGAAGTGCAAGAATCTTCTAGATGGCCACAAGAAACACTTGGAGGCTGTCAACACTACCAAAGGGTGTGCAACCAAACATTAGGCACATGCACATGCTGAAAAACAATGTTATAAAGATATTAATACAGGTTATGCAAAAAATAAGTGAACACGTGAAACTCCTAATGGGGACAATAAGATTCGTGAACACGGCACGTGAGCATGCTGATTAAATACGGAGCAATCTGCAAAAACGGCGACATAATTTTTGTGGAAAAATCGCTGAACACGGGCGACACGGTTGCTTAGTGGTTAGAACATTTGCCTCTTGACAAATGTTCAAATCCCAATCTGGATGGAGTTTCCATGTTTTTCCCGTGTCTGCGTGGGTTTTCTCCAGATTCTTTGGTTTCCTCCCACAGTCCAAAAACATGTGGTCAAGGTAAATTAACTGCTTTGAATTGACCCATATACTTTGTGTGTGTGTGAGCCCATTGATGGACTGGCAACCTTTCCTGGGTGTATCTGCCCAGCGCCTGAAATGTTCTCCCCTGGATGGGCATGGGACCATCCCTGCTACCCTAGTAGAAGATTAAGCAAAAGATAATGAAAAATGAATGACTGAATGAATCGCTGAACACTAAATCTGATGATATCCACAGTCACAAAAACAGAAGTTCCACTGTACTACTAATAAAGTGGTAATTTAGTATATACTCTTGTGCAACCAAAATGAGTCAAACTCAAATAACTTTAGTGTTTTTTCACTGTCTGTGTGTGTTATCACAATGTGACTAAACTGTAGGTAGCTGTGTATTAAACTGTACGATAAAAAGAAACCACTGAATGCTTTTTACTTTAAAGCTCATGTACAGTAATGAGCTGTTGCTGTTTATGAATCTGGTATGCCTAATGCATTTCAAGTATATTCCTTTATTAAGTATTTGTAACACTTTATAATGTACAAGCATTATTACAATTTATCAAGCATTGTCACTTTGTGTTGTAAAGTTTTATGGCATGTTCTTATAACATTTAGTGTAGTTATGTACATCTACGGACATTAACAAAGGCTTATGACAAGTATTACCAATACTTTATGAATGCATCATGAATATCAGATTTATATGACGTCATTTTTTTCTGTTTGGAAATGCAGGTAAACCCAGTGAGCTTTTACCAACATCAGAGGAAGCAGAGGAGTTGGTGCGTGTCCTGCAGGACATGGGCTCCTACCCAGAATCCCTGGCATGCCTAAGCAGCATGGTCGAGCTCGGCCCAGTGGAAGGCTCTGACTGTCGCGGGATGGAGGGTGGCGTTATGGACCTGCTGGGCTCTCGTCTGTCAGCTGAGGCTCTGACAAACCTGGAGTTGGACCCTAACCTACTTTCCACTACAGAGGCACCCTTTTCCTCCTCCCCCACTTCTCCTGCTTCTCCAATGAGTCCTATGAGGGACGGCTTGCATTCGCAGAGACGTCATTCATCCCACACTCAGCCCAAAGATGAACTCGAGGGCGAGGACATTTCCCATGGTTCTTGGGGCGTCCTCGCTTTGCCTCTTAGTGACTCGGCTCACCTTCACAATCTGCTCAGTTCTGATGGTCTGCTCATGTCCACAGCACTGTCCACGCCACCCACGCCACTGCACTCGGCCCCATGCCAACCTGCCACCACGCTTTCTGCCCTGCCTGAAAGCAGCATGACCATCCCAGTAACCTCACCCGCGACCTCCTCCTCGTCTTCATCCTCGGGCCGACTAGACTTCCTGTTCCCGGGACAACTCAAGCACACGTTGCCCTCGCTTTTCAGCCACTGTGGAATTCCTGCTGACCTGCAGCCTCACCACAGCACTCCAGCACCAAGTATGGACCGGACTTAAACTGCCACACGGCACGATAGCGTGCATGTTTTTAAGGATTCAGGGTTTTTTTATTTCATGACTTACACTGTCTTTTTTTTTTTTTTTTTTTTTTTTTAGTTGGACGTCTCCCGCTTTAGTCACTCTCATGCGCAGAGCAATAAAGAAAATCAACGAGTTTTTTTGGTTTATTTTCAAAGACCAGTAAAAACGCTAGGGATTTTAGCCACAGAGGCATGTATGGATATTTAATATATTTTTAAAGACATGAGTTGTACAGCTAGTTTTATTAATGCGTGCGGTTTACTGGTGGACATGTGATTCCTCGTCTATATAGAATATGAAATGGTTAGCTAATTGACAGACGAGGTGATGTCACGCCATCGTTTGTCCCCTGGTGTCTTGTAATGTTTAAAGCAGTCGTTCTGGCGGATTGGTGTTTGTGCTTTTAGTAGTCATAAAAACACTCGACTTCTGCTTTTATAGTCTTAAGTGCCATGAATGCTATGTAACATTTTCATTATAACACAGTAAAGAATATATATGCATTTACACAAACCAGTCATGTAGAGAATGTATGCTTAAAATGTCTTCAATGTCACAAACTGTACTGTAACTGATACCAGGAGCCTGTGAGTTTTTAGGCGATTGAAATGCTCTTTTTTTTTTTTTTTTAAAGGGTGGATTTAAAAAGCTCTCAACACAGAATCACCACATCTCGCACCTCATCATCTTGAAGACCAATACAGTTTGTACAGGATAATCCGATAATGTATTAAGTGTCTACAGTATGTTATTTTTACATTTTGAAGCTGACCCATTTTATGTTCCTTTATTTGCCATCTTTACAGTTGTATGCAAAAGTTTATGTATGGTTGGTTTTAATGTTTTGAGTAAAAGCCTACATCATCTACAGTTCCTTTTTTTTTTACACTGCTCAAAAAAATAAGGGAACATTTAAACACAATGTAACTCCAAGTCAACCACACTTCTGTGAAATCAACCTGTCCAGTTAGGAAGCAATACTTGCTGTTGTGCAAATGGAACAGACAACAGGTAGAAATGAGAGGCACTTAAAAAGACAACTCCTATAAAGGAGTGATTCTGCAGGTGGTGACCACAGACATTTTCTCTTTTTGCATTTTATTAGTTCTCTCACCATAAAGGTAGCATGAGGCGGTGTCTACAACCCACAGAAGTTACTCAGGTAGTGCAGCTTATTCAGAATGACACATCAAAGCCAGCTCCGGCAAGAAGGTTTTCTGTGTCTGTCAGCGTAGTGTCCAGGGTATGTAGCAGATACCAGGAGACAGGCCAGTAAAACAGGAGACTGAGGTGGGCGTAGGATAGACCATCTGCCGCCTCATCAGGAGCATGCCCAGGTGTTGTAGGGAGGTAATACAGGCACGTGGAGGTAACACTACTGAGCCTCATTTTAAGTTGTCTTGAGGAATTGATTGATTTATATTTTTATCTACTAAATAAAGATTATTAACAATTTTTTTTTATTAAATCTAGGATGTGCTTTTTCTGTGTTCCCTTTATTTATTTTTTTGAGCACTGTATTTTCCTGCAGACAAGGAAAAGTAGCAGACATTTAATGATGAGATTGTGTATTGCTACCTTAAAGCCTGACTTCCACTATCAGTATGGCTGCAGGTTAAATGAAGCTTAAACAATTTACCTTTTTTCTGTTACATTTAACAAAATTGTATATTTTTTATACCATACTGGTTAAGTTTGGCCACACCTTTTTTCCTCCACTCTTTGTCCCATGTTACATCACTTGGTGTAAAGATGCACTTTGTAGTTCTACAATTGCAGACTGTAGTCTGTGGTCTACGGTACATACTGTGTACGTCCCCTTTACTCTGTATTAATGTTCAGGACCCCAAAAGTAGCACCACAGAGCAGGTATTATTTGGTTGGTGTGTTATTCCTCTCCCAGCAGTGTCACTAAGGTGTTTAAATGAAACTACAGCAGCACCGCTGCACTAAAACCCCCTTACCACATCAATGTCACTGCAGAACTGACAATAAACAATACACTACCAAATTATATTTCAGTGATGTTCCTGACCAATAGAGAACCAACAGTGGACTAACAAGAAATCAGATGGACTACAGTCTGTAATTGTAAAACTACAAAGTCCATCTATATGGTAAGTGGAGAAAATGGTCAACGGAGTATGTCCAGAAAGGGTTTATTCCCACATTTTTAACAATTATATAATTAGCAAAATTAAGCAAACGTTTATTTTTTAATAAGATGTATTTCCCATTAAGGATTTGTTGACTTTTTTTTAATATTATGCAGAAGTGTCTAAAACTTCTACATTTTATTGCACCCCACTCTTCTTATTCCAGCTCCGTAGAAGGTATTTGTATTTAATGACACGTTTTGGTTTTTTTTATTCAGGTGCGACTGTGGATATGTGGTAACATGAGAAACAATCTATTTTTTTTGCCAATGTGTAAATTAAATCTGCTATGACAAAAATGTGTCTCAATCATTTATTAACAGACTGGAGGACAGTGAGATTAGTCAAAAAAATATTGTAAAATAGAAATAAATACTGTGAATTTTATCAAACAGAACACTCAGTTTAAAAGTTTTATGGTTATGTGCAATTAACCAGCAGTTAACACTGAATTGTGGAATTCTTAGTTTGCTAATCCTCTAATACACAAATTAAGGCATGGGTGTAAAAGAGCTATATATCAAATTAGGAAAAACTACATGAGCATGAGTTAGAACTCTACAGAGCATTAACACCAAAGACATAAGTTACAACTAAACTGGAACTATAAGTGAAGGTAATACAGTGTTATATTGTCCAATGAGCGTGGCCACAGAATACATGTGCTGTGTTGTGCAAATTATCATTTGTATTTGTAAATCTCCTTACCTTCTGCTTAATAGTACCAGGGAGAGCATTCAAACTCTGAGAGTATTTATGCACTGCTCAAAAATAGGGACCACTAAAATAACACATCCTAAATCTCAAATAAAATAGAGTACATATCATTTGTATTTAAAAAAAGTGCATCCATGCAACCAGTATTTTGACTGCAGAATATACAGAGATAAATCGAATTTTGCAGCAGTAAATAATAATAATAATATGTTTTATTTATATAGCGCCTTTCTAACACCCAAGGCAGCTTCACATCCAATAGAACAAAGAGTTACATGTAAAGATACGATGAGGTAGTTCGACCCAAAGCAATAACACTCACTGAAAAGCAGTACGAATGTGTTTTGGGTGAAGGAAAAAGAGAATTGGGCTAAAATAAGATTTAAGGAAAGTAACAGGGTAACTAAGAACTGTGTAATTTAGTGTTGAATGAAGAAATAAGCTTATGTCCAAAGACAAAGTGATCATCACGCGTTTATGTTTATTAAACGTTTTTCCATCCTGTTTCTAATTTGCATGCCATGAGCTGTCACCTCCAAGTGCCTACAATGTGCCCATTCACCTTTTTCATATGTCCAGCAGTAATGATTTTCCTGTTTCTTTGGTATTTTTGCATGATAATATTCAAGCAAAACCCTTTCGTTATAATGTACAAGCCAACTTGCTTACAGTTCTGTTAAGGGGCTAGATGACAAAATCTCATGATGCCCCAGTTTAATTAATTATTTACATCAGGAGCATTTTAACGTCCTGCATGACGAGACAACTACACTTCATTTCTATTTTATTTTTGAACTGTCTGCAATGGATTTACATCATGTAAACCACAGATGGTGCTGTTGCATCGTATATTATTCAAACCGCAGCCGCAAACTTTATGTGTAATTACAATAACAGAATTTAATACTCAATGTATAAAAAGCAGCCTGGACCTGTCTGATGAACTGCAGCACTGCTGTGCAGGTGTACGATTGAGAAACAGCTGGATGCTGAAATCAGATCTGGGAACTTTTTTTATTGATGGTGTTAATTATGCCGCGCTCCTCGCCGTCCTTCCATCCTGCTTTTTTGGCTCTGGCGTTACCTAGCAACGATCTCTGGTACTGTACTCTGTCGCGTGCCTCGAACTCCGCCGCCACACCGGTTTCTGTGTTTCAGTCTTTGTGAGCTAAAACATTTATGTAGCAGCCATATTCTGTTCTATCCTCAGCCCGCAGTCCCTCAGCATTTCAGTTGATTTCAGGAGAAAAGGCTTTTCTTTATAAACTCTGATCTAAAAACTGTTAACTGATGGTTTGGTAAATTAAAGATGCCCGGGGGCCAATAGTTCCTTCTGACAATTTTTCACCACAAAAGTTATAAAAAATACACACTGCTGTGAACCATTTTCATTTTCACAATAATTTTATATAAAAGACTAAGTCCACCACCATTTTTACCTGCCAACCCATTGGATACGCATGTGACCCAGATTAAAAACCCCCCAAGCAAACAAACGTTGCTGCACTCCGACCCCCTGCTTCATAGTTGGGACAAAATACTGGCATGATCACCAAACACAACAAGCATCCAAAACATGGAACACTGTTTGAAATAGAACAGGATCAGGAATGTGGAAGACTAAAGCTCAGCGATTTTACGTAAGTGATGAGTTTATTGTATAAGTACAGTATATACCTTTTTAGGTCAGAAAAGTAGGTCATCCTAATTTTGGGTTTGACGCGCCGTGCTTATTTTTTCCAACCATCAAGCTTTGCCTAAAAGCTTTTCGTCAGCTCTTATCTCATCCGTTCATAAAATGTTGTTTCAGAAACAATGGTGTTTTTCAAATTTGAAATGTGGAACAATTTTTTTGAAACCATAATGGTAAATATTTCAAGTTAAGTTATTAAGGTTAATTTAAGTGTTTTCACTGGTATTATTTGGTCACTGGCATCACTATTGTGCACATTATTGTGCAATTTGCAGTTTTATAGTATTTGCCGTATTGTAGTATTGCCAAATTAAAATTAGTTTTAAGTAAATAAAACTATATAATAAAATTTTTAGCAGTATTAGTCTTAATGATACCTGTATGTCTGTTGAAACTTGTTTCTATGTTACTATATTTTAAAATGTAATTTTATTAAACTACCTATAGGAATGTAAACTAGTGGTGGAAATCTGTATGAACTGTATAGGGTTCAAATAAGCGCATTACCGGGGAAGAATAGATTAATAATTAAATGCATTTCTACCGCACCTGCACATCCCACATCTTCAATGTTTAACATTTGAAATATATCATGGGTTAATGTATATTTTATAAACAGGATTATTAATGAGTAAGTTAATACAATCACAAAAATAAAATAATGTTGTGGACATTTCTAATAAACAGCTTAAGTTGATATCTCATTTCATAAACATTTGCTTTAAAACACCAGATTTGAATGTGTTTGAACACATTTACTTAAATATTTATAACCAAAAAGGATTTTCTGATCCATCTTCTTACCCATTGACTCTCTGTCGTTATGGCAATGGTTCATGTTTTCCCAGAATCTTCTTCCTCTACCACCCACAGTTGTATCCATCATGCCCTCCAAAACTTGGTCTGGGCATCTGCTTGAACTTGGGAAGATGCCACACGGAACAGTGGCCCTATCTGTTAACTGGTACATGAAAGAAATGCACTATAAAGTATTAGTTCCCACCTTAATAAATTACCTGTGTCTTTATTGACTACATATCAAGCTCCTTAATAGTATTCAAGCATCCAATATTTTCTGTTTAAACCATTTTGCAAAACAGCTAGTTAACGTCCTTAAATCTGATTGACTGAGCCGTTTGTCCAGCCGTGACATTATTGACAATAACACACACCTCTGACCACCTTACCTTCGTACCAATGTGTGATATGCAATACATTATTGTCCCAATGTTTTTAATAAACAACTTTCTGTAATTTTCCCACTAGATGACAGGTTTTGATTGTTAAAGAAACCGGAAATCTGTTACTTAGCGATCAGTATTCCTTTTTTTAAAAACCGAACTAGATTAAGTAAAGAAGACCAATTCATTAATGAGTTACCTTTTAATAAAGGCATTTATAAATAAACCTTTTTAATTATAGTGTTTTTATAACCTTTTTTAAAACAATGAGGCACTTGAGGTTGTGTATTATTGTGAATAAATCACATGATCACTATTTCCCGTGATTTATTTATTTACATTACATTACATTTGGTCATTTCATCCAGAATGACTTACAAGTTTCCAAACTTCGTTGGGTCCAGAACACAGGGTTGGCCACCATACAGCCCTCTGGGGCTCACACATCGGTAACTTCAGTGGACCTGGAATTTTAGCCCCCAACCTTCAGATTGACAGCCCAACACCCTAACCACTAAGCTACCACACCCCTGTATAAACATTATTCACAGCAATACACCACCTTTAGTGCCTAATTGCTTTATTAAAATATATAAGTGCTATTATTTGTTTATAAATAATATAATCCTGTGCTAAATTCACAGCCATATCGAATGTAGTGTTTTATTCCTTCACAGCTTCATAAGCATACTTGATTACAACAATATATAAAAAATATATTTAATAAAATAAAAAGAAACTAAGAATCTAGGATTTGTTAGTAAAACCCTCTTTTTTTAATTCTTATGAAACAATGTAGACCGAAGATGTGAGGAACAGTTTTGCTCATTAATGCTTAATGAAAGACTTGGTATGACTAGCTGCTCAGTGGTCATATTATCTAACTTTTTTTTATTAATAATTAAGTGTGCAAAATATGTAAATATGCATAAAGTTTCTGCAATATCTTTTAACATTCTTAGAGCAATATCCACTAGTAAACCATTTTCTGATATATATTTTAGTAGCATTTGTTAATTTATTATATGTGTAAATGGTGTAGGATTGCCGCTCAATTACACTTTTAAACTTTTAAACTGTGCAATGTAACTACTGGCATGTAT
>JAOUQT010000365.1:0-12655 GCA_025769995.1 Xyliphius kryptos
CTTTTATGTTTGTAGTAATTTTACATGTCAATAGATACTAGATGCACCATATCTAAAAATCAAAAATGTTTGTTCTTGAACTCGAGTAACTCAATGTTGGACACTTTTTGTATTCATAATTCTGATAATGTGCCAGAGGGAAGATTCTAGCTTGTAAACACATCATAAAATGCAGTACCCATTGCATGGTCGACATTAAGCATTTGTCCAAGTACTGGCTTAAGCTGTAGGAAGGGCAAACAGAGTCTCAGAAATCAGAGGATTTAGGACTTGATGACAATAAGCAACAACTCTGCAAAAGTTAAAGCATTATAAATGATTTTTATGTTAGGTGAGTAATTGACTGAAAACTCCACAAGAACCTTAGACATTAGTAGTTGTATAGCACCCAACAATAGGAGCAATATGTTAAATGTAATAGTCCAAATAAACAAATCATTTAAATGAGTAAATGTACATTTATACATTCATTTTATACATTTCACAGATGCTTTTATCTAAAGCGACTCACAAATACCTTACTTTTAGCTGTTGAGGTCAGAATACAGGGTTAAATGCAGCACCCCCTGGAGCAATGAGGTTTGAGGGTCTTGTTCTAGGATACTGGTAATGTCAGTGGACCTGGGATTTGAACCCACAACCATTAGATTGACAGCCCAACACCCTAACCACACTCATCCAAAGATGATTTCATTAGTGGATCTCATTTTTGACGTTACAATTCTATAGAAAGCTTATTTTATTTTAATGATGTTCATCAATATGTTACATTTAGGAAATAAATACTAACTTTGCATTAAGCAGATGTTTGTTTCCAGTGGTGATCATAAATAATTTTTTTCACAACTTTTCAGTCTACTTCAAATAATTATGAAACTCTTTAAAAATGTTTAAAACCGTGATAAAATGTCACGATCTAATCTTAATTTGAAAAAATACCCTTTGTAATTAGATGATGACATTATACCACATCTTTACTTTCTTTTGCACTTTGTTTTTATTTTGACCTTTAATCTTATTCCTGTTCTACTAATAATATTTTGGTAATTTTTTCATGTCTTTTCGATCCTAAACTTGATAGATGGGTCAGAACACAGGGTTAATTTTTATACAACACGCCTGGCACAATGGGCCTTGATCAAAGACCAATACTAGTTGTGGACCTTCAGTTTACTTGGAATTTAAACCCACAACCTTTAAATTAGGAACCTGATTTATATTGATATGGCACAATGCAGCTGTAAGTAAATGAAATCACATAGCTTTGTGCTATGCTTGGTATACTTAGTTACTGTAAAAATACACTTAATATCAAAATGTACAAAAAGTACTATTATCTCCATTACAATACATTCTCATCATGACCTGACCTTCCAAATTGATGGCCCCACAATCTCTCCAACTGACTCGGTCCATAATCTTGGTTTCTCAATTGACAATGATCTTAAACTTTCAGATCAGGCCACGAAAACTGCCCGTTCCTACAGATTCATTCTGTATAATATCAGGAAAATCAGATCTTTCCTAACAGAACAGGCCACTCAGCTGCTGGTCCAAGCCGTCTTCTTATCACACACTGATAAGATGCAGGAGCATGTTCAGTCAAAAACTCATTCCACCCAAAAGCACCACATTCCTACCTGTGGCCATCAAACTCTACAACTCCTCACTGCATGTGTAATACAAATGTATATGTGCAATAGCAATTACATATATTATATAGTTTAAATATGTGCAATACAAAAAACATGCAATAACATATCATATGGTTATATCATAAATTGTGCAATGTCACCACTGTATTTGCCACTTTATTTTAAGTGTCCTTATAATTTTTACTTTTTAAACTTTATTCTTCTTATATACACTATGTGCGGAATTATTAGGCAAATTAGTATTTTGATCAGATCATCTCTTTTATACATGTTGAAACTTAAGCTTGAAGCTGCCAATATGCCGTTTGCCACCAGTTTTGCCATATTTCAGAGCTGCAATGTATACTGGAGTATCAAAAAGCTCAAGGTGCACAATACTCCGGGACATGGCCAAGGTAAGGAAGGCTGAAAAACGACCGCATTTGAACAAGAAAAATAAGATCAAACGTCAAGACTGGGCCAAGAAATATCTTAAGACCGATTTTTCCAAGGTTTTATGGACTGATGAAATGAGAGTGACGCTTGATGGGCCAGATGGATGTGGGCCCGACGCTGGATCAGTGAAGAGCAGAGAGCTCCACTCTGACGGATACTGATATGGGCTGGTATCATCAAAGATAAATTTATGGGACCTTTTCGGGTTAAGGATGGAGTAAAGCTCAACTCCCAGACCTACTGCCACTTTCTGGAAGACACCTTCTTCAAGCAGTGGTACAGGAAGATGGTATTGTTCAAGAAAAACATAATTTTCATGCAGGACAATGCTGCATCACATGCATTCAAATACTCCACAGCGTGGCTGGCCAGTAAAGGTCCAAAATAAGAAAAGATAATGACATGGCCCCCTTGTTCACCTGATCTGAAGCCCATAGAGAACCTGTGGTCCCTCATAAAATGTAAGATCTACAGGGAGGGAAAACAGTACACCTCTCTGAACAGTGTCTGGGAGGTTGTGGTGACTGCTGCACGCAATGTTAATTGTAAACAGATCATATATATATAAAAAAAAATCATGCAATCCGAGCAACTGTAACATCTGCCTTTCTGTAATTTCGCTTCGGAATCAATAAAGCATTCTTGCGGCCAGTAGCTGCTGCATTCGGTACAAGGTACTGACTCTGGCCTACAGGACAGTTTACATCTTTACAAAATACACCCTGCACTCTAGTGATGAATCTTGCCTGGTGATTCCAACTCACCATGGCGCAAATTCTCACTCCTTTTCATTCACCACTGCTAAATTTTGGAACAAACTTTCCAACACCTTCCGTAAGGCTGAGTCACTCAGGATTTTCACGAAACTTCTCAAAACACACCTCTTCCACCGACACTTGCTATAAAATAAATAAATAAATAAGAATTAAATAGCCGAGCTAGATCGAATCATGCGCAGGGTTGATGGTACTACAATGTTGCTGTTTTTTCCTAAACTACTAACTTGTGGTTTTTTCACATTTCTAAGACACTTTGGATAAAACCATCTGCTAAATGATTAAATGTAAATGCAATCTCGATGTAATAAAAATTATATTTTGAGAATTATTATCATTACTACCAATAATAATAATAATAATAATAATAATAATAATAATAATATTAATATTAATAATAATAACATATAATCTGGTGTAAATCATAGAATATATACAGTGGTTAGCATAAATGAATTCAACCTAACTGATTTCTAAGAAAATCTGTAACTTTCTTTTAAAATATTTTTTGTGAGTGAGTTTATTCATTCATTCACATATTATTTTCCACTTAATCCTCTGCTGGGGACGGAGTGGGGTTCCCCATGCTCATTGAGGTGAGAATGCCTCGGGCGCTGGGCAGATACACCCAGGAAAGGGTGCCAATCTGTTGCTGGGCACATTTACCACACATCCACACACTATTTGGGATAATTTAGAGAATTCAATTTACTTTGAATCCATTTTTTTGGATGGTGGGAGGAAAACTGAGAACCCAGGGTAATCGAACTGGTAATCCCCTGTGGTGAAAGGTGAACTGAGTAAACCACTGTGCCATCCTGAGTGAGTAATTCATTCATCAAACAGGTATTCAGCAGTCACAAGGCCTGTGAATATTTTTATTTACACAAAAAAGTGGAGGCTAGAAAAAGACCAGCAACGCTTCACTCATCAGTCAGAATACAGTAGCAAAAGTGGTAAAAAATGCATGACTGCTGATGGTGTCAGGTATGAAATCCTGAATTCACAGATGTACTGCACTATATTAATAAAGAAGATGCTACCATCACTTTGTGAGCTTGGTTGTCATGCACTTTGTAAACACACTTCTAAGGCCAATGTTGCATTTTTAAAACAGTTTAAAAGTAATTCAGTGCTTAAGTACATACCCTGATTTGAACCCAAATGAACACCTATGGTGTACTAATTCTAGAGATACAAGTTAGGATCACTCTTCATCCAGATTCTGGGCTCTAAAAGAGTTTGTTCCTCAAAAGGGATGGGGAAAAAATAAAGTTGCAATATGCTGCCAATTTGTTTATTCAATACCTAGAAGACTTGAAGGTGCTGGGTTTTTTTTATAATCATGATGGTCATACAAATACTAGATGGGAAGTAGTTTTACATGAACTTATTTTTAGTAAAACTGTAGCTCTTGTAATACATCATAAACAAAGTGAAATTATATACTGCATTGCCAAAAAGGTCACGAGTTAGATTTACAGTAACTAAGCAAATCAGTAAAAATCTCCTATTCAATAATTACTGCATGGTTGATTATGTTTCAGCTGGTAACAAATTATTTAACCTTAACTGATGCAGTGAGTAGCATGTAATTGAGAATCTTTGGGCTGTGATGGAGAAGACTTTGCAGACTGTGCACAGCGGTCTGAATTATTAATTCAAGATCTTGGGGAAAAATTATTGCAATAGTTGTGTCATTGCAGAAGCTTGTGTAAATGAAGCCACGTAATGTGTGCCATTATAGTGGCTAAAGGCAGTCCAATGAACTATTTGGTATTATTAACCTTATTTAAAATATTACTTTTTACTCTAAATGGGGTGAACTTATTTACACTGAAAGTTGTGTATGCTAATCATAATGGATAATGTAATATGCCCTGATACAGTGAAAGCTGGAGACAGAATGTGTCAGACCCAAATATAGATTTTATTTGAGCAGTTCATCATTTAGGCTGGCTCGTGGAACTGTAGACATGGAAACAATAACAAACATATTTTTTTTCTGCCCTGCATGCGCGCCAAACCTGTGTAGCGATCGTGCAACAATTGCTGAATGGTGTCAGGAACACACGATGAGAGTATGAGCATTTACTGTATTTAAAGGCATGGATGCATTAAACAAAATTAGAACATAGGTATCGGACAAGGCGTCAGAAGGGGGAAACAAAGGAGTATAAATACCAAAAAAACAAACAAACATGAAAACATGACCATAAAACAAACAAATCAGAATACTCAGTTAATTAACTGAAACAAGCAGCCAAGGAAAGTAATAAGATTAACTAAACAAAGGAAAACCAAACAAAAAAAAAAAAACAACAAAAAAACAACCAAAATGGTCAGGAGTGGATAGGCACTCCTTACATCACGCCCCTCTGAAATAAAGCGCATGACGCCGGAGGCGCGATTGCTGAGGAAAAAGGCAAAGGAGAAGAGAGTGGCCCCAGAACCTGGCAGGCAAATGTGGGTGGTACGGCAGGCTGCCGAACTCACCTGTGATACCGATAAAGCTGTTTTGTAATGCGGCAGCACGGAAGCCTATTACTTGTGCGGTTGCAGTGAAGCCGTTTACTTGTGCGGCGGCACGGAAGCCGTTTACTTGCACGGAGGCACATATGATGTTTACTTGTGCGGCAGCACGGAAGCCTTTTACTTGCACGGTGGCACGGAAGACGTTTTATATCAGGCACCAGAGCGGGCAAGCTTACGGGCACAACTTAAATATTGCCGCCTGATACAACCATCAAAGCGTCCGCCATGATGGTAATACAGTCTGAAACCTAAAGCTGCTCGTCCAGAACCATGGGCTGCTTGCCCAGCACAGAGGGCTGCTCTTTCAGAACCGCAGGGAATGGTGATGTTAGTGCCCCCAGGAAGGCTGGGGTCTTCGCCATTGTGTGCATCTGAATATTCCAGCACACAAAACTGACATATCACCCAGTACTGGAACAGTGAAAACAGAAGGGTGGCCAGGGGTAGGAGGACAAAGTGGCCCATGCAGACAGAAAGGAGGCAAGGGCTGAGAACAGCCAATGTCTCTTGTACTGCATCTGCGATTTTCTTTTCTCCCTAGTGCTGCTGAGCCTAAACCTTCTTAACTCCTGGCACAGACACATTAACAGAGACAAGCCATAAGTGAGATCTATTACCTCACAGCTTTCACCTCTAATGAATAATTCTGTGTTTAATTCTGCTGTAAATTAATATTTCAATAGCATTCAACATTTGTTGGTAAATATTTTCTTACATAATTATTTACTGTTAGTTACATGCCATGCTAAAAACTGTCATGTCAGTCCCCAAATGTAAGAGCTTGGTCCTTCTCCATGCGAAGATTCTCCAAAATATGTCTCCAATTGGTTCATTGGCACTTGTGCTCAAGTAAAATCTATAAACTGCTTTTAGTCTTTTAAGGTTACAATGATCAGTTTGTTGTTATCAGATGTGGTGGCAAACCTGGCTAGCACCGATAAGACACATCTGATGTTCATGTTGAGGTCCTAGTCCACACAATGCAATGCTGAATAGAGGCTCAACACATACAGCTGCTTAAATGAAATGATATCTGACCTCCAATAACCTGTAAAAACTTTGTATAATGTATTCAGTCTGATGTTAAAACAAGTAAAATACAGAAATATTAATTCTGCTTGATGAATTAGAAAAGGTAACAGACATCACAATAATAATAATATCAGAACAATGGGATACTGATGTTTTACTTATTTCTGTGCTGTGTCCTGAGAAAGACCTCCGTAATGTCACACTAGTCCAGATGTGAAACAAGACTGGCATTTCCAGCCCTAGAAATGTCATCTGGCAACCAAGCCTGTCTAGGAACACATGAGGTGTGTGTGTATCTGTGTGTGTTAGTGAAAATATTGTAGCAGGAAATACATTTCTTCATGCCATGTTGATTCATCGAGGCTTGGCATTGCCACACAGTAAGCTCATGCTCATGCTCATATTATTTTTTTTGTTAAATTCAGGTTTTTGCATATTTTAGTTGTACAATTATTACTGAGTTCTAATGTTTATTTACTGTCCTTTTGAGTTTTGTTTTGTAAAACGTCTAATGTCACTACAGTTACAAATTACATGCAATGTTTTAGCACAAACATACAAAAAAACAAGAAACAAATTATGTTGTACACTGTCACACAGCAAGAGTGAGTGAGATGCAGAGAGAGCAGGAGAAGAGGGAGAACTGGCAAGAGGGAGAGACGATAAGCGTTGATTTTGCTCAATGAATACATTCCAATTATATGTAAATTAAGAAAAAACTTTAAAGTAATATTATATTGAACTATAACTAATGGTATTTAAAGTTGTATATGTAAAATAATGGATTCTAGAAAAGGCAACCGAATTAAAGAACTACCCCGAATGCGAAAACAGTACATGTTTAGCAGTTCAACATCGCCCTGAGTATCTTCTAATAGAGATATTTGGTGTTGCTAGGTGTTATTTCTGGGAGTTAATAGTAATTTGCTACTATCGCATGCAATCAGGCAGTGAGAGGAGCACCCTGCTGAGAGTAAGCGCCGTCAGCCAGAACCTCACCAGGTCTGTTTGGTTCTGCAAAGATAACAGCATCCTTCATTCCCTCTTTCTCACTGCATACATGCACAAACATAATAGGGATCTGTCAACCTTTTGCATAAATATGTAAGTGTTGATGAATTTGACATTGTCTGAGAATGCTATTTCATTAGGTCTACAAATGTTTACCTCGGTCTGGTAATATCTTTGATATACACCCAGGTGCTGGATTTACAGAAACTTTATGTAATTTTTTTTGTTATATGTGTTATATTACAGCTATGCTTTGCTGTCTCTATGCATCAATTATGAACATGATGGAAGAGCTTTAGCAGATCTATAATTACCCTGAGCTATGGACTCCTCTTTACCTTAAATAACCCATGGTGTCAGTCAATTTCAACTTCGCCAAGTTAGCTTACTTAATATCATATTGACATTTAGGTAGTCTGAAATTTTATTGTAATCATAATTCTTGTTAGCGACATGTGATGAAACATTGTAATATCATCCGTCTTTTCCCACCAATCTTAGTTTACGGTTTCAAATATAATCTGTATTTGTATGTTAGTTGGCTGACTACATGATTACATGAAGGTATTTACCCTATTTAACGTATTGCACAGATCGGCATCTTGTCCTTAAAGACTTATGAAAATATATGCTAACTTCGCAAGAGCCTGGTCCAGGGGCCATGGACTGCCAGGCTCTGTGGGGCCGCAGTTCAACACTGTCTGACACATGCAGGAGCAAATCACAGCGAGAGCTGAAGACAAGGCAAGGCGGAGGTCAGCTTGTGCCTGCAGGCTAGCTCATTTGCATGCGTTTAGGGGCGGGACCTGATGGTGTTCTGAGGCGGACCTGCTCAGCAGGACTACGTTTACATAATTGATGAAATATGATAATAACGCAAGCTGTCGTTAGAGTGGTGGAGAAAAAGAGAAAACGAGAAAGATTGGGGATAAAGAAACATAAGAAAATTTAACCTTGAACATAGTTTAATAGGAATCCTTCTTTTCATAAATTGAGTTTTGTGTAATTACTTCAGAAGTATCTCTACCTACAGTATATGGCATTGTGCGATATATTAAAATGAAATAGGGTGAGCTGTGTGACATGTCCATGAGGTATGTAAGTAAGAACAGTATGTCTTTTAGTATAATTACACTATTATGGTTGGTTCTTATTTTTGTTGCGATACTGAAACAAAGCTTAAAAGAGAAAGAATAGAAAGCATAGGGTAGAATAGGGTAGTTAGGTGCCATTCAGAACCCCAGCTTTGTTTTTCTGAGAATCTAAAACAAATTAAATGTCTTAACAAACTACTGTTGCTAAATTTAGTAAAAAAAAAAAAAAAAAAAGAAGAGTCAATTAAAGATTCTGGTAATACTAGCTATAAACCAGAATGAGCAGAAATAGAAATAGGTCATTTGGTTGAAGTTATGCAAAACTTTTATATTCAAATTAATTAATCATGAATAAAATTAATGAATAATTTGAATATTATGCAATTCACCACCATGGAGTGAATGTATGCAATGTATGTTTCCATAGGCAGTAGGTTTAACAGTAAAACCTATTTTACTTGCCATGGTTTAATTTTAGATTCAGTGAAATCAGCTAGCTGTGTATAATATATGGTACTTACTGTTATGGGTCTTCTTAAATACCTTCTCAAAGACTTTACAAATCAACCCCCTTTTTGTGACCTGCTTTTTCTGCAACAGGACATATGCTGTGCAAAAGTTTGGAACAGTGCCACATGCTAGCCTCCTGCCCTGAACTGCTCTTCCTGCTTTCAGCCACCTGTGCTTGTTCCCCAAGCGTCTGGCTTTGTGGATTTTTGGACATAGCACACACCTGTGACTGGGAAATAATATCCACCTGAGCCTCCCCCTGGCCACTGCAGATCTTATTAATAACCACCACTACACAGCCTCAACAGCCCCAAACAATATTCATATCTTTCACTCATTTGCATCCTCCCCTGCTCTGCTGGGGAACCTGCATCCATAAGCAGTGTGTGCACAGATTCATGTTCATTAGGGAGACACATTTATAAGGTTTTGCAATTTTTCTGCAGTCATGTTATAATAAAACAGTACGTCCAGAGTGCTTTAACTAATATTAGGAATTGACATGCATTCATTTTTAAACTGAATTAACATTTTTTTTTAGTATCAATCCAATTTTAGTATACATGCACTGCATTAACTTAGTAAAATATCTCAAATAAAAAGTAAAAATTATATATTATAAACTATTACAGTATACTAAATTATAATAATATAATAAAAAATGTAGAATATTATTTTGCTATGAAACCAGTCTTTATTAATAATAGTACACAATCATACATTCATTATCTTCCACTTATTCTTTTATTAGGGTCGCGGGGGGGTTCCCCATGCCCATCCAGGGGAGAACATCTCGGGCGCTGGGCAGATACCCCCGGGACAGAGCGCCAATCCATCGCTGGGTACACACTCACACACACAGCCACACACTCATACACACACTATACAAGGAAATTTAGAGCACTCTATTTACCTTGCAGCCATGTTTTCGGGATGTGGGAGGAAACCGGAGAACCCGGAGGAAACCCACGCAGACACGAGGAGAACATGGAAACTCCACCCAGATTGGAATTTGAAACGGGAATCCTCAGGGCTGAGAGGCGAACGTGCTAACCACTAAGCCATCGTGCCGCCCACAGTCATACAGTCTGGTAAAAAAAAAAAAAAAAGGTTTGAATTGTGATGTGGAGCTGATTTAATTGGTCAGGTCATGCTTGAGCAACTTTATACAAGCATCAGATTCAGTAAGTGCAGTATGTAAATGAATTAAATGAATGATTGCATTAGTCCATTAATAGAATTTGTCTTGATGCCATTGGCTTGTTTCAAGACCATACATATTGTGATGCCTCTTTAAGCAAAGTCTAAGGCAAAACTGCAAAAAAATTTAATTAAGTTTACTCGGCTTCTATAGGATGTAAAATATTTTTATACATAACTCATAGCCATTAACACATCATGGCATGATTTTTTACTTATTGAAAATACTTTCAATGTTTGTGTTTTTTAGCAGTGCTACTGGTATTTTTAATCACTCTCTGTGGAAGCTCTATTAGATACATCTACCTTATTGCCTCACCTTGCAGATGTAAAGTTAGAGTCTGTGACTTGTCTCCTGCTGCTCAGATTCTGTTCATTGTCCTCTAATCCTTCACTGGACACAAGATTTTGATAGCAAGTTATTGACAGTTATTTATGATTGTTTAAATGTTAATAATAGTTATATTATTTGTATGATTTTTTTAATAGAATTTTTTTACATTTATGATTTCAACAGGGGCAGCGTTGTGGCTTAGTGGGTAGCACGTTTGCCTCTCAGTGCTGGGAGTTCCTGGTTCGAATCCAAATCTGGGTGGAGTTTTCATGTACTTCCCGTGTCCATTTGGGTTTCCTCCAGGTTCTGCGGATTCCTTCCACAGTTCAAAAACAAGGGAAATTCAAGGTAAATTGGCTGCTCTAAATTGCCCATATAGTGTGTGTTTGTGTGTGTGTGTGTAAGTGAATTTGTCCCTAGCAATAGATTGGCGCCCTGTCTTGGGTGTATTTGCTGTAAACTGGATAGGCATGGCAAACCACACCTCTGTGCGACCATAATAGAATTAAATGAAAGATAAGCAATGATTGATTTCAACATTTGTTTTTTATTGTTTCACTTTTACAGTAAACCTTTCGTTTTATCAAATCATTGATTTATTTTGTAGGGCTGCATGGTGGCTTAGTGGTTAGCACATTTGCCTCTCAGCGCTAGGGATTCCTGGTTCAAATCCCTATCTGGATGGAGTTTGCATGTTCTCCCATACAGGGCCTTGTATGGAATGTGTGCAACTATGAAATCAATGAAGAGAGATGAGTAGTGGAGTAACATGAGTTTGCTTGGGTTGGTTGAACACAAGACGAACTGTAGATTTCTGGATCAGATATTACAAGATAAGATGCAGATAAGCAGGAAGAGTATGAGGGCATGGATTAACAATTGTGTAGCCTGCTTCATCAAAGCTTAATATACAGTGGGGCCAAATGTATTTAGTCATCCACTGATTGTGCTAGTTCTCCTACTTTCTACACTTCAAATATGAGGAACACAATAAGAAAAAAAATCCAATTACATTTGATTGATTTTTAAAGAATTTATTTGTAAATTATGGTGAAAACCTTTGTTGGCAATGACGAAGGTTAAAGTCTTCACCTGGTTTCCACCATTATGTTTTAAAGTAGGTATGGTGTTCTTGGGATTTAGAAATGAGAAAACACCACAAGTTTAGAAACATTTAACTACACTTCTGTAGTGTAGATGCATGAAATGGCGTGAGAATTAATGCCACATTGAGTTGGAATCACCAGGCAACATTTATAACTAGAATGCAGTGAATGAGTGGGGGTGTATGTAAGAAAGATGGATTGAAGGTAAGCGGAGGGCAGATCCAAGATTGTCTTGTAGGCCAGGTGTCTATGATGAAAATTACATAACTCTCATCTTTCTAAGTAGGAGAACTTGCACAGTGACTGACTAATTACTTTTTGTCCCACTGTATAATTTAAATAAGATGTAAACTATACAATAAAATAGTATTTCATGTTTAGTCCTCATATTTATTCAGTTTTTGGTACTTATATAACACATTCCCCACAAAAAATATAACATGATACACTGGTAAATATGAAAATGTGTTTATTTTTTTCTTTATAAGGCTTTCCATCTGCTTTAATGTGCATGCAGACTTGTGTGCAAACATTGCAGCCAAACAGCAGTTGGGAAAAGAGCAACACTGATCATTATCCTGCAGTTTTTCATTTAAGAGCGTCGGCACAAAATCCAGCTGTTCTGTTACGGGATTCTGATGTGACTAGATGTTTAGTGGAAAAATTGTTTTTAGAAAATGTAGGTATTAGATTAGCAAGCTTTAGGATTTAGGCTTAGAGAAGATTTGGCATATTGTAATGCTAATATGTCACTGAATATATTGTTTGTTTAGAATTTTGATAAATCTCTCTTATGAAACGAGCATTACATCAGCAGATTTCCTGATCTGCA
This sequence comes from Xyliphius kryptos, assembly GCA_025769995.1. NCBI lineage: Eukaryota > Metazoa > Chordata > Actinopteri > Siluriformes > Aspredinidae > Xyliphius > Xyliphius kryptos. The sequence goes on from JAOUQT010000365.1 coordinate 12,521, forward strand.
ACATGCCTGCAGGCAGTTACATCAATATGTAGACATCACAAACTGATACAGACAATATTTATACACTGGAGATCAAAATTAGAGAACAACACACAATTTCCTAAATGTCAAGGTCACTATGTAGTCCTATGTGAA
>JAOUQT010000375.1:0-12655 GCA_025769995.1 Xyliphius kryptos
CTTGAGAAATTTCCACTGAAGTTGGATCAGCCTGTCATTTGATTTTCCACTTTGATTTTTAATAAGATTCCATATCCAGACCTCCATGAGATAATCATTTTGATTTACATTTTGTTCATTTTTATTTTATCTTATGTTCTACGTGTGTGATATGAATATTACCCATTTCTCTACTAGCATTGGGGTTGGGAGTAGACTACGCAGGTTAGGAGTTGGAGGTTAGAGAAAGTGGTGAGGGTGATGGGCAGATACATCAAGGACAGGGCACCAATCCATTGTTTTTGGACTGTGGGAAGAAACCGAAGAACCTGGAGAAAACCCACACAGACACAGTGTAAATTGTGTAAACAGTGTAAACTCCACTCAGATCGGGACTCAAACCTGGATTCCCAGCACTGAGCAGCACCCCAGCACGTGCCACCATACCACATATGCCATTAAGCACTAAACACTACACAATTAATTAATCATGTCATATGTTAGTGAACGAACTCCACGCAGAGCTCAGCGTTGCTCCAACCAGCGGTTCCTCCACGGCAGTCACTGATCCAACCTCCCACACAGAACTACGGCCGAATGAAAAGGTTCTGCTCAAAGCAAAGAGTAAAGGTTGCTTTGCTTTCGACTCTGTTTCTTAAAAACCATCTTCTACTTCAGTGAGCGTCTCAAAGCGGCGCCTGTAACCAAAGGCATATAAAATAAAATAAAATGAAGGAAAGTGAGGTTGGAGGGAAGAGAGTGACGCCGAGGGAAGAGTGAGAGGAACAGATTGCCATCCTTCATAAGATAAGGCCCCAAGGTTTAATACGCAGTCCAATATCCTCACCAACAGGAGTCGCATGGTAATTTCTGACGAATATAGATTGCATAACAACATCTGGCTAATCCTCGACCTACAGGCGCGCGCGCACATTTCTCTCTAATTAGATTTATTCGCTGCTCTTATATGATTCGTCTTTACCCTTGGCGGTTTTCTGCTCAGCTAGCAGATGTCATTAAAACTCCTGGTGGAGACAGGGGATGGGATCCAGGGCGCTTTACGTTGGGGCGCCACGGAACAGAGCTGGTGGAGAACATCCACAATCGCATTCATTGATCTTCTGCAGCTTGGAAAGAAAGCGCGAAGCGGCAGCCATTGGCTCTCCGCCGCAGCTCGGTAATGAGCCACCGTCTGATCTGACATTTTCTGCAGATGAGGGGTAGAATGAGGGGGTGGGGGGCTGGGGGATGCGCATTGGGATGTGGTGGTTGTCTAAGACTCTACTCATCCAACTTGGCGTAAGAATCAGCCTCAGCCTCATTATGTTTGGCTCAGAAATGTTTCAGCGAGTTTACATTTGTATGTTCTTCTTTGTTGGTGGGGGATGCCAGGATGAATTAGAACGTCCAACGGCAGTGTCTGACGTCCAGATAAAGCGGTTATAGCTGTGAGAGAGGAGATGTTCTAAAAGCGGACAAGTGTAATGTGTATGTGCCTCAATTCTTTTGGAACGCTGCACGTTATTCATGATAAAACCCACACACAACCACCCTCACACATCTACACACCAACCCACACCTCCCCACACACCCCCCACACATACACACACACACCATCTATTTGCGTAACATCGTGGCACAGAAAAACATCCATAATATTACAACTACAAATTAACTTCTGCTGGTTTTCTTTGGCCTTTGGAATAAGCTGTCACTTTTAAAAATAAATAATTGACTTATTTAAAAAAATACATAAATAAATTTTTAGTTTTTAAGTTAAATGTGTAGATCTACTAAAAAACATACAGAGCCGCAGGTCATCGATGCGCTGTGTCAGTTCCAAGCAGCGATTCCATGTTTACAAGCGAGTACTACGGTTGGTACTATCGGACTACATGAATAGTTCCCAGTTTAGTGCAGGTACTTTTCCAGAATGTCCTCTCCTACTCACACACACACACATATAGGGGCAATTTAGAGCAGCCAATTCACCATGAATCTATTTTTTTTAAACTGTGGGAGGAAACCAGACAACACTCACATAGACACGAAGAGAAGGGAGTGGTGGCTCAGCGGTAAAGGTGTTGGACTATCAATCCGAAGGTTGTGGGTTCAAATCCTAGGTCCACTGAAGATACCAATGGGGGTCCTTGAGCAAGACCTTTAACCCCTTATTGCTCTAGGGGGGTCTGTATCAACCCTATGTTTTGACCACAACCAAGCTGGGATACCTGTAAGTCGCTTTGGATAAAAGCATCTGCTAAATAACCAAATGTAAGAGAAAATGGAAACTCCACCCAGTTGGAACCACGATCCCCAGAGCTGAGAGGCAGATGTGCACCACTATTACCCCCCCCCCCATGCCACTCTGAATGTTTTTTATGTTTTAAAAATAAATTGTCAGAAAAAAATAAAGAACTAAAATTAACATTAAAGGGGTCTGCGCTAAAGTCCACCAGGTTCTGTTCTGTAAAGAACATCCAACATGGCCGTCACATATCACTGAAGCTGAAGCAGAATAAATTAAATTGATCAGCATCAGGAATCTAGGAATATTTAAAAAACTTAAAAAAGTTGAACAGATGTGTTTTGTTCAAGTTCCACACTTTACTGCAGACTGTGATTAATTTACTCTGGTGCGAGAAGTAGAGTACGTTCTCCTGATTAAGAGCTTTATTATTGGTTAACTGTTACATTTAGACTCCACCTTCCTGTCTTCACATTTGGATGGATGGCCATCGTTGGTCCTGAACCTGAAACAAATTCCAGACTGAGAAAGAAACTACTGTCAGATTTAATTCAAATCTGTTCTCACAGTCTGAACATCGTGTTTCATTGGCCTTCTAAGTGAAAATAAGGAACCTCATCGTCTCAGAGAACCAACTTCCCAACATTTTAATGTGATATGATCCATTGTTTTACAAACCTGATTTATTAAGCTCAGGATCTTAAAACCCAGTTCTCATATGGCCACATTTTCATTTCATTTATTTTTTCATTTATTATTTCAGTCTCATATTTATTAAATAAATCAGACTGTGATGTAATGCAGTTCTTCAGGACATTTTGCACCCCGATCTGCTCTTCGGGCCACAGAGGGTCCTGGAAATGCAGTTCTTATGTAAAGGTAATATACATACAGTAATGATCATGTGGGTTTTGAAGCATCCGCTTGTCGTGATGAAGATCCTGCACTGAGTGGAGTGCTGCCCCTACGCTGCCCCTGCCCTTAGCGGTGCGCTGCCCCTGCCCTTAGCGGTGCGCTGCCCCTGCGCTGCTGATTGATAGACCAGGCTGTGAGTCAGGAAACTAAACATTACTAAAAATGCACAGACACATGCTCCATCTCTCAGACGTATAAGATTACATACATCACCTTAATGAAAACAGGATGCTAATGGGCTAATTAAAGAGAGGAGCGTGGGCTGAGGGGCTCTGAGGAGCATCACTTCGACTCTTATCTGTAGCTCAGCTCCTCTTCACTTTATCGATGTTACTGGATCTGAAATTATTACTTAACGGCATACATGGGTGGAGGGTGGACAGATTTGGGTTGATTGATGGATTAATGGCTAAATTAATGAGTGGATAATTAGATAGATGGATGAATGGGTGGACGGATGAAGAAAGTGAGGATGGATGTTGGTCAAATGGTTGGATGACTGATCAATGAGTGTTTAGATGGACGGATGGGTAAATAGACAGATGGATGGAGGAACGTATTGACTATTGGATGGAGAGATAAATAAATGTTGCTGGATGCATGGATGGGTGATGGGTGGCTGTTAGGATGGATGAATGGATGGATGATGAATTGATAGATTGATGAATTAATGATTAGATTGCTGACGGGTGGTTGTATGTTTCTTTTTTGGAAATTATTGGATGGATGATTAGACGACCAACACCCCAAACCCTTACTTTATCAACAGTTCCTGAATCAAACTTGGTTCCTAATACAGGTTATTTTCAGGTGGGTAACCTATTTAACATCTCAGCAGTTCTAAAAGAAAGATTAATAGATTATTATTTAATATCATTCTGTTTTACCGCCACAGAAGTACGTTCTCCATCTCCTGGACCACTCCCTGTTATCGGCTGATCTTATAAACCAACCATCAGCATCGTTCTGCTCTAGTTCTCTTTTTGCTCACTCAATAAAAAGCTGCAGAACCCGAGAAGCCTGCGATCTAATCGCTCTCACACCTGGTTGTCTCAGCAGAAGGTCAATGATGCTGCTCATCTGATTAAGATATGAATCCTCGATGTATTAGACAGAACCTCTGATGACTATCGGGTCCAGTGCGAGCCTGCGGTGCGGTAATCCGACACCTCTCTGCACCGAACATGTGTGACAAAACCACCGATCTTAACCTATGCTAATTAGTTTTTAGAGGATTCTGAGAGAACGGAGGCCCGTGTGCAGGAAGGATCCCAGTGCAAAAGGTCAGGGCACATAAACACCATGTAAAACCCATGGGGTACTTTAAGGGAAAAAAGGTTTTTGTGGTGGGTTTATTTACCATCTGATCTCATGTTTCCTCCATCATTAACACGCAGCACCTCACCCACCCCAACACCAACCACCTCTTTTATTTAACCAGTTCTTATATGATGTACATCATAAGCCATGGCTCCCATGGTGGAACCTGGAGGAAACCCACTAGGACACGGAGAATTACTCAGAGTAGTGCTAACCACAGGGCGGCATGGTGGCTTAGTGGTTAGCACGTTCGCCTCTCAGCACTTGGGATTCCCGGTTCGAATCCAGATCTAAGTGGTTCCCATGTCCTCCCTGTGTCTGTTTGGGTTTTGTCCTGGTTCACCGGTGTCCTCCCACATTCCAAAAACATGGATTCCAGGTAAACTGAATGCTCTAAATTGCCCTGTATAGTGTGTGTTTGTGTGAGTGAGTGCCCAGCGATAGATTGGCGCCCTGTCTTGGGTGTATCTGCCCAGGGCCAGAGATGTTCTCCCCTGGATGGGCAAGGGGAACCCCACCGTGACCCTAATAGAGGAATAAGCGGGAGATAATGGATGGTAATGGATGGTAATGGATGGCTAGATAGCGCTAACCACCAGGTCAACGTTCCGTTCCGTTCCGATACCATCCATGCAATTTTGGGTTCAGGGATCAGGATTGGTGACCAAGTGGTGACAGTGTTGCAGGTTTGATTCTACAAAAAGCATAATACAGTTCCCATAATGTCACACACACAGTTTCAACCAAACAACAGTGTGAGTCTTAGAACTATCCAGCAAGTGAAATAAACCCCTGAATCTGAATAAATCAGCCTCCCTCGAGGAAATGCAGCAGAGTTCATGTGAAAGGTTTCCTCCTTTAATTCAGCAGTTTCTTCTTATTTAAATTTCTGAGTACCAGAAAGTCCTCTGCAGTTTGGTCGTCTTTAAAAACGCTGCAAGCAGACCCTCAAAAAATTATTCAGACAAGTTATTGTGTTTTTTTTCCGCTTGGCTCTGCCCCCCGAGCGGCCCCACATGAGAGCCTGCGGAAAAAATACTGAGCCAAAAGTGCTTCTGTCTAGCTCACAGGCCCGACGTGGCTCGATGGACCCAGCTACATATTCATGAGCAGGGAGAGAGCGCAGATAGCGGGGCAGACAGTGGGGCAGAGCGGAGGCTTTGTAGCCAGGAGAAAGACCTCCTCTTCAATGATCAAGTGCAAGGCGGACAAAAAAAGAAGGAGGCTGAGGAATGAAGAGGAAGCCAGCATCCGAGCAATTTATCACTAGGATTTAGACTCGGTTGTCGGGCCGTGAGATCAGGAATAAAGACACTCGCCAGTCAGCCGCACACTCTGTGTGACTCTGTGTGTGACTGTGTGACTCTGTGTGTCTTTGTGTGTCTCTGTGAGTGTGTCTCTGTGTGACTGTGACTGTGTCGCATTGTGTCTCTGTGCGACTGTGTAACTGTATAATTGTGTCTATGTGTGACTGTGTCTCTTTGTGTTTTTGTGTGACCGTGTCTCTCTGTGTGACTGTGTCTCTCTGTGGGACGGTATCTCTTTGTATAATTGTCTCTCTTTGCTCTGTGTCTCTGTGTGACTGTGTCTCTCTGTGACGGTATCTCTTTGTGTGATTGTCTCTGTGTGACTGTGTCTCTCTTTGTGACAGTAGCTGTGTGACGGTATCTCTCTGTATGATTGTCTCTCTGTGTCACAGTGTATGTGTCTCTCTGTGTTACAGTATCTGTCTGTGTGACAGTATTTCTCTGTGTGATTGTGTCTCTCTGTGTCACTGTGTCTCTGTGTGACTGTGTCTCTCTGTGTGACGACATCTCTCTGTGTGACGGCATCTCTCTGTGTGATTGTGTCTCTCTGTGTCACCGTGACTCTGTGTGACTGTGTCTCTGTGTGACTGTGTCTCTGTGTGACGATATCTCTCTGTGTGACGGTATCTCTCTGTGTCACTGTGACACTGTGTGACGGTGTCTCACTGTGCATATGTGTCTTTGTGTGTCTCTGGATGACTTTGTGTGCCTGTGTCTCTCTGTGTCTCACAGTGTGATGGTGTCTCTGTTGGACTCTGTGTGACTGTGTGTGTCTCTGTGTGACTGTGCCTCTGTTTAACTGTTTCTGTGTAACTCTGTGTGTCTCTATGTGAGAATCTGTGTGACTGACTGTGTGTCTCTGTGATACTGACTCCAGACTCCGTTCTCACTCAGTCTCCAGTGGTGAAGTGGCAGATTGCAGCCACTTTCCCTGTGTAATATGGCTGCCACACTGAGGCCCTGCTCTTGACCAGCACAGGTTTTTAAAGCTTCATACTCATCACATCCCGACACTTCACAGACACCCAACAGATGGGACTTCTTATTCATCCAGTGAAAACCTGTTTCTAGGTTGATGAAAAGAATTGGCCTGTGTTTAACTGATTTAGCACCTGGTACCTTCTCAGTGTGAGGAGCAGTGGGAGCAACGCCTGAGAAGCTGAAACACCTCCTTCTAACAGTCTACACGGTTTAACCTAGAAGGCACAGAACCTGATGGGTGTTCTGTACTAAACATCAATTATTTAGTAAAGTATCTTATAATTAAGAGTTTAAACTCATAAGGAGGAAGCAGATTAAGCTGCTGTAGTGAGAGTCAGATTGCGGTATTGAATCAGCATTTTACCGCTGAATGTCTGAGCCTCATATCAAATGTGAGGTCAAGACAACAGTCCAGTGCAGGGACCTGACATTGCTTTGTCTTTTTCAATAGAACATGCAAAAGGCCAGTTTTGGTAATTAGATTTCTGGAAATAATTATAGTGAGTAATGAAAGTGACCTCGGGGCCCCTGTGTGCGGCAGCGGGAGGAGATTTTCTGATTGCATTCATTTGGCCGTTAATTGCAGTCAGATTTGCTGATTCTTGAAAGCCGAGTGTGATTTCCTCCCTCCGCCTCAACTACCTTTCTCTCTTTTTAAAAATTTGAGTGTTTCCAGATGAGCGACCGGTACAACGCTCTGTCTTCCCTCTCTTCATTTGCATTCTGGGTAGAGTGCGCGCTCTCGGATCAATCCCATGTGTGCTTATTTAGCCAAATCGATAGGCACGGGAAGAAGAGGCGTGGGTTTTGGATGCAGATGGACGTGCTAGGACTGCGGCGGCTTCCAGGCCAAAATCTATATCACGAAAACAAAATAATGGCTTCCTGCATATTTCATCTCACGCCAGAACGTTCTGGAGCTCAGGTTCGTACCGTGCCAACGATGTCAAACTGGGCTTTCGAGCTTTGCTGCAGCGCGAATCTGGACGTCTTCGCGGCATTAACAATTTCCTTTATAATTTATCTCCGCACGTCGCCGTCCTTCTGCCTGTGAGCTGAGAATTCTAATAAGGAATAATATTGATCGTTGAATGTTTATTTATTGACTCATCTTCAGTCACGGTTTCATCTTGATGAGGTTATTATTAGTAAATAACATTATTGACGTCTTCTGAAACCATCTGGCATCAGAGATCCACATTACGGTTCAGTTCTGTGTTTAAACATCAAAACAAATACGGTTTAGGATTCCAAGATCCGAGTTTAACAGGTTCTTGGAATACGTTTACTGCAAAAAAAAAAAAAAAAAACCTAAACAACGAGTAGACAGTTCAGAAGAAAAGGATTAACCAACTGACAGACTGTAAAAATAATAATCATTCAATCCTATACCAGGGTCATGGGTTCCCCATGCCCAGCCAAGGGACAACACTCAGGTGCCGGGCAGATACACTGGGCACACACTCACTTACACACATGTAGACACAATAAACAGGGACAATTCGGAGTAACCAGTTCACCTTGAAATGGAGAACATTAAAACTCTACCCAGATTGAGAACCTGGATCCCCAGTGCTGAGAGACAGACTATTATTAATAATAGTCAGAAGATTATTAGTAATAATCTTTATTCTATATCTTTTTACTTCGGTATAAATGTAATGGCGCTGTTTGTCTGTCTGCCTCTGCAGTTCTCAGTGATTTTAATCTGTTTGTATTCCTGCTGAATCTGGTTAATCCAGTTCCCTTGTGTTGGTTGTTTTAGTAGTTTGTTTTCCTGGTAAATCAGTTCAATCCAATTCAGCTGTATTTTCCATCAATTAACTACCATTTGTTTGTTAAAAAACCTCTCCTTCTATGTGTTCAAAGTTGAAACATTGTTTTATGATGTTATGTTCATGTCTGATTGCACCCGGTGTCTTCTGCATTAAATACTTGTTTTGAACCACCTTCAGCACTGGGCTCTGGTCTTCTTGGCCGTGGCATCGCCAGGACGTAACATTGCCACCACCTCCCTCCTCTTTCTGCACTCATTTCCAAGTACAACACTACACCACCTTCCTTCCAAACCTAGCCATTATATCGTACTGTACAACACTCAAACCCCACTGCGTGCACTTATATTCAAGCACCGCATGTGTCAGAAACAGAAGACTGTACTTGCACTAAACACTCCTGCGGCAAAGCGCTACGCCAATGCCCCACAACCTCAAACTTCCGATGCACCTCTGCTCACATAACTAACACGTTTTGCCAAACAGTGTTCAGCAGAAACTTTTGAGCAAGCCTGGCTCGCGATCTACCATGTCATAGTAAACAATGTGCAGCTTGCTTTTGCTCAGGAGATTCGGCTGCAAGTTTTTTCGTATTGACGTGTTCGATCGGCAAGGCAGCAGACCTGGTTTTGCTCGAAAAATTTGTGACATGTTGGTTCCTTATAGTCGGGAGTTTGTGGGGCATTAATACATTTGCTATTTGATTCTACATGACATCATCAGATAATTAAAACTGAAGCTTTAGTGTGGAGGCATCATGTTACAGTTGTAGCTGCTGGAAGTGGAGTATGCTTTATGCAGCTCTTTAAACAGGGACATCAGACGAAATCCAATTAAAATAAATAAGATTCAAATAAGAAGCTGCAAACTCTACAGAACTAGAATGAATCTATCGTGGGGTTCTGATGGAAGGAAATATAAACATCGAGACGCCATTCATACTTGGGACGCCCTTGTGGAGGTGAGCGTTGAGTGTGACACTCCGTGAGCGGGGCCAAGAGGTGGAGCTTAAGCAGACTGATCTGTGCATATTTAACACGTGAATAATGCATGAGGCTCTGGTGTGCGCGGCTCTATGGGGATAAAGCGGACGCCGCCACCGACCCTCGCCGCCACACTCGGAGTGCGAGCCAGGTGAGCTAAAGCCATGGCGGTCTAGAGGTAACTTTCATGCTCTGATGGGCAAACATTTCCTGGGTCAGATTTTCAATTACAGTGAGAGCTGAGTAGACTCACATCCCTCATGTCTCCCATCACACACTTCTGCACGCAGCCATCAAATCAGTCGGCGGCTAAGACCCGGGGTAAATAAGCTTAGCGCCAGAGGAAATGGGACGGGACGGGGTTTGGGACCTCAGTGAGGCGGAGCATCTGCAAGCTTTAGAGATGCACTGTATGAGACACATCTGTGAACATCTGTGAGATCAGACACTGACGTTCACATTCTTTGTTCTAATTCATTCCACAGATTGGATTTAAATATCTGTACCAAACTCCCCTCATGTCCTTATGCACCTTGTACTGTTCACTGGATCAACATCAACATGGTTCCAAAGCAAGACGTGTGCAGGTGATTGATCTTCTACCCCTTTGGTAAACCCCCTAAGGTCAATAATAAATCAGAAAGGGTGTCCAAAAACCTGTGTACATATCATCTAAGATGTATTTTAACAACTCTGCCTCTGAGTAACAGATTGTTCTAAGATGATTTTGGAAGCTTTAACTTTGATAAGACTTTAGGTTCTTTATTGGTTTCCTGTCTGAATGTTCTTTATTTTCATCACCCTCTCTGAGCCTGGGTGACTCTCTCTCTCTCTCTCTGTCTCACTCTGTCTCATTCTACATGGTTCTCACTCGTTCTTGCCTCGGTCTGTTCGCTTCGACAGCGTTGGTGTCATGCACAGACATGTCAGGTGTCAGCGCACCGTCATCCCACCGCCAAGACACACTCTTTAATTAAGCCTAACAGATCAGCTTCCCTCTGACACATCCTCATCTTCATCCTCATTCACATCATCAGACCAACATCACCACCACGCGACCGACGGAACACTTCAGGGTTTAATAGCTCGTCTCTGTAGGTGTCGCTCAGACGAAGTTACGGCCCCTTAACTTTTTTTTAATTCTCTGTCCGGACGCCGTCGCTCTGCACCGACCGCCTGAAGGGTCGCAAACTTCGAAATGACTACAGTGTCACAGACTACCGAGTCTCAGTTTGCCTAATGCTGCTCGTGTAGTTAATAGTCCAGAAAAGGAAATGTTGCATCCCCGGAGACAGTGCTCTAAATGATTCATCTCACTCGATGGCCAGACTAAACCTCCAATCCGAGACGAGAGCGGGCTTAGAGCTGGCGTGCTGACTCCATATGAGCCGGAAAAAAGGATGCTGGAGAGGAAGAAGGGGGATTTCATGTGCTGAGGCTTAGACCTCTTTGGAGGACAGAATGAGGACAAGCTTGCAAGGTGAAGCTTTATTTCCAAAAAGTCTGGAACGCGAGAGCTTCTCCCGTCATGCTGCGAATATAATGAGGTGTGAACATGGTTCCTTAATCCAACATCAAAACGCAGGTTTTTAAATAAATATTTCAGGACATCAGCGTGTTGCCTTTAAGTGAAGCATGATTCATTCATTATCTTCCGCTTATTCCTTTATGAGGGTCGAGGGGGGGCGGGTTCCCCATGTCCATCCAGGGGAGAACGTCTCGGGAGCTGGGCAGACACACCCAGGACAGGGCGCCAATCCATCACTGGGTACACACTTACTCTCAAACACACTCAATTTAGAGCATAACCTTGAATCCATGTTTTTGGAATGTGGGAGGAAACCTGGGAACCCGGAGGAAACCTACACAGACACGGGGAGAACATGCCCATACAGGGCAAAAAGCCTCGGGCGATGGGCAGTTACACCCAGGATGTGGCGCCAATCCCTCGCAGAACTCACTCACACAGCTACACACACACAAACATACACACAAAACACACACTATACAGGGCAATTCAGAGCATTCGATTGATCTTGAATCCATGTTTTTGGACTGTGGGCGGAAACCAGAGAACCGGAAGAAACCCATGCAGACACGTGGAGAACATGGAATCTCCACCCAGATTGGGATTCGAACCGGGAATCCCCAGCACTAAGCCACCTACAAAGAAATTAAATAAGGCTAATAACTGGTTTACATTATTTTTAAACAAATCAGAATCAGAAGACTTTATTTATCCTCAGGGGGGGAAACTGTCAATAAATTGTAAATGGTTCTGTTTTAAGTAAATTCTTAGTTTTAATTTGTTGTACATAATAGCGTTATTTCTGTATATAATAGCTTGATTAAAAAAAAATATATTAAGTATTTTGTACTCACATTTTATATCTCATTTTTCAATTTTCCCTTTTGCTTCTATATTATTACATTTTTTCTTTTTAAACTAAGCACCTTTTATTTAGTTTGCAGTTTAATTTTTTATCTATTTGTGTGTGCAGACCAACATTTTAAGTTGTATTGTTTATTACTGAGCATGTGACACATAAAATTTGATTTGATTTTATGACTTGAACCAACCAATATTACCATGACAGTGATTTGCACGTAAACATCTTAAATTCTGTACTCAATCATTAAATACTGAAGATTTGTTGAAATGATCAGATGTGCTACTGTTGTGATTGTTCTTTGGCAGTCTCTGCTTACCTCTAGGATTCACTTTTTTTTTATGCATGTTTATCAAAACACATGATGTTTAGTAAGTACAATTAATGTTTAATTTTTGGACTATGTCTGTAAAATTGTTAATGGACCAAAATGTATAAAAACTTTACTACAATACTTGTTTCTCAGTGTTTAGAAGTCTGTTTCTGCTACCCAATAAAACCAGTTGTTTGTGTAAATGTCATACAATAAAATGTGTTATTTAGATTAAATTACGCCGTGTGCACAATTCTATAATTTTACCAGTAAAGCTAATCTAACATCAAAATTTGTTATACAGATAATTCTAATTCTCTGCACTTTATTTTATATTCATTGATGTTAAATTTGCTACTTTTTGTATCCTATACCTACCTACCTACAGTGCCTTGTGAAACAAATAGTACAAAATAACTGAAAACTTGTGTGCATAACTATCTC